>CM053785.1:122216326-122581326 GCA_028749045.1 Cupressus sempervirens | reverse complement strand
GATCAAGATGATTTGACTTAAGTGACATACCCATACTGGGTTTGCATGGCTTGCGAGAACTCTATCTATGCCTCCCTAAATTTTCCTGAATTGTAGTTTCCACTACTAAGGCTCTTAGTCTCCAAATGAAATGGTTGATGAACAATATGAGACAAAGAAATAATAAGTATGCAGACAAAAATGTCCAACAAACTAGTCCCTATGACTATCATAGGCTAGTAAGAGAACCAAAAAAAAAAATACTAAATATAGGACCAAAAAGATATATAAAAACAAGACATGTGAGTTTAAGCATAACAAAAATAGAGGTCAGAATGAAAACTATTAAAATTGTTAGAATGAGACACATGTAGTAAAGTCACATTCATGAGAAAAAAATTTACACGTCTTAACTAAAGCGACATCAAATGTGTGTCTTCTTTATTTCAAAGTGCCCATTTTCAAGCTAGGAAGAAATAATTAGACAACTAGATGATAAATGAATATGTTTATAAAAGAAATAGACTCAACCACTTCAAATTTACTCTATCTATAGTGCCTACCCCTAGTTTACTTTTTAGTTATTATTGCTAAACTCTTTTAGGTGAGCTTTATGTTTATGCTTGATGATCAGTGACATTGTTTTCCAGATTGTTGGATATTATTTCATACTTAGTTGATTATATGATGAGTTACCTTGATACTAGTTATTTCTTCTTTATAATGATTTTAGTTATTTTATGATGTTAGTTAGATGGATTATTTATATGTATTTTCTATGGATACTTACCCCATACTTGCACATGTATGGTGTACCTGTATGTTTTATTTTATGTATGATGTTTATGATATGGTTGAGAGAGGCAATCGTAGTCACCTGCTCGTCGGGATCTACATGATGCACCACTTCCTATCATTGCATGTTTAGTTTAGAATATGTGTGTATTACATGCGTGGAATTTATGTAGATTACAGGTATCAGGCATCAACTTCCTTGAATTGCCAGGATGAGTCTACCCTATCACAATATCTCAATGGTAAGAGAGGGGAGATAACTCTTGAGTTTGAATCCTATCCTTAAACCATTTGTCATAAAAATAAGGGCAAGAATCTGAGTTGTCTACCTTTTGAATTCATCAAGTGATGTAAATTCATGATTATAACCTTGAGTTTGATCTAGTTTTCTGTACTTTTTTATGGGTTTTCTTTTCAGTCTTGTGGGTCTATGATTATTTTCTATTATAATTAAATCAAATTAAAAGAATAATTAATGATTTAATTTAATATAAATTTTATAAAGAAAATTTGATATTTAATTATATATTGATTGAGAAATTAATTAAATGAAAGAATTAAATTTAAAGATTTAGTTAAAGTCTAAATTTGGGCATAATAATATTTATTTAATTTTTTTAAATAAATGCCAAATATTATTATTACTTAAGTTAATAAATATTTTTATCAAAAACATCTCAAGAATTAATTAAAGAGAGAAAGAAAATTATTTAATAAAGATATTTTAATTAAATGGAAAAAAGGTTGTGCATGAATATTAAAATATAATTAAATAATAAAGGTAAAGGGCTTTTCATGTGATTGCAAAATCAAAGCCCTAAAATGGGGAAAAACTCTTTATTAACAATTTAGAGTTCATCTCTCTAGAACCGGGTTTTAGGGGAGCAATTTCAGAAAAAGGAGGTTTTTAGAAAGGGAAATATCTGTATGCTCCGTGTGTTGTCGAATTAGCATAAGATTTAGGTAGAATCTTGTAGTTAATTTGTGCAGTAGTTTTCCATTCCTAGATTTCATGTCTTCTTTGTACCTAGATAAATCCATTCTCGAACTTCTAGATTTGGTTGATATTATTGTGCTGCAATTTATTGGTTTCTATTGTTGATTTTGTTTGTGAACAAATTAATTAAATTAAAACCCTTCTCGTATACTTTCATTGTTCTTCATTTCAAAATTGTCTATATATGAGTTTTGAGAATTTAGAAACCCTTGTTTTGTTAATTAAATACAATGTTTTAATCACGTAGGGTTTGGGAAGATTAAATTAATTTCTACAAAATGCAAAACCTAAATGGTTAGTGGGGTTTTTCCTATTAGATCTAATTTTGTAGTTTTTATATTAAAAAAATTATATAAAAAAATTGTTTCAGAAGAGCGTATTGTTTGTTTTTATAAACCAAAAATAATTTAAAAAATAATAATAATGAAATGGGTCGACAGGGCCAACAACCCCCCACCTACCCCTTATCTTTTTATTCTCCCCCCCACCCACATAATAGAGAGAATAATGGCAATTGCACGACAAACTCTACTGTCATGACAAGAAGTTTAGCCATAGGCAATACTTTGATGTTGCTTCAGTAGAGCTGCCGCGACAACAATTCAACCTATGGGCTTTAAAAACAAAAACAAATAATAAATTATTTTTAAAAATTTGTTTCATTTTATTATTAATTTTATTAAATCTAAATTTATTTAATAACATTTTTATTAAATGTTATATTTAATAAATATTTTTATTATTACACGTTAGATTTAATTAAATAAATGTCTATAGTTATTAAATGCTAAAATACAACAATATTATTATTGTTTTATTTTAATAGTTATTATTTTATTAATAAATCAATAATTATTATCTTTAATAGTCTAATGATTATTGATTAAAATTTAATAATATTTAATCAAAATTGGAATTAATGTATTATAAAATTGTATATGTAAATTAAATTCAAAAATTGTAAACTTTATCAAACTGAAAACTTACAACGAGACGAAAACTTGAACCCTACTACTAACTCAATCTGTGTGTTTTCAAAACCAAACAAAACTATGAAACTACATTGCATGTTGTATGTCTTCTTGTATGTCAGGTTTGGGTTTGACTTAGTGTGTTGACCAGTTTCAAGATGTCTACCAAAGGCCGAGAGTTATTGTTTTGATGATATCTTGTGATGTCATGATTTTGTAAATATGTACTTGATTTTGAATTAGTCCTATTAGGATGATTGTATGGGTAAATTTTTTAATTTTGATCAGTGTTGTCTTTTTACTAATTTCCAGTTGCTTGCTTAAGGACTGAAGAGTATTTATGGTCATATGAGACTTTCTTCTTTTGTTGAGCCTAGGCTAGGTTATCTATAAGTTATGTTGGGAAGTGGCTTGCAATGGAGGCCGAGGCCCTAAAGAGGCTAACAAATAACCCATTATAGGTTATTTTAATAAGTGATAACATTTTATTAAATGATAGTAAAATGAATTAATAAAAATCATTGTTTTTCCTCGCCCATGCCTCGAGCGCTAGTACGACCTAGGATGGGAGTAGAGAGGATGCTTGGTTGCAACCTTGCTTTGTTAGTATGCCTTGTCTGTACGAAAGGATACCAATGCCGCATAGAAACACTAGGGGTTCTAGAGTATTAAAAGGCTACTAGGGTAACCTCAAAGTTGGTTCATGCGATGACACTTGCCCACTTACATAGTAGATTTCCTACATGTCTTTGTTTTCCTCTAGGTTTAGATGTCACTTGCATCTTGGTACCTTGAGTTAGATTGCTTTCAGGTTTTCCTTGACCTAGATGTTAATTTTGGCTTTTGGGATTGTTATCATGTTTGGGACTTGAAATTATCTCCTTAGTATGGTGGGAGTGGACCTTTTTGGGTTACCATGAGGTCGGGTGGTAGTGTTTTTTACTTTTACCATTGAGATCTGTCAGTTCGATGTCATGGCTAGAGTTCCCTATTCTGCATTTCCTTTCATTCTATTCTTGTGTACTATGAGGGATAGTTATACCTATTGTACTGCATTTTATTTCATGGATCCTAAAGAGACGATGTAATCTATTTTATGATGTGTATTCTTTCAGCCTTTCATATCCCGTAACCTGTACAATGGATGATTATGCATTTTGATTATTAACAAGTGGCATATGTGAAAGTTGTATATAATTTAAATGGATTTGTACTTGTAGCTATTCTTTAACGTGGATGTGATATATTTTGGTTTTAGTATTAATTAAAGTTAAATGTGATTCAACATCATGGTAGCCTTAAGAATTGTAACTTGTTTATGGTATGTGTTTCTGTGTATATTATTGCTTCCACTATTTCATTTCTCTTGTTATTATTATCTTTAAAAAAAAAATGTTTGGCAAACTTAGTGAAACTTTAGGTTAATTTCTTTTGGGTCCTTGGCAACGTGTTATACTATCAATACCTCTTATTTGATTACAAAACTTACCTCTCATAAATCTAAAAATAAAAAGTGGAATAAGGTGTATGAGTAATTGAGTATAGAATCTCAAAACTCATTTTCAAGCTAGGAAGAAATATTTAGGAAGCTAGATGATAAATGAATATATGTGTTAGTTTGAGTTTTTGAGTCACCATTATTAATTCTCTATCTACGTCATTGAACCTAGTTTTCCCCTTTGATCATTTCCTTCTCCCTTGCCAGAGTCTTCCTCCCATGAAATGTGTTAATTTTCGCAAGGTATTACTTTAGTTTAGACGTAAGATTTGGACTCTGTTGTGAAGTTCTTGTGGTCAATTATTTTGAATTGCGTTGAACCTCTTTGAACCAAGATTCAAAATAGTTCAAACTAGTTCCATCAAAGGTTTTGGAATAAATTTTGTTTTTCAAGAGGGACCTCCAACATATGTCATCAAATTACCTTTGAACCACTTCAAACCACTTTGCGCTGAGGTTCAAAGAAGTTCTAACACTGAAAATTGGCTCTGGAAAGTAAAAATAAATATTTGATAGGATTGTTGTCTCAAAGGCATGAAAGGTGACATCCTAATGATCATGTTAAGGCCTCCTCAGAATCAGTACTGTTGAGTATAAATGATGACCTAGTGGCATAAGTGGGAGATCTAAATTTGGGTTGTTAGAAGTATATTAATGATGATGATGACACTTTTCTCAAATGAGAATTCAGTAAAAGGACATCATGACTTCTTTAAGTGTGTAACTAGCCCACAATGATCTCATCACTAAAGCCTAATTATTTAGTGGTACTTTCCCCTAGTATGTATGTCTTTCTTAAGCGAGATCTGACCTTATTTTCATTCTATTCTATAAAAAATCAAGAGCAAAGTGGCAGGCGAAGAAAGATAAGTATTTTGGGTTTCAACTATTTACAGGTGAGGGTTGCAAACTTTTCCTTTTTGCTTCTTTAATATCATTTTTCTTCAAAGAGGGAAGATTTGGAAAGCTCATTTTTGTATTGAGGAAATGAAGTCTATTATGCACTTTTTTAGAAATACCTCTAGTCTTGAATGTTGAGGACCTATAACTTATGATGCAAATTTAATGGGGTTCATGGTTGAAAAGTTACAAAATATTTTTTTGGAACAAGCATAGGTTAAATGATGTCTTTAGGTTTTAATCAATGGGTTCCTTGAAGCAACCACCTTCCCTCCTGCATTGCTAATCCCATAATTACTCTAATATTGTCCAGATCATTATGATGTCAAAATTAAGAGCATACTAAATAAAAATGATGAGCCCTTGTTGTCCATTAACAAGGAGACCATTTTGTTTGTTCTAATATTACCAAAGTCCTCCTTTGCTAGCTTTAGCCCCACTCAGTCCTTGGTCCAATTCTGAGAAGACCCTCCAAAATTCCATAATCAGATGGCTAGGAAGTGGATATGATCATTTTATGGAGGAGGTTCAAGACTACCTAAAGTACCCACCAAGGTGTTAGAGTAAATAATTAATAATTAATAATTTATTCTATTTACTTAAGTTTACTTCGGTCAATGCATTTATTTAATATTTGTAGTGATGAGTTGTTGACAACATAGGAGTTTGCTCCCTTCTAGCATGTTCCACCTTTTTGTGGACATATGCTTAGTTGTCAACCTTATCTTCTACCACCTTCCAGCTTTTTCTACAAGCTTCCATGAGGCCTTTATATTCACGCTCTCTCATTGTATTTTAACAACACATCTCATTCTCATTGTAAATACATTTTCCTGTTTGCAATATCTTCTCTCTTAAGTCCGTTTAGTGTTTTTCCAAGCTCCACCTCTTCCTTCTTGGTTTCCCTTTGACAAGTTATTTGCATGTAGGTGATCTTAGTGAGCTATGGAGTTGGATTTCATCGACTCCTATATGGTATCAGAGCCTCCCTTCTGCTTCTTGTTCGAAGGTTTTTTGAAGCCACGATTCAGAGACACAAACCCTAGTTTGTTGGTGCATTTTTCTTCAATCCAAGGGAAGAGCATTTTTTTGGAGCACTTTGGTCCTAAACAAACGCTGCCATTGGATCCAAAACACCATTTACATTTAGGATTCACATAAAATTTGTCCAATTTGGTGATAGGAGCTCCAGAAGGCAAAATTTTTTGGTTTGGCCTACCGTACAAATGGATAGAGTGAATTTAAAAAAAAAAACAATATTCATACACCGTTGCCCGGTGGCCACACTAGCTAGCCGCAGCCAGCGTGTAGCCTGGCAGCTGCCACAGTCGATCGCACTGATGTAGGACCACCATAGCTACACCTTAGCATGGCCATTGCCCATTGTCCATGGCAGCCTGCGGCGCAACCCTTTTTCATGGCTCCTCTACGGCTTGCATCAGGTTGCACCACCTCTACTGCTCTCTGCACTCCTCACCCACGTGGCATTTTCTATAGGATAGTTGGCTCTTTTTACGGCTGCCATGTGCCATGGCACCATGTTGGCATCTACCACGTGGCCCCTGCCACATCAGCCTGACACATCAGCACTCTACGATGTGGATGCCATGTGGCTTCTTTTTTTCCATAAGATGCTGACATTAGTGCTGTATCAACATCACCTACAGGCTCTCCAAGGTCTTTTTTGACCCACTTGCAATTTTTTAGCCATAACTTGAGCATACAGAGGTATTTTTTTGATCCAAAAGAAGCTCCAGAAAGCTAGTTTTGAGACAGAGATATTGGTGTAGCTATTTTCATGTTTTGATTTAGTTTAGTTGCTCATTTTTGTAATTAAAGTTTGAAGTTCTATTTTTAACTCCAACAAGCTTATCTTTTGCATCCCATGTCTTTTTTTGAAAACGTTATAGTTTTGGAAAGCTGGTTTTGTCATATTTTCAGAAATACTATCATTTCTTTTAGATTCTGTCCCATGCTCTTTCTATCATGTTTTTGGAATTTTTTCTCTATGGTGGATATCTTGGGTGTTCCAGGTCTGAGGATCATTTTTACAACATGGGATCTTTTATTTTAGGTTGTACTATCTTTTGTATCAGTTTTTTTCCTTTTTTGATCATTGTAGCTATCATTAGGGAACATCTTTATGTAAACACACTAAGATAAAGTGCCACTCTTACATTTCGGTTCATGAATGTTGTTTTGAGATAGTTGTACTTGCACTATTTTTATAAAACACCATAGGGGGATAGTTGTTTTCCACTTTTGTGCCTTCTTCCTTTTTTGCCCCATGCAACATCGATGTGACTATGTCTTTATAGGTGTTTGTACCCCTTCACCTCTCTTGTCATTCTTGGTTCTATCTACGAAGGATTTTGGCTTACCTTCTTAGTTACCTATCATCTCACCCCATTTGCATTAAGGGGGATTATTCTGGTGTTCTAATGCTTCTATGGTTCAATGGTTCAATAGTGTGAGCTATGTATTTAGTGGTTGATCCTATATGCTAGGCGATTGTAGTGGCTGGCTACCTATGCATTTTGATGAGATGGATCATCTACCCTATAGACATGCTCGGTTCATGCCTTCTTCTTCCATGGAGGTTCTTCAAATCAGTAGTTTCTTCTGATGATAGAGTTTGCAACTTCTTCATGCTTCAGTGATGCTCTTTATGATCTTTCCTTGTTCCTATTTTCTGGGACATTCCTCTAGTTGGAGATTTCTTCAGTCCTTCACTAGGTTCTTACCTCTTTTTCGGGGAGGGTTTTTCCCACGTGGTTTTCTCTCTTTCCCCATTTTCAGAGGTTGCATTTCTTTGCATTGTACATGGGTACCTAACATGGCCTCATTTTCGAGACCCATTCTGCATTTCATCTTAGTTTTTGTGAGCTTAAGGCATTCCCCTAAGCTGCACTTAAGGGGGTTGTTAGAGTAAATAATTAATAATTAATTAATTATTCTATTTACTTAAGTTTACTTAGGTCAATGCATTTATTTAATAGTTGTAGTGACGAGTTATTGACAACATAGGAGTTTGTTCCCTTCTAGCATGTTCCACCATTTTGTGGACGTATGCTTAGTTGTCAACCTTATCTTCTACCACCTTCCAACTTGTTCCACAAGCTTCCATGAGGCCTTTATATTTGGGCTCTCTCATTGTATTTTCACAAAACATCTCATTCTCATTGTAAATACATTTTTCTTGTTTGCAATATCTTCTCTCTCAAGTCCGTTTAGTGTTTTTCCAAGCTCCACCTCTTCCTTCTTGGTTTCCCTTCGACAAGTTATTTGCATGCATGTGATCTTGGTGAGCTATAGAGTTGGATTTCATCAACTCATACAAAAGGATCACATGAAGCCTCATATACACAACTTGATAATTTTTTTACATAGGGCCAAAGGGTTGGTTGATGTTCTTGTTTTTGAAGAATGGATATTTCACTATATAGACATTTTTTTGATGGGTAAATAATTCCTTAATTGGGTCGAGTTGATAGCCAACTCATTTAGGAACCAACTCAAGAATTCACAAGCCTCCAAGAAAGAATTTTACATGTCTTCCTATTTAACTTATTTTCTTGCATACATGTGTGATCTCACTGCAATTCCTCATGAACCTTGGCGTGAAGACATCATGGTATATCAGTATTACCCTTTGCTAAGGAAAGATAGAGTAATGGAGGATTTTAGGAAAGTGCATGATGTCTTTCTAGGAAATTTGCATCTTCACCTCACTAAAACCTTATTCTAGAGGATGTCCCTACAAGCCCAAGTGTTCATTCAAAGCTATGGAAGTTTCTACATCAATTTTCCTAGGTTCAGCTACTTGAGAACAGGAAGTTTTGAGGAACAACCAATCAAATTACCAAGGTATGCTCTAGATTATTTTGTTCTAGCCAAAATATGTAGGGAAATGTTTTATGTGGTTAAAGATAACCTTCATGACAAAAATAGGAGTTTGTATTCCCAATTAAGCTTGGTTCCTTGGCTTGCAATACAATAATCAATGCTTCAACAACTAAGAGTGATTTATTGAACTTCAATTTAGGATTCTATCATGAAAGAAAGGGGTTTTATAAAAAGAACTTTTCAAAACTAGTTCTTGGCCTAGGAGACAAGATTCGGTCAGTGCCTCACCTTGAAGACTTGTGGGAGGACTATAGCAACAAACAAGAGGTCATCAAAAGAGATCACTCAAGGTTGAGAGTTTCTCAAATCACCTCGCTAAAGTTGAAATTCAAAACAAAAGGGCTTGATGAAGATGGTTTAGAAATCATGGAAACAATTTGTAAAGAAGTGACTGCATAGGTTCTTCCTAAGATCAATTGAGATAGAGATGAAGAAGATGACAAAAACCTTAGGTCTAGGTCCATAGTGGAATATACAAATAATTGGTTATGATAGAAAAGAACCAAATCACCCAATGCGATATAAATTGAAAAACCTACAAAGGGTGTTTCTTTCTCTAAATATTTGTCTTATTGCATTCCCCTTTCATCTGATGATGCAAATTGTGTTTCTACAACTAAGAAGAAGAAATGAGTAGCACCATCAAATCGTCCAAAAACTCCAAAAATAAGGTCTAAAGCTAGGTCTATGGTGTCAATCTAGACAATAGTTCAAAAGCCTCATCTTATGGATTTAGAGCTAGATAAGGACAACTTTACAGTTACAGATAATGAAGAGATGGACACATATTTGGTGGGCATTGGAAATGTGGTTTAACCAGGCTTAGTGACACTCACTAAAGAAAATGAAGGGGTGGAAGTTAGAAGCACTATTCCTCCCTAGTTATCTAGTTTAATGAACAAGAAACATAACCTCAAGCCTGTCTCCATGCTAGTTAAAGATAATAGTTGTTGGAAATATAGTAGGAGTAACTGAGGGGGGGGGGAGGGGAGTGGGGTGAATTAGTTACCACTAAAATAAATCACAGATTCCTTTTGTCAACAATAAAATTTACACTGAGAAAATTGATTGTTGTTGATGCATGGTAATCAAACAGAAATTGCTATAACTTGGTAAATGCAGAGTGAATTACTTTTAGCAGATCTTAAAACATTATCAATAATTAACTTGAAAGCATAAGAGAAATAACATGAACACATGAGACACTAGGATTTAACATGGAAACCCAATTTGGGAAAAACCACCAATGTAACTAGTTACTATTTTTCACTCTTCTAAAGTGAGCCCTATTAGAATCCAACCCTGTTAAAGGTTACAAAATACACTGTTAGGTGTGACCCTGTTAGAGGATTTAATCACCCTGCTAGGAGTGGATTTTCAAGAGGTCTTAAAACAATTCAATGGAATTTCCACCTTATTAGAGGATTTACAACTGGCTGTTAAACCAACTCTATTAAGAGATTTTAGATCACTGCTGCAATGGTTAGAGAGTAACAATGAGATGACCTGATTGTGATGCAACTGAATTTTTGAATCTAGATCTCTTTTCTACTTGAACTTGATCCTTCCTGATCAAATATTACTTTCCTACTCCACAAATATACCTGCTTATCCTTCAAGTTCACTCCCTCTTTTTCCTTTTCAATTCAATCAACACACTTGCACACACACTGGAAATCTCAACTTGACCTTTTATTTATACCTTCTAGATTGTCAAGTCAACACAAATTCAAAATACAATAACCAATATTCATCATCATAGTTGGCTAGAATCAATACATAAATTAATTAAGCTTCATATGCCAAAATAAGAAAAATCCTTTGTAAACTGACCTTGTTTGATAGAAAATAACTTTGGATTGATTTCTTGTTTTAACCAATAGAAGCTTTGTTAGCACTCTAAACTTATAGAAATCCTTTAGTAGCCGAGTGAACTTGGTGAATACTAACTGTGTCCAACTTTCCCTTCGTTAACCAAGTGAGCTCGATTAACACTCTTTTTTGCCTCAATTCCTTCGACACCCAAGTGAGCTCGGTAGACACTGCCATCTATTCTATGAATGCTTGGTAGACAATGAAAACTATCTTCACTGACCAAGTGAGCTTAATAAGCACTGCCTGTCAATTGATATGAAATTTGTGTAACATCAAAAACAAAACACAATTAATTAATTGCATGCAACAATAGTCACTAATACGTCACTCACACTCCTAAGAACAAGAAGGTGAAAACAATGCTCTCCTAATCAAAGATCCTACCATAGGGAAAGTGACTATGGATATGGCTACCTACAAAAAGAAAGAAAGCACACATGAAGTGGAAGCTGAAGACTTTGAGGTTACAGTCATGAACTTTAGGGTCCTCGACAAGGATACGAGTAATCATATTTTTAAATTCTTAGCTAACAACATGTTAAATCAGTTAGAAAAGGGTAGCCAGGAGAAAAGAGAACTGAAGTGACTGCTCATTATTATGGCCAAATGCATTGAATCCTTGTTGAACGTTGGCACACTCCCCTTAATTTAGGTTCCCTAATAATTTGAGCCCAATTATTCTGATAGCCAACAATTGGTCAAAATAATGCAAAAAGTAAAGCTCTCTTTAGAAGTAATGAACAATTGGATCGGGTCTGTCGTAGAAGGAGGTAAATTCATTTTGGATTTTATCACTACATATGTGAAAGGGGAGGTACTACTTGGAGAACTCCAAACCCTTATGCCTGTGTGGGAAGAAGATGAAAGCTGATGTTGAGCAAGTGCAAGAGGTTGAGAAGTATGGAATAATGAATTTCCTCTATGAAAACCCCATGAAAACTGTGGATCCCTGAACGATTTTCATATTGAAAAACAACATGAATTGGAAGGTTTCCTTGTATAAATCTGCTGTAGAAGAAATGCAGGTGATTGAGAACAAAATAAAGGAAATGTATAAGGGGGTCCTAAAAGGCATGAAGATAATCAATCCTATGGGTATTCTGTAGTTCAAGGACAAAAATGTTGATTCACAAACTTTAATAAAATGTTTCCAAGATGTCATGTTGAACATTAGAGACAATAACACCCCTACTCCTCAAAGTTTTACTATGGCAACCAATGTGAAATCTATGTTGTACTTGAACAAAGAATTCTTGCCAAGATAGAGAAAGAGGTTTAAACAAATTAAGTGGCAAAAAGACACCTGCATATCCAAATTACTTAGCCTAAAGAATCCACATTCTCATGTCATCCAAGAGTTTGTGAGGAACTTTTGGAGATGAAAATTGGTTAAACAGGCCATGTTAGAGGATGATAAGCTCAATGAGGAGAATTAGTTGCATAGAAATTATCTTTTTGGAGCTTTCTTTTCGAAAACTATTTTAACTAGTTAAGTTTGATAACTATTTTGTAACTGAGATGGCTAGATTTTGATGGATGCCTCTCAGAAATTGAAACTATATATGCTGGAGCATAAAAATGAGTAAGGGTTATCTTTTAGATAGAAAAAAATAGTCTTAATAGTCTATAGAATTTTTTCTTTTTTTATAGTAATCAGTGAAAAATAAAGAGGATAATTTGAATGTTGGTTTTTAGACTTTGAGCTTGAAGGCTTACATTTATATATCTTTCGATATATATTATAGTCTAAGACTTTATGATTGAATTTGGATATGATGGTTACTTTGTGTATAATTGTGTTAGTTATTATATGATATTTATTACTATTTTGAAATTATCATTCTTTTTTGTCATGTCATTTGATGCATTTAGAGTAGCTCAAATTTTTCCAAGGTTCTTTCAACTTTGGAAAAACTTTGTGTTCCTCAATCTCTGCATTTTCTTGTAAATTCTAAATTTCTCCTATGTGCCTAAGACTACATGAGAGATCCTTAGGTACTTTCAAGTAAAGGCATGTTCACATGTTTATCTTTCTTAAAATCTAAATTCATTGATAATCTTAATAGAGGGAGTTGTACCTCACAAAATTTAGAGGGCAATGATTAATAAACATTTACCCAACTATTGTGAACTTCATTGTTTTCCCATCTTGGGCATATAGCAAGTTATTAAATTTTATAAAAGGAAGACAATCTGTTCGCCAATAGATTTTTGACAACTCTACTACGAAAGTATCAAGAAAAACACCAAATCTTTCAAATTGATAATAAATCATAATGTTTCTTCCACATAACAATGTTATACTTATTTTGCAAATAGATTTAGGTTTCATGGATAAACAAGAAGATAAAATCTCTGACCTAACTTCTATCACCTAGAAATATCGACAAAGAAATAAACCATTCCAATAAGTTCTTAGAGTCTTAGAGAAAGAAGAAGAATGTGTTGAGAATTTATGAGGTTTACCTATAGTTCAAGAAGCAACAGTAGTGGATTGACTCGCCTAGGCCCCAACAAGACCTTGAACTAACCTAACATATCCAAGCCTAGCTGATAAAAGATACACGAGAGGAGAGAGAGAGACAAAGAATTTCTTGATGAAAACTTTGAACCTTTCAAAAATCTAAACTTCCTTCCTGATTTTGACACACTAGAAAAAAGAAGGAGCAAATCTTGCAAATAGACCTACTTCTCCCTTGAAGTCTTCTTCTATATCACCTCTTGTGCAAGATTTGATTCCTCCAAAGACTTTAATACCCTCTTATATTAACATCCAACCATTAAATTTCAGATTTACAAATATGGTTGTTAATCAACCTTGGGGGAAAAATATAGATCCTCTAAACCTAGAAGTGAATCCTACTGCATTGCCAAAGAGTACAATTAAGATTTTACCCAAGTTTAGTAGTGATGGAAAAATCTCTACAAATGATCATCTGAGCACTTTTCACACAACATG
Source organism: Cupressus sempervirens (assembly GCA_028749045.1). Taxonomy (NCBI): domain Eukaryota; kingdom Viridiplantae; phylum Streptophyta; class Pinopsida; order Cupressales; family Cupressaceae; genus Cupressus; species Cupressus sempervirens. The sequence continues at coordinate 122,567,446 of CM053785.1, read as the reverse complement.
TGTGTTGGAAATGTAATATAGACTTGGTGACTGAGAGGGGACAGGTGAATTGGGAACCAATAAAACTTTAAACTTAGCTCACCAATTAAACCATCACCACATAATCTGATCTAGTTACATGCATAAAAGAGTGAAAGTAATAAAACATTCATAACACTTTGACACAAGATATGGTAACCTAGAAACCTTCCAAAATAGAAAGTAAAATTGGGGTGGGGATAATACCCACAAGCTTTACAGGTGCAATTAAAAGTTGGCCTATTAAGGCTTACAATTGATCACTTCTGGTGATTTGCCCTATTAGGAGCAATAAGGATTGTTAGGTCCACTTCGTTAAATGATTTACAAACATAAAATGAAGTATGCACTACTATCATCAGAATTGTGATGGTTTCCCATCACCTAATCAACAATACCAAGAATTGGCTCCTATTAGATGGGCTTTAGATTTTTGGAGTCACAAATTGCAATCATGACAAGCTTGTGTGTCACAATTGCGATGGCTTTTGGTGTCACAATTTAGCAAAAGGTGAGTCCTAGAGTTCATTATCAAATTGTCATAATTGTGACAAGCCACTGTCACAATTACAACATCTGACATTTTCAGTCCTCTGTCACAATAGCGATGCCCTTGCTATACAGCCAACGATCATCCATCGAAAAGGCCATCATAAGTGAGACAGACTGCGATAGTAGTTTCATGGGTATGACAACTATCTATTAAATTTTTCCATCATAGTTGTGATGAGTATGAGATGGAAATGTTACTAGTGTGATGGCTAAGTTTTCACAATTGTGACAAATTGCTATAATATTAAAAAGAATTCCAAGATTTTGCATCATCTAATCATGGTTTAGTAGCTAGAACTTATATCTAGAATGTAGTTTGTAAGGCTTTTCAAAAATTCTTATCTAGATAAATTCTTGAAGGATTGATATTCTTAATCATGCTATGTATACTTTAATTTCATTGTAGGTAAAGTATGAGAATACTTTGAGAGTATGCTTTAGTGTTTATGCATTGTGCAAGCTAAGATGATAATCTAGACATCTCACTGGATGGACTTAGAGCCAATGTTTGTGGTATCTTTTAGTTGAATCCAAACATGCAATATATCATAACATATGCATATGAGGAAAATGATGTTGTGGAGGAGGACCCTTCAAACCTTGCTTCTCATGAGGAGGGCAAACCAAAAAATTGAGCAGAGAATTAGATGGTTCCAATATTCTTCCACTAGGAAAGGGAGTATTTATAGGAAGAAAAGGAATTAGGCAATCCATGAGAGGGAAGTTTGGTGGAGATATTGATGGAATATAATTCATGATGTATGGAACATAATTTATTTGTAGTTGGAATGGAGCTGGAATAATATTGTATGATATCAACGAGGTTGCATTCATTGCTGGAGGGGTAATTGGGAAAGTGTATGGGTGTGGAGGGAGAGTCATGTATTGTTCTACAAGAGGAATAAATTCTTGTGCCCATGGATTCAAATTTGTGGTCATGATTTTCTACACTTGTTGTGCCTCCAATATTCCTCCAAATATATCTTTATAAGGGCAATGATAGAACGAGAAATCTGATTTTGAAAGTCGCAGTAGGGATAAATGTTTCCAAGTGGTCTTTTAGCGGTGCTCTACCTATTTGCATGTCAAGTCCTCAATAAAATAAGGTTGCACAAAAAATGTATGTTGAATCCATGACTTCCTACATGGAGAAATAATCATGACATTAGGATTCTTATCTACAGTAATATAAAAAATTAATGGAAATGCAACACTATCTATGAAATGCTTGAGCAGAAGTAGTATCAATTGGACAACTTAGAAGAATGTCAAACACAATCTCCATGAGAGGGGCCAAAGAGGAAACTGCATGACCTACACTAAATAATGTACGTGTGTGATCAACATGGTAAAATGTATTTCTAAGGTAGAAGATAGTAATTTTTTTCCATCATTGTCTTTATAAAACATGAGGTGTAGGTCTAAACAACATACTAAAATGTATAGGACACTTAGTAGTTTTTTTTAATCATTCTCTTTATAAAATATATGTTTTAATTGGCTTCTTAGTCATGGGTGTATCCTCAAGAGTTGAGTGAAATATTTGTAATGTGACATATTCTTCAGATGTTATCCTTGTGGTATCATTCAATGTTTGTTATTTCTCATGTCTAGACACATGATATTGTGTTGTATTTACTTATCTACACATTTCCCAAGGGATCTACCACACCTTTTTATAACTTAACATTAGTTTTATAAGGTCCTTTTGATGTGGTGTAGCTTCATTCATGTAGCACAAATTTTCTCCTTCTGAAGCACACACCATTTGCTTTCCTACAAGTCTACCCAATATTGCAAACATCCTTAATTTCACAAGGTCTACTTTAACTATTTTCTTCTAAATATATCTTAAGTACTAAATATACTAACATATTATGATTATGATCTTAAAAAACTGCTTAATAACTCACAACATTATGTAGAAGATCACATGTTTCAAGAGCCCGTTGTGATGGTTCCAGTTGTTTCTATCTTGGTTCAAGTTCCTCTTCTTGTTGTTGATGGTGTTGCCAGAGCTCCTTTCCTTGGTCCTTGTGATGTCATGTCCACTCTTCCTATTGGTGTTTCAATGGGGGATATGTATTTCCCTTGCTCGTCTCTTTCTTGGAGGTTCCTCTTTCTAATATGGTTTTGGTTGCAATCTCTGTTGGTGTGGTTGTCCCTGTGGTTGCTAAGATTTGAACTCTACAAGCATGTATATTCCATCTCTGAATTAGTATGTTCTGACAAGGCTCATCAAACAGAACACAGATCAAACTAATATTCAACAAAGATTAATTAAAATCATATCACAAAGAATAATTAGAATGCAATACTCTTATTTCAGTACTTAGCCAATGGAGAAAGTGGTATCCCAAGGACTGAAAATGTCTAAATTATCATATGAAAAGGGAACAAGTGCAATATTGTGAATATCTTCTTCAAGTTTATACATATATGTTGTACTAAAGCTAAATATTTGATAAAAATCAATCATCTATTATAAGATATTAAAAAGACATATTAATTATATTAAACATAACTTGAGCTTCTTTACATCTCATACTGTAGTTATTAATTCTAATAAAAAAAAATCCATGGAAGACACTATGATACTAAACATTTAGAGTTTCTTAAGTAAAATGATTTTACTTCCATGCTTACCATAATATATATGACAATTCAGTCCAAATCCTTCAAAAAGCCTGCAAAAATAAATGAATTTAATCTATAGAGATAAGACATAAAGGCAAGTACCTACATACAAAGTATTTATCAAATGCAAGCCTTCCAATGGCCATGTTCTTTCATGCCCCTATATACAAGAATGGATGTCGACATGATAGTTATCTTTATATATATTTAAATATGTTCATATATAGAGGAATGAATTTTGATATGATAGTTGTTCATATATATATATATATATATATATATATATATATATATATATATATATATATATATATATATATATATATATATATATATATATATATATAGAGAGAGAGAGAGAGAGAGAGAGAGAGAGAGAGAGAGAGATGAATTTTAACATGATAGTTGTTTATATGTATAAATATGTTTCTTGACAAAACCTTGACAAGGAAATTTTGTTGCATTGAGTTTGATGTTCAAAATAAGTAGAAATAATTTGAGAATAACAATCACAGAAGTTGATTGAGCAATGTTTTTTCTCAATTAGATTGTGTAACAGTTTAGCTTGGATAAATATATCAGATTGCATTCAATAATCCAACATTATGATAAGAATATTAATGATTTGTTCATGAATTGAAGTGAAACAACAATCTTTATATGCCCAAGAAGAAGATTTTTTGTAATGGACCCAATGGATAATATCGGTGTAGTTGTCCCCATTAAGAATGCAGGAAGATTCACGTTCAAGAATTGGGGATTATGCTATGCAAAAGAAAGAGTCTTATAAGGGTGGATGGAGAATTATGCCCTTTATTGTGGGTAAGAAACTATATTCTAACTTTTCCTAATGCATTTTTCTTTTGATTGTATTCAAATTGAAAAGATGTAAAATAAATTTACAAACCCAAATTAGGTCTATATTTTTTCCCCAGCACACAACTTGGGCATTTATAATTAAAGAGTGGTCATTGTGGTGTTTTTATTTGGTATGAAATGAGAGTTGTGAAAACCTTGCAATGACTTGCGAATTGACCAAAGAAAAGCATGAAATATCATAAAATATTAAAATGAAAAGGAGAACTTGGCATTTGGAAACAATAATTGAAATATAAATGTTACTTGCTTTCTCCATTAAGCTTTGCATGTCATATAGAACACACAATGCAAGTCCATTCTGAAGGGACTAGTGTTTCCTACTATCAAAAAAATGAAACATAGGTTCAAGTACACAATGTATTGTGGTGGCCTTTGCTAATTTGGCCATATTTTGAAGACAAATATTTGACCAGACTTTAGGATCCTTTTCTTCCTCCCTGTAATATTATTTAACATATCACCACACTCAAAAGAAATAATGAGAATAGTTCATGAATCATTGCATACTTTAGAATGATCTAATATCATTTGTTTCCACTATTCAAATTCTTCTTCATGTCTCCTAATTTACAACAAAAGTTATCAAATGTAATCGAACATGAATGTAGATAAATAGGAACAATAGAATACCTTAGAGAGGAATAATTTGAGGTAATCTCATAGAAATCTATTCTTTTGAATACTTCATATATTGCAACTAAATTTCATAAATAAATGAGTTTGACTATGGTGTCCTTCTGCATTGCCTGAAACCAAGGGATTCACACAATTATTTGTCGTGCAATCATATGTTAATGTTGAGGTTCACTTGATTTATACAATAGTTTAATATTCTTGACTAATCAGGGCCAACCACATGAAGGTGGAAGCTCATTTGGCCCCACACCGCCCCCCACCACCAACATCTACATTTCCCATCAACATCTAAAATTCATTCATTCTATTAATAAAATGTAACATTCATGAATTATCACATGATAACATTCATTAACACATTAGTTTCATTAGAACATTCACATTAACATTCAAACATAAGATTCATTAGAACATTCAATAGAACATAAATAAGACATCTATACATAAACATTAGTCATTATCAAATAAGTTACTAAATAAGTTAAATAAGTTAACATGAATCATAACTTTTTCATGTACCATTATTAAATTGGTTGTACTTAATGTTGCTATATGCACATATGGTTTTGAAAGAAACATTTGGTGTAATTAGTGTTTATATCTGCACATATGGATTTGAAAGAAACATTTGGTGTAATTAATTTGTGTATATCTACAAAAATATTGGACATGTTGTACTTAATGTTTATATTTGCACATATGATTTTGAAAGAAACATTTGGTGTAATTAATGTGTATACCCGCAAAAATATTGGACATGTTGTACTTAATGTTTATCTTTGCACATATGGTTTTGAATTTTTTTTGGTGTAATTAATGTGTTTATCTACAAAAATATTGGACATGTTGTAGTTAATGTTTATATATGCACATATGGTTTTAAAAGAAATGTTTCGTATAATTAATGTGTATATCTACAAAAATATTGGACATGTTGTACTTAATGTTTATATCTATGCATATGGTTTTGAAAGAAAAAATTGGTGTATTTATGCCTCTTCATTTTTATTTTGTTCAAGGGAATCCCATCAATGGTAATAGAAAATAAGAGTTTATAATTGTTCAACAAAATTAATGTTTTACAAGAAAATGCACCTGAAGAATTGTTAGCTCAAAAGAAAGAACATGGTGTTGATATTAGATCTACCTTGATAAATCCTAATGGGTTGGGCTATTATTATTTGTCCCCATCACATTAACTTTGATAGCCATGCTAGAGAGGTGACCTCACCTAGTTCATCTTCATGATTGTGAGTCCCTAATCATGATCTTGGGTGCTCAAATTAATATCCAAGACATTTGCACCATAGGGCCCTATTTGATCATCATTTGAAAGGGCCTCAATGTTGACCAAAAAATATGTCTCAATATGTTTAGAGTTTTAGAGGTAATTCCATTGTGGTAGAGACTTCTACAAGGGAATGCTCCTTGTGATTATCTCATTTACACAGAAGTAGAACTTGCTTCTTCAATTCCTTTCACTTAACTCTTCACTGAAGTTATTCTTCAACATCCTTGGCTTCCATTGTTGGGCCAATGTATCTTAGAAACCAAAGCCATGTGGTTTCAACCATAATAGTGAATATGTTGTAAATAGAAAATTAATCATATTATTATCCAAATCCTTTATCTTAGGAAATAATATTGTATATAGAAAAATTTGTAGATGTAAGGAGAGGTATCCGATGAAAATCAAGAGTTTCTATAGGAACAAGTCTTTATTAAACCCCGGTGTCTGATGCTTGATGTGGACATTGGTTCTTTATTAACCCCAGGTGTCTAATGTAAGATCATCTTGGGTCTTTGAGAAATCTTGTATCAACCAAAAATATTTCTTATTTTCTGTACCACTTTGTTGTTTGTGACTTAGTCGTTGCTGCTATGGTTTCATGTTGTGTGTGGTTACCATGATGATGGGGATCTATCCTTCATCCTTCTTCTAAGAGTGCAAGTATTAATTGTTTGCATTTCTTGAGTATGAACCGTTCTTTGTGGTCTTTGTTCCTATATTTTCCTTCTAACATGGAGTGTTGTTTCTTTTGGTGCAATTTCTTATGTTAACATGACATTTTTCAAAGTTAGGATCTGAGTCCTATGACACGTGTTGATCCACCTATGAGTGCTCAAATATTTATGTTTCATTTAGTGTTGGTTTTGGTTTACTCTTCCTAGGCTAGACCTATATATAATTAAATGCTTGACTAGCCGACTAGTGGCTTAACTGGCTATATAAGAAGCTTGGCTAGAGATAGAAAGCAGTAGGGAATGATATAAAATATATAGAGAAGAAGGATAGGATGTGAATTTGGATTCTAACTTCATGAATTCCTTGCATATGGTTGAAGCCTAAAAGGCCTCACATTCAGGAATGTTGATAAACTTCTTTTAATTATTACACCGGTGTGGCTTCCAATTGCCTAGTCTTATACGGATCTTGTTTCCATTGTTTCATGTGATATTTATACTGCTTCTATGTGTAACTCTGAGCAAGGATTGTTGTATGTTTAAGTTTGAGTTTTTAGTTTTAATATACACCGTCCTTGCATCATTTTCTAAATTGCCTAAATACATGTTCTAAAAAATTCTCGTGCATAAAAGTTCTACGATGTATGTTTTTGCTCCCACCATATAGACCATTGCAACAAACATTGATGCAATGTCAAAGGGAACTCTTTATTTTCAAGATTAAAAGTGAACTCCTTTCCTAGTTTTTGATAAACTACTCTTAGGACCAAAAAATACATAGACAACAACATTCCTTGATTATGATTTCTACTATACACCCATCAAATACTATTTCATGTAGGTCCATGAAGCTTAATAATGATTTCCATACTTGGACCTAATTTAAATTGATCCATATTATATTGATATAGATCAATTGTACATTATACAGATATCTTGACTAAAATGGAAAAAAATGTGAAACAAAACCCAAAGAATTGAAAGTATAAAAGATAGTCCAAACTAACTTTTAAATAAAGTAAAATCATTTCCTATAAATATGGATGATTATCCAATAATCTTAATACACACAATACCTTCATATCTAATGTAGGGCATAAAGATAAATAATCTCTATGAGAAAAGTATATTGAAGGACAAGAAGCATTAACCATTTCTAGTGTATACTAAGGGTTTTCACCCTCATGATAGACCAAAAAAAGGGGAAGGTTTCTAGTCTAGGATGCAAAAATCCCCATGTACTATCCAAATTGATCTATTATGAATATTGATATTTTTATCATTCGGTCAATATGGTCCATGATGAAGAAAGGAAAAACTTAAAGAATAGATTCTATATGATTAAAATAATAATAGAAAACTATCATCTAACTCTAAAAAAATCAAACATCAAAGAGACTAAACTTAAAATCTATACCAGAAGATAAGCTAGAAACATAGAAAAAATGACTCTTAGTGAGAGAGAATACATTGAGATATAATGAGAAATATCCAAGGGCAATCATTTTTGAGGAGATAGTTATGTTTAGGAGTACTAGTCTCAAACATATGACATCACTAGAAATAATTACCCTTAACTATAATGCACAAGATTATGTTGTTTCTTCTAAATGATGGAAAGATAATGCTTATCTTAGAAGTTGAAGCCATGTGGTTTCAACCATATATGGTGAGTACGTTGTAAATAGAAAATTAATAATATTACTATCCAAATTCTTTTTCTTAGAAAATAATATTGTATATAGAAAAATTTATAGATGTAAGGAGAGGTATCTAATGAAAATCAAGAGTTTCTATAAGAACAAGTCATAAAGATAAGGTTCCTAATCTAATATGAAGTTTTCCCTATCAATAATTGTATTAATCCTTTGAATTGAAAGTTTCAAATTAGAAATAATTATCTTCCAACTTGAATTAGAATAGAACCTACCAAAAATTAGATTATGTGTTAAAAACCTATAATACACATGATCTAAATTATACCCTTTATTGTTCATTTTATTGTACCTAATATGATGATAATTCTACAAGAATTTGTAATCAACCCAACTAATCAACAAGTAGACCAATTTAACTAGGTTATGGCTTGTTTCTTTCTAAAAATATCCACTATGATATGTTTTTGTAAAATTTCTTGCGAACTCTACCCATTTTTTGTGGTCTGCATTATTTTTGTGCAAGATCTTGAGGTAAGTCACTTGCCATAGGTTGAGTGAGTTTTATTGTTTTATTATTTGGATTCTAGAATATGTATGCAGCTGGATCATTTTTGGTAAAGCTGATTGTTCATTTTATTGTACCCAATTTGATGACAATTCTATAGGAATTTGTAATCAATCCAACTAATTAGCAACTAAACCAATCTAATTGGGTTATGGCTTGTTTCTTTCTAAAAATATCTACTATGATATGTTTTTGTAAAATTTCTTGTGAACTCTGCCCATTTTTTGTGGTCTGCATTATTTTTGTGTAGAATCTTGAGGTAAGTCCCTTAGCACAGGTTGAGTGAGTTTTATTGTTTTATTATTTGGATTCTGGAATATGTATGCAACTGGATCATTTTTGGTAAAGCTAACTATTCATTTTATTGTACCTAATCTAATGACAGTTCTACATGAATTTGTAATCAACCCAGCCAATCAGCAACCAGATCAATCTACTTGGGATATGGCTTGTTTCTTTCTAAAAATATCTATTATGGTATGTTTTTGTAAAAAAATTTGTGAACGATGCCCATTTTTATGGCTTGCATTATTTTTGTGCAGGATCTTGAGGTAAGTCGCTTAGCACGGGTTGAGTGAGTTTTATTGTTTTATTATTTGGATTTTGGAATATGTATGCAGCTAGATCAATTTTTCTATTGTGAGATAATATGTAATAAGTACCTTAGAATAGATACTTATGACTACATAAATAGATACATGTTTAGAAGGAAATATAAAGACATAACATGTTTACAAATAAAAGGAAAAAACATTTACATATGTACCTCTTCTCACCCTTGAAAAAAATCACAGAGCAAGGGCACGTAGATCACAAGGGCATGTCATGACAATGAAATCATAGAGCAAGGGCACGACATGACAATGAAATTATAGAGCAAGGACACAATAATGAAATGTAGAGATCAAAAGGGCACAACAACCAAATGCACTGATCACAAGGGCACGACAACATTCACATCTCTCCACCCTCATTTGGGGCTCTCCACCTCTTTCATGCACAAATCTCCACAATCAAAACAAATAGAAAATGATTTATGTTGTATTTTTTTTTGTTTATGCTTGCGAGGGTGTAACAATTGTGACTCCAATGTCTCTATTACAATGATGTCGGGGAGAATTGCAAAAAAAAAATGGAAATCATCATAAATTACACCATCGTTGCAAATTGTCATCACAATTTGATCGCAAATGTTGTAGTGATGCACTTTGCTTGGAGATTTTGAATAAGACCGTTAAGTCAACCTTGTGAAATGATTTTACTGATGCACCTATTAGGATGAACCAGTGGCTAATCTCTGATCTACAACTTTGATTTGGTGAATGAGATTCCTTGAATTACAAAGATCCCTTGACTATGATAGATAAGTCACTACTTTTCCATATACTGCTTGTAGCCTTCTTCAATTTGTACTCATCTACTTCTTACTTATTCTCATACATTCTATATTTGGATATGATACAATGTATTACATATATATTAATCCACTCAATTACCTTTTGGAGTCAGCTAAAATACGAAATTCATCATAATTCACAAAGTCATCCCATTTCTATAACTCGGGTTCTGAAGATAACTTGGTGATGTTCTAAACTTGGTAAACACTATCAATACTTGATAGACTTTAGCACTCAATTGAAGTTGAAGCTCGGTCCATATTGATCACTTTGAGTAGCAAGAACTTCATCAACATTGTATGATTTAGTGAACACTGAGAAACTTGGTAGATATTGAATTACTGAGTTGATACTGCATGGCTCGATCAACACTAAATTCACTTTGTTAACACTACGATCTCGGTAGACACTGTTATATTTGTTCAACACTGTAGAGCTTGGTTAATACTAAGATCTTATTCACTTACACTGGAAAGCTTGGGAGACTCTTCTACACTGGGGCAATACTATAAACTATCTTAGATGCTCAGTAGATACTATGAAGCTCATCATGAACTGTAGTCTAATTGATCATCTCAATAGCAACTAAAACCAACAAACTAAGTGTTAAGTCACTAATAGACAAATTGACCTTAATGTCAACAATGTGGTGTTATTAGTGTATCTACTTAGGAGATAGTAGTGAAACTTTTTGTCTAGACACTCACTAATGCAACGATAGACTGGTTCAATAATTTACCTCAAGCTTCCATAAGCAATTGGAATGATATAAAAGTAGCTTTTGAAACTAGATTTAAAACTCCTAATAATGAATGCATCCTATTACTTGAATTAAGTTAGTTGAAAAAGGAAATTCATGAACCTATGAGGGAGTTTGTAGCCAAGTTCAATAGGTTGTTGCAAAGAATTCTTGTAACCTCCTGACCTAATGGTGAAAACCAAAATATTTTCTTTCTGAATGTTGTTCCACCAAACATAAGTTTAAATTTGCTAAAATATGCAGTAGTTGATCTAGCCGCTACTTAGAGATAGACAATTTAGTTGGAAGACACATTAATTACAACAGGCAAATGGAAGAGAGAAGTGCATTCATCTAGGTTTTCTTGTACATCTACTCCTATAGACCCTCTCATGTAGAGGTTAATGAATGACATGACCATGCTTAAATGACAACAAAATAAAGATGGCATGCCATAGTAGTCTCCTTACCAAAGCATTATTCAGAGACAACACAACTCGACCCATGGAAAGACTACTTTTCTGACCGCACCTCAAAAAAGGTTACAAATCAAAGAATTTCCCAAAGAAACTATATTTTCTTTTCATCTAACCATGGATCATGATGGTCGAACATATCCTAATTTGTTGAGATGCATTCAAATCAATGCAACAAGGGATGTCATCATCGGAGAACACCTAGTGGAAAATGAATGAACAAAAGCTAAAAACTCTAGATTTTATTTCTTGGAGTATGAATCTGACTTAGATAGAGAAGGAGATATTTTAGTAACATTACAGGACCCTGCATGTGTCATTCTTATGAGAAATCAAAGGGGTCAGAAATTTAACATAGGTGCTAATGTTGCTGGCACAAATTATAAAGGGAAAGATCAGATACTCAATGATCCCTCCCCAAATACCAAAAGTTCACATTTTAGGATTTTGTCTAAAATGGAATCAAACACCAATCCTTCTATCTTTGACATTGTTGAATTATGAAAATCATCCACCATCTCTATTTCCCTAGCTAAATATTTATGGATGAATCCTAAAGAACTGGACAAACTAGTTCAAAATGTGAAAAGGGAACACAGTTCTCCCAATTCAATGAACCCAATACAGCTAAAGTTCCAACAACCCTTGACAATACTACTTTCATATTTGAAGCTGCACGACAAGAATATAATAATGAATCTTGTATCCATGCAGTGGAAAGTGAAGTAGAAGAAAAGAAACCTAATTCTTTTACATCTCTTTTTTATTGAATGACCAGAAGCTTAGCAACCGCATTATAGACTTAGGAGCCTTTGATAAAATTATGCCTTCCCATGTTGCTAAAGCTCTTGATTCCCCCCTTACAATAACCTTTGGATGATGTTATTCCATGGATGGGAAACAAGTACCACCCATGTGACAAGTTAAAGATGTGCAAGTTGTTCTTGCTGCATGGCTGAACAAAAGGTTAAAATTGACAATATTGGTGTCGATATCCCTACTAACTATGGAAAAGATATGGGAGGAGAGATCAAAGTAAATTGGTTAGAGGCACTGATCCTAGGGGGCAAGAGGAGGATCAAATTGGAAACAGAGCCAAAAAATAAATATACTATGGTACCTTCTGACAACGCTAAAGCTTAGATGCTATATGAAGAATTTTAATTTGGGAATTATGTGACTCTTTCTAATAATGAACTTGAAGCAATTTCTAATGACTCTATATCAAAGAAATTATGGACAATGGAGTTTAATGGTAGTTATTCCAACTTAGGATCTTGTGCTAGGGGTAGTCATGATCCCTTTTTAAGGAGAGTCTTTTCCTTTCTCTTTCAATTAAATTTCAATAATAGTAATAATATAATGGAATACGAAGTGTTGTTGTTGGGACTACAAGAAGCCAAGTAAAAATGACTAAAAAAGTTGATAGCTAAAGGTGATGCTAAATTGATAGTAAAGAAAGTAAGAAACCAATACTCTATCAAGAATGATAGGTTAAAATATTATAGGAATTTGGTTTGGGATGAACTAGAATCTTTCAATGCTTTCTCAATTGAAGTTTTTCTTCAATCTCAAAATTTGAGCCGACTCTTTAGCAGTTTCTACTTCATTGCTCCTACCTCACTTTGCTTTTAAAATCAATGCCTATAAAATAGAAATGATATATAGACCAAGTGTACTAGATAATATTGATTATTGAAAAGTTTTTTGACAATGAATCATAGTTGAATAATTTTATTGGGTGCATCCAAAACTTTGCTAACTTGTACTTTGAAGGTTTTGAAGTAGAGGAGAAATATGTTGGTGAGAATATTAGTGAGTCTAATGAAGTGATACGATTGAAAGGAAAAAAATCCCAAAGGGATTAGTTCCTCTTGAACACCTTTTCTAGAGGAAAGATGATAGCACTATTAAGAGAGACACAACTCATATTGAAGTTTTGAAGGAATATGATAAATTTGATATCGACAAGGAAGGTAACCCCAAATGGATCTTAACTGGCAGGACCTGCTCCACAAGGGAGAAATACAATCTAAAAATAATGTTGGTAAGATACAAAGTTGTGTTTTCTTGGGGATATGAGGACCTAAAGAATTTTAGGAATGGAGAGTTCAGACATCATATACCTTTGAAACCTTATACAACACCATATTGTCAAAAACTTAGGAACTATAATCCAAAGATATCCGAAGTCATATTGAAGGTGGAGAAGATGATAAAGTCTAGAATCATCTAACCTATCCATCATTTAACCTAGATAGATAATATTGTGCTTGTAAGGAAGAAAAATGGAAAAAATAGAATTTGTGTAGATTTTAGAAATCTTAACCAGGCCAGCCTAAAAGATAATTATGCACTTCCAAAAATGGAGCATGTTTTGCAAACTGTAGCTTGATTTGAAGGTATGACAATTCTCAATGGCTATTTAGGAAATAGCCAAATAAGTGTATCTCAAGGAGACTAGCATAAAATGGCCTTCATCACACCTTGGGGCACTTATTCTTAAAATATAATGCCTTTCAAACTAATTAATGTAGGGGAAGCATTCCAGAGGGAAATGAATTCTTCATTTAAATATTTGCAAGAAAAGATCAATGTGATTTATCTGGATGACTTGACTATCTATTCCAAGAGAAGAAAACATCATTTAAGAGACCTTGAAGCAGTACTATAGAGGTCTAGACAACATGGTATAGCTTTAAATCCTAGGAAATTAGTTTTATTTGTAGAGGAAGGTAAACTTTTGGGACATATTGTTTCAAAAAAGGGGATAAGAATTGATCCTGAAAAGATTGAAGAAATTCAACAACTCTCTCTTCCTACAAATAGGAGTGATCTAAATCCTTCTATAGTCAGTTCAATATACTAGAGTTCTCAAAAAGAGTAAGACACACGTTGAGTATGATGAGTGAAAAACATCCATTCACATGGCTTATAGATGGGAAGAAATCTTTTGAAGATATCAAAATTTCCATCTCCCAACCCCCGATGGTAGTCAGCTCTAACTTCAGGAAATATTTTATCATATATTGCTATACTTTAGAACACACCCTGTCAGGCATCTTGACTCAAAGGGATGACCAAGATGAAGAAGTTCATATCGCCTTTATGAGTGTACCTCTAAAAAAAATGAGCTAAATTATTCTCAGGTTGAAAAATATGCATTTTCCATAGTGAAAGGAGTCAAACAATTCAGATATTTCATCCTACATTCACATTCAATTGTATATGTGCTAGAAACTATAGTTAAAAGTGTGTTCACTCAACAAAAAATCAGAGTTAATAAAAAGGCACTATGGATAGCTAGGATCCAAGAATATGATCTCACCATTAAACCTAATAACTTGGTTAGAGGGTGGGGATTATGTGGATTAATAGTAGAAAATAAGGAATTGATGCAAGAAGGTGCACATGTTGTTCCAACGGTCTTACCAGTCAACTCAACTAATTCTTGGTTATCGAATGTGGTGTACAACCTAACTTATGGTGAATGTCCTAAAAACTTGAATTACAAGGAGAACCACAACCTTAGATTAGAGGAGGCCAAGTATGCGATCTCACCAAGAATGTTGTACAAAAGAGGAATTGATGGAACATTCCTAAGGTGTGTTGAAAATGAGCAACAAGGAAAATTATTGAAACTATATCATTCTAATGTTTGTGGTGGGTATTTCTAATCTATGGTAATGACTTTCAAAATCCTTAGGAATTGTTTCTATTAGCCAGGAATGTTCAAAGACTCTTACTAATACATCAAGAACTATGAGAAATGTAAATTGTTCATTGGTCATCCTCAACTTGCAGCTTTACCCCTAAAACATGTGGTGATAGACAAGCCTTTTTGATAGTGGGGCATAGATTTCATAGGACCCCTAAACCTATCATCTAGTGTCAGTCATATTTATATTCTAAAAATGACTAATTATTTTACCAAATGGGTGGAGGCTATTCCTACAAAGTAAGCAAATTGTCAAGTGGTGTGTGATTTCCTAATGAATTTTATTTTTGTCAAATTTGGAATCCCTCGAAAGATAGTTGTAGATAATATCACATATTTATCATCTAAAGAAATTTTTATGTTCTATTATGAGCATGGAATATCTCTAGCTCACTCTTTAGATTACTTTCCTCAATGAAATGGACAGGAAGAATCCAACAATAGAAATTTGATCACAATAATGAAGAGATTAGAGAGTGACAATACCCAAAATTGGCTAAAGAAATTACATGAAGCATTGTGGGCTGATAGGATTACACCAAAAAGAGCTATTAGAATGACACCTTTTGACCTAGTCTTTGGAGTAGGAGCATAAGTGTCCTTACCACTGGAACTGTCAACTGCAAAATTACAATCAGTGATTGAAGATCCACTTTTTCATCACTCTTTAGAGAAAAGAGTAATGTACCTCAGAAAACTTGAAGAAGAGAGAGATATGTTGGTGGATCATATCACTGAACATTAGATGAAACTAAAAAAATATTTTTGACATGAAGATCGGGCTTGCAATTTCATGAAAGGTGATGCAATTTTTTGTGGGATATGAGAAGAGAACTGAAGGGAGCACATGACAAGTTTGATTCTTTGTGGAAAGGTCCTTTCATCATCTCAAAGCTCATTCGCTCAAATTCTTTTTTCTTGGTTTATCCAGATGGTACCCCTCTTCCCTTAACCTAATATGGGTAGGACCTAAAATGGTACCCGTCTTCCCCAGTCAGAGCCCATGTTAGTCTGAGTTTTTGAATCATCATTATTAATTCTCTGGCTACATCATTGAACCTAGTTTTCCCCTTTGATCATTTTCTTCTCCATTTCTAGAGTCTACCTTCGATAAAATGAATTGGTCTCCATAAGGTATTACTTTGGTTTAGATGTATAGAGTTGAACTCTATTGTGAAGTACTTATGGTCAAGTATTTTGAACTACTTTAAAACTCTTTGAACCAAGGTTAAAAGTAGTTCAAACCAGTTCCATCAAAAGTTTTGGATTAAATTTTGTTTTGCGGGTGAGACCTACCAAAGATGTCATCATATTACATCTGAACCAATTTGAACCACTTTGTACTGAAGTTCAAAGAGGTTCAAAGAAGTTCTAACATTGAAAATCAGTACCATAAATTAAAATCATTTGATAGGATAGTTGTCTCAAAAGTGTGAAAGGTGGCATCCTAATGATGATGTAAAGGCCTCCTTAGAATCAATACTACTGGGTAAAAATGATGAGTTGGTGGTGTAAGTGGGAAAGCTAAATCTTTTATCAAAGGCTAAATTTAGGTTTTCAAAAGTATATTAATGATGATGACACTTTTCTCAAATAAGCATTTAATAAAATGACATCATGACTTCTTGAAGTGTGTGTACTGGCCCACAATAATCTCATCATTAAAGCATAATTATTTAGTGGTACTTTCCCCTGGTATGTAAGTCTTTCTTAAGCCAACTTTGAGATTATTTTCATTTTATTCTATAAAAAATGAAGAGAAAAGCGACAGGCGAAGAAAGAGAAGTATTTTGGGTTACAGGCGAGGGTTGCAAACTTTTCCTTTCTACTTCTTAAATATCATTTTTCATCAAAGAGGGAAGATTTACAAAGCTCATTTTTATGTTGAGGAAATGAAGTTTGTTATGCACTTTTTTGGAAACACCTCTAGTCTTGAATGCCATCTACTTGTAATTTTTTATACAAATTTAATGGGATTCAAGATTGAAAATTTACAAAAGAAGTTTTCAAAACAAGTAGAGGTTAAAGGATGTCTTGAAGTTTTAATGAGCGGGATCCTTGAAGTAATCGCCTTCCCTCCTACATTGCTAAGCCCAAAATTATTCCAATATTGTCTAGATCATTATGATATAAAAAATAAGAGCACATTGAATAAAAGTGGTGAGCCCTTGCTTTCCATTAATAGGAAGACCATTTCATCTATTCTAAAATTACCAGAATCTTCCTTTGCTAGCTTTAGCCCCGCTCAATCCTTGGTCCAATTCAGAGAAGACCCTCCAAAATATTGTAATTAGATGGCTAGGAAGTGGATAGACACCTCTTATAGAGGAGGTTCAAGACTACCTAAAGTACTCACTAAGGATCACATGAAGCCTCATATATATGACTTGATAATTTTGTTGCACATGCCTAAAGGGTCAATTGATGTTCTTTTTGTCAAAGAATGAATGTTTTACTATATAGACATTGTTTTGACTAGTAAACAATTCCTTGATTGGGTCGAGTTGATAGCCAACTCATTAGGGAACCAACTTAGGCATTCACAAGCCCCCAAGAAAGAATTTTATATGTTTTCCTATTTAACTTACTCTCTTACACGAATGTGTGGTCTCATCACAATTCCTCATGAACCTTGGAGTGAAGATATAACGGTATATCAAAATTTCCCTTTGTTGAGGAAAGACAGAGTATTGGAGGATTTTGGGAAAGTGCATGATGTCTTTCTAGGAAATTTTCATCTTAACCTCACTAAACCTCAATGCAGAGGATTTCCGTAGAATCACAAGTGTTAGTTCAAAGCTATGGAATTTTCTAAATCCAGTTTCCTAGGTTCACCTACTTGAGAATAGGAGGTTTTGAGGAAGATAAAATCAAATTACCAAGGTTTTCTATGGTTAAAGATAACCTTCCTAATGAAAAATGGGAGTTTGTATTCCCAATTAAGCTTGGTTCCCTAGCTTACAATACAATGATCAATGCTTCAACAATCGAGAGTGATTTATTGAACTTCAATTTAGGATTCTATCATGAAAGAAGGGGTTTCGATAATAAGAAATTTGCAAAACTAGTTCTTGGCCTGGGAGACGAGATTCAACCAATGCATCACCTTGAAGAATTATGGGATGACTATAGCAATGAACAAGATGTCTCCAAAAAGAGATCACTCAAGGCTGAAAACTTCTCAAATTGCCTCAGTGATGTTGATCTGATTAGGATCTAGGACTATTACAGAGGAATGCTAACTAATTACATAAAGTTAATTTAAACCTTTAATGAATCAAATTAACATAATTGAAATAAGAGAACAACAAGATTAAGCTGATAAAAGAGAAATTGAGAGAAAGAAGACGCAAACAATTTGATCTCGGAGTTCATTCGTATGGACTACATCTCCGGGTCCTGCTCCAATAGGGGGACCGATCCGATTAACTCCAATATCAGGTACAATTGTTTACAAAATCACTCCTTTCAATTACAACAGCATAACGCTATTCCAAAGTACAGGACTGATCACATCTCCCTTACTCTCAGCACTTGGACGTTCTCTCCACTTTCTGAATGCTCCCTAAGAGTCTCCTAACCCCCTTTTTTATACAAAAAATTAGCCAAAATAAGGCTATAACAAAATTTACAATAATAGGTCCTTCAATTAATTTCCCCCTCGGAATAACCCTTTAGCCATTTTAAAAAGATTTGGCTTTTACCAATTTTGGGGTTAAAAATAACAAAAAAAACCTTATTTTACTAAGGTTGGCGGGATTGAGATAAGAAATAAATAAAACAATGCGCATTCTTATCTCCAAGCACTAAAATATGCGCAGTGGCGGGTAACCATTTTGAATGGCCGGTGGTGGGCGGTTCAAACCCCACCACTGGCGGCCTTTGTTATCCGAAATTAGCGGCTAAATAGAGTCAAATACAATATCGTGCATTAATATCATTGAATGTGGCTTGCGTTCAGTTGGTTATTGGCTAAGCTTTGAAGACTAGAGGTCAAGGTTTCGAATCCCATGAAATTTTTTTGCCATCCGCCGACTTGGCTAAAGAACGAGGTCATGCTGACATCATCTCCATTTATACTTCTTTGTTGATTTCAAACTGCCATATCTTTTACATACGGGCTCCAAATTTGATGAAACGAACGCCGCTAGAAATCTCTTGACGAGATCTTCAATTGAAATCCATTGTTGTGCACTTTGTAGATGATTATTTTTTTTACCTTTTTTATGATCTCCGTACTCAATTTGACCAACCTTTGACTAACTGTAACTTTTGCATATGGACTCCATTTCTGTCCATTCAAATTGCATTGGATTTAGAATTTTGAGAACTTTAACTTGATGCTGATTATTGGAGTTTTGGAGATACTTCAATTTTGACGAAAGTATCCCCCGAATCAAATGTTAAAATTCAAAATAGAAGGGCTTGTTGAAGATGATTCAGAAGTCATGGAACCAATTTGCAAATAAGTGATTGAACAGGTTCTTCTTGAGATCAATTGGTATAGAGATGAAGAAGATGACATAAACCTTAGGTCTAGGTTTATATAGGAATACATAGATAATTGGTTGTAAGAGAAAATAACCAAATCACCCAATCCGATGCAAATTGGAAAACCTACAAGGGTTTTTCTTCTCTAAATCTTTTATTTTTGACATTCCTCTTTCATTTTATGATGCAAGTTATGTTTCTATAGTTAACAAGAAGAAAGGACTAGCACCATCAAATCATCTGACAACTCCTAGAATGAGGTCTAAAACTATGCCTATGGTGTTGATCTAGACAATAGTTCAAGAGCATGATCTTATGGATTTAGAGATGGATAAGGAGGACAACCTTACACTTTTAGACAATCAAGATATGGACACATAATTGGTGGGCATTGCAAATTTGATTCAACTAGGCTCAATGACTCCCACTAGGCAATATGAAGGGGTGATAGTCACAAGCACTATTCCTCCCTATTTATCTAGCTTGGTGAACAAGAATCGTAGCCTCAAGCATGTTTTCATGCCAGTTAATGACATGGTCACCAAATACACCACTCACTCTCCTAAGAACAAGAAGGTGAAAAATAATGCTCACTTAATAAAATATCCTACCATAGCGAAAGTGGTTGTGGAGATAGCTACTTACAGACAAAAAGGAGGCACACATGAAGTAGAAGCCAAAGACTTTGAGGTTACAACCATGGAATTGGGGATCCTCTGCAGGGATATGGTTAATCATATTTTTAAATTCTCATCTAACCACATGTTATATCAGTCAGAAAAAGATAGCCAAGAGAAAAGAGAACTGAAGAGGTTGGTCATTATTATGGCCAAATACATCAACTCCTTGATGAATGTTGAAGCATTGCTCTTAATCTAGGTTCCCCAATTGTTACCCCAATTCTTCTGATAGCCAATGATTGGTCAAACAAATGCATAAAGGAAATTTATTTTTAGAAGTAATGAACAACTGTATTGGTTATGTTATAGAAGAAGGAGGTAGATTCATTCTACATTATACCACTACATATGTAGATGGGGAGGTTCTATTCAGAGAAATCCAAACCCTTATGCCTATGTGGGAAGCAGATGAAAGCCAATATCGAGTACTAGTCTTTCAAGTGCAAGAGGTTAAGAAGTATGGAATAATGAAATTCCTCTCTAAAAACCCCATGAAAACCTTGGACCCTTGCATGCTTTTCATATTGAAAAGCAACATGATTTGGAAGGTTTCCTTGTATAAAACCTCCTTAGAAGAAATGTGATCGATTGAGAACAAAATCAAGGAAATGCAAAGGGGGTCTTGAAAGACATGTAGATAATCAATCATACTGGTATTTTGTAGTTCAAGGATAGAAATGTTGATTCATAAACTTTAATAAAAAGTTTCCAAGATGCCATGTTGAAGATTAGAGACAATGAAACCCCTACTCATCAAAGTTTTACTATGGTGTCCAATGTGGAATCTATATTGTACTTGAATAGAGAACTCTTGCCCTGATAGAGAAAAAGGATTAAAGAAATTATGTGGCAAAAAGATGCTTGCAGATCAAAATTACTCAACTTGAAGAATCTGCATTGTCATATCATCTAGGAGTTTGTCAGCAACTTTCAGAGTTGAAAATTGGTTAAATAGGCCACGTCGGAGGATGATAAACTTTATGAGGAGAATTAGTTGCATAGCAATTATCTTTTTGAAGCTTTCTTTTCAAAAAGTGTTTTAACTAGTTAAGTTTGATAACTATTTTGTAAACAAGATGGTTGGGCCTCTCAAAATTTGAAACTATATATGCTGGAGCATAAAACTAATTAAGGGTTAGCTTTTAGATAGAAAAATATAGTCTTAATAGTGTGTAAAATTTTATCTTTTTGATAGTAATCAGTGGAAAGTAAAGAGGATAATTTGAATGTTGGTTTTAAGATTTTCAGCTTGAAGGTGTACATTTATATATCTTTTGATACATATTATAGTTTGAGACTTTGTATTTGAACTTTGATATGATGGTTACTTTGTGGATCATTGTGTCAATTATTATATGATATTGATTACTATTTTTGAATTATCATTTTTTGTTGTCATGTAATTTGATGCATTTAGAGTATCTCAATTTTTTCCAAGGTTCTTTTCAACTCTGAGAAAACTGCATTCCTTAGTCTTTGCATTTTTTTGTAAATTTTGAATTTATCCTCCATCCCTAAGAGTATGTGAGAGATCCTTAGGTACTTTCAAGTAAAAATATGTTTGCATGTTTATCTTTCTTAAAATCTGAATTCATTGATAATCTTATTAGAGGGAGTTGTACCTCACAAAATTCAGAGGGAGATGATTAATAAACATTTATCCAACTATTGTGAACTTCATTATTTTCTTATCCTGGGCATAGAGAAAATTATTAAATTTAATAAAAGAAAGACAATCTGTTTGCCAACAATATTATAATTAGAAATCTGGATGATAAATGAATAAAATATAGAATACTAAACATAGGACCAAAAAGATATATAAAAACAACACATGTCAGTTTGAGCATACAAAAAAATAGTGGTAGGAATGAAAAATAATAAAAAGGTCTACATTATAAATAAGACAAAGCTTTGCCTATGCATAATTTTCAGATGAGATGTATACTTTTAAAGGGTTTTGTTCCCTTAATTTTGTAAAATGATTTACAATCAATATATTCATTGGGGTATGCCCCTTTTAACTTGTAATAATATAGGACATATGTCCTAGGCTAGACTGGAGGTTTTCTTCTCCATTCTTTCCTACCAGTGCCTGCTTGAATAGAGTTAGCTATTGTAAACCTTTTCAATTTCTATAAAATTAATCAAGGCCTTGGTTGTTCACCGATTAAAAAAAAAAAAAAGGTTTGCATGAGATGCGTGGAGTAGGGTCTCATTCCTAAGAATAAATTTCATTCGTCTTCACTGAAGTGACATGAGATGTGTGTCTTATTTATTTCAAAGTGGAATCAAGTGCATGAGTTCAATAGCCATTTTGAAGCCAAGAAGAAATAATTAGACATCTAGATGATAAATGAATATGTTTATAAGAATAGACATAACCACTTCAAACATACACTATCAACGCTTCTTATTTGATTACAAAACTTACCTCTCATAAATCTGCAAATACAAAATGGAATCAGGTGTACAAGTAATTGAGTACCTAATCTTAGTATCCATTTTAAAGCCAGAAAGAAATAATTAGAAAGCTAGATGATAAATGAATATATTTTAGTTTTAAATAACATTTTTATCTAGTGTCATTTACAATCAATGTTAGATTTGCATAAATAAGAAATTGAAAAATTATGTCAATGATTGATATAAAAACACTTCATTTACAAAAAAAATTAGTAACATAAGAACATTTAAAAAAATAATAAATAATTTAATACTATTATAAAACTTTTAAACAAAAATTATTTCAAACAATGCATATGTAAAATTATTAATTGTAATCATATAATAATATATCAAAATATTAAGAAGTAAATATTATTATATAAAATGATGAACCATAATATTTAATTTAATAAGGCAAGTGCCTACAACACAATGGTGAATTGTGAGCCTATCATGTGGGAGGTCTTCGGTTCGAATTTTCTCAAGCTTAAAACATACTAACAATTAATGTAAACAACTAATAATAAATCATAAATAATCTAGGCTTTAGTCCATGCCCTATAATTTTTATTATTATTAATAATTATAGGTGAATATACCATGTGTTATATTTAATAATATTAATAATATGTTAGTACCAATATGAACCCATTTTTAAAACTTCAAGTGCAGAGTCTTGAACCACTTTGAACTGAAGTTCAAAGAAATTCAAAGTAGTTCAACGGTTCAAAATGATTTATTTTACAGGTTCAGCACAAGCAGAATTCAGAATGGCCCTAAAGGTTAAAAATGCAATGATGCAAATGCTCAATGTTCAAGCTAGAATTTGAAGCTCAAAGGTTGAAGATATGAATCAGTTTGAGAGTAAAGGTCCAAAAAGTCTAGAATTTAAGACACAAGTTCAATGAATTTGATGTTTCATAGGTTCAAGGAGCTCAAGTAGAAGCAGATTCAATGTAAAGGTTCAACAGTTCAGAGTTTAGGTTTGAAACATGACATGGTTCAAAGTGGTTCAGCAGGTTCGATGGTTCAACAATATTATATACCTCCACTCAGTCTTAATAACTTTTGACTTGGACATAATTTTCTTGATCGCTCCAGTCAAGTTGTGTGAAATTAGGATCTCTCCAACATATCCAAAAATGAAAGAAATCCAACAATGGAATAATTAGTTATGGCCCTTGCACCGAGACCCATTTGACTGTCAAAACAAATCCGCCCAACAACAAATTTTTATTATTATTTTGGACTCATTTATTCATTTTCCACTTTTCCAAATATGCTAAGATGACATTTGATTTAGTGAAAAATCTTTAAAAACTGAATGTCACAAAAATCAAAGAAAATCTATCAAGGAAGGTGAAGAGAAACAGTTTCAAGATTCAATTAGGGAAATTGAAAAGCCATGGGAAGTGAAAAGATAGTAGCAAGACAAAGGGATTCCATCTTTTCTCTCAGAGGCTGTAGAGTGTGAGCTACAATAAAGGGAGAAGTTTTCAAAGTTACGCCATTTTTTTATGAAGGCTATATCAGGTAGAGCAAGTTTCCATTTTCCTGTTCTGAACTATGTGTTAGCAATAGGAGAATTTTGATTTGTTATAGCTTTCTTTAATGATTATTGTAATTGAAAATGCATAATAAGGTCTTTGCATCTCTTATGCTTTAGGGAAGGGAGACTTGAAAGTTTATTGTATGTCAAAACTTTGAGTTTGAGCGATCCTCTTTCCACTAACTGTGAACTTTGTGTCACTTTAGTTTTCTCTAAATGTGCTTTTACCATCATTGTTTCTTGTATACATTGTCTATTTCTACACTTTCTCAAGAAGATGGAAAATGTATTTCTTGATTTCATCCTTTGTAGCATGTTGGGGTGAATGAACTTTATGTCATTTACCATTTATTTTCTTGTAATTGTTTAGTTTTCCCACATCTACTTTGTGTTTACAAGTAGATGTTTGAAATCCTTATGTGCTTTTTGGTTAAAACCACCCATAATCAATTTGTTCTATATCTTACACGAGGTGCTATACCCAATAAAATTCAAAGAAAGGTTATCAATCCAATGATAACCTATCCAACTGTTGGTGCTGATTTGTCCTCTCACTTGGGTATTTAGGATCATATTGGCACACATTTTCTTGTAGGACAATCTGTTCACTAACATAATAAAAAAGATAATTTGATATAATTAATATATTTTTAAAATAGTATACATTATTAGTAAAATATATAGTATAATGTAATCATATTATTTATATAATTATTAATTATGAAGGGCATAACTTTAGAGAAGAAATTGTTGGAGTAAAGCATTGATTTAATTTCATTTATTAAATGTGCTTTATTCCCTTCTTAAGATTTTACTTTATGCACCTTTTTCATCTCTATTTAATAATTAATTAGTAATTATTAAATAGCTTTTTCTTTTTAGGTTACCCTTTTTCTAGTTTTGATCTCCTTTTATAAGGATTGATCTTTTGTAATTTTGATTATCTTTTCCATTTTTGAAAATACATTAGCATATTTTTCAAAGCAAAACCCTTTGCCTCCTCTTGTCTTTTTCTTCTATGACAGGCTTTTGCATGTAGGTATTTGAAGGCTTTGTGGATTTGTGTTGATCAAATCCTTCATGGTATCAGAGCTTTGCAGCTTCTACATGCTTCAGTGGTGTTCTACATGATCATCTTCATTCCTATCTTCTGGGACATTCCCTAGTTCAGAGGCTTCTTCAGTCCTTCACTAGTTTCTTTCAACATGTTTTCCATCTCTTTTTGGAGTAGCATTTTTCCCATTTGGTTTTCTCTATTTCTCCTCTTTACAAAGATTTGGTTGTGCTTGGGTACCTCGTCAAGCTTTGTTTATCGGGACCCATTTCTACTTTCAGTAGTAGTTTCTAGGTTTTAAGCTACTCCCTAAGTTTATCTTAAGGGGGGGTGTTAGAGTAATTAGATATTTCCTAATTAACTCTAGTTGCTTAAGCTAAATCTTAGGCATCTAATAATTAATTAATTTTATTAATTATTATGATGCAACCTAGGTTACACCTTTTTAGGGTTTCGATCTCCTTTATAAGGATGATCTCTCATTGTAAACATTAACTTGAGATAATTCCTTTTTGATAATAGCAATCTCTTTTTTGCTCATCAAGAATGTCTCATCTATGGCTCTGGCAATTCCTACCTCCATAGATTTTTTCCTCTCTCTTCTATAATAGGTGTTTTCATGCAAGTGATTCTTGGGAGCTATGGGGTTGATCGTGCATCAACTTCAACATGGTGTCAGGGGTACAGTCTTACGATTCGGAAGGCATATCTTGATCATCCAATCTTTGATTTGGGAATTCTTTATATCATTGGAAAGCTCTTTTCAAGCTCTATCCCATGATGTTAGTTGTTTTTCCAAATTTTGCTCCAAGTACATTCTATTCAGTCTTCTGTATTTTTGCATTCTAGAGGATAACTTGGTTGTTTCAGGTCCAGGGATCGATTTCTTTGTTCTAGATGATTCATCATGACTTGTACTATCTTTTGTATTAGTCGTATGGCTTTTCTGAACTTTGTAGACACCATTTGTATTCATTCTTGCAAACACACTAAGATAAAGTGTCATACTACATATGTATTTTTGTTTCAATTGTTTGCCTTTGTTTTCCTTCTAATTTGAGTAGTGTCATCTATGAACACTCATATAGATTACTGTATTCTTGGGATTCATTATATCTTGTGCCTTATTGTACATGCACTACTCTGATAAAGTGCCATGGGGGGTTGATGTTTTGCCTTTGTTTTCCATCTTCCTTTGTCTAGTGAGTGTCCCTTCCGTGACATTAGCCTCATGATGTGTCTAAGATTGATCACCTTAGTACACACTTATGTACTCTTTTGAGCATCTTGATCATGGTTCCTTGACATGCAACTCTTTTGGCCTACTTTTCTAGTTTCCTATCACCTCACCCTTATCTGCATTAGGGGGGATTCTATTGTTGTTTCTCATGCTTCTTTGGTTTGATTGATCAACTCTTCAGGCTTTGGTGTTTGATGCCATCTGTATCTTTGAGTTTAGTTGTTTGCCTTTGTGTGCTTCCTAATTTGATGCAGATTTTAGTCTTCTCTACCCGGTTAGGTTCTATTTCAGTGCAGGTCTTTCAGATTAGCTATTACTTTTGACAAAGCTTTGCAGCTTCTACATGCTTCAGTGGTGTTCTACACGATTATCTTTGTTCCTATCTAATTGTGGAGCTTTGCCTAGGTGGAGGAGAAGCGGCAGTCAGACGTAGGAGATGATGGAGAAGGAATTTTTGGATTTTTTTTTTAGATTGATACATGTTTTGGCATTTGAAGTCTATTGATGATTTCTATCTTCTGAGGGCATAACTTCTTCATTATAGTTCCATTTGTTGGGTGATGCGACGCGCTCCCCTGCCCACAAGTGGTTAATTATGTGGTGTTCCATGTTCACTAACAGTCATGGCTTTTGGTGCAACGGTAAATGGGCCCTATAATTGGTATCAGAGCTTGGTTTTGGCCTGGTCATGGGTTCAAATCTCCTCGGTGCCATCCTGACCCACGTAAGCACCTGGTATGCGCATCGAGGGGGAGATTTTTGGGTGATGCGACGCGCTCCCCTGCCCACAGGTGGTTAATTATGTGGTGTTCCATGTTCACTAACAGTCATGGCTTTTGGTGCAACGGTAAATGGGCCCCACACCATTTTTCAATCCAAAAAAAGCATCGAAAAACTCTTTTTGAGAACTTTTCAGATTCTTAGTCTTTTCACCAGTATTTGGCACCCAATATTTTTGATTTGTATTTGAAGCTTTTTTGCTCTTATCTCATTTACACAATCTATTTGTAAGTTGCGGTTCAGTTTATTGCATTGAGGGGGGGGCATTTTTATAGTATTTTCTATTATTATATAAGTATATTAGAAAACAAAAAAAATCCTTTTCTAAAACAATGGCCAAGACCACTTCTTCTCTAGAACTTCTGACCCCTCATAATTATCACACCTGGAAGACCTCAATGACTTGGCTTCTCTAGTCAAAAGGGTTGTGGTCATGTTTAGATGTCATTTAGCCTGTTCTTTAGAGGCCTTTTGAAATCATGTAGCATCGAAACAAGATGGATGAGGCAATCAGATTGATTGCATTACAGGTATCAGATAGTTTACAATTTCATTTGGATGGGTGTAATACTCCTTTGGCTATGTGAACCAAGCTTGAGGGCTTGTTTGGTACTGTGAATGAGTTCAGGGCACTTCAAATAGAGACAGAGATTACAACACTTGCACCAGATTCCTTTCTGACTATAGATGACTTCTTGATGAAGTTTACTCAACAAAGATCCTTGTTGTAGAGTTGTGGAAAGATGAAGACTGATACTGAGTTCATCTCTTTGATTCTCTCAAATCTTTGAGGGAATTTTTAGATATTTTCTTCCACATTCTATTCCACCAAAGATGCTTTGGGGAATAGATTTTTTATGCCTTCTTTTCAGGTCTTTTGTGATCGCTTGACTAGAGAGTAGTCAAAACTTACACAGTTCGATACTATGACTGGTTCTAAGACAAAGGCATTGGTAGCTCAGACATCTACAGGAAAGCCAAAGCAAAAAATGAAGCTTAAGATAGATTCAAAAAGCAATGAGAGTTCCTCCAAGCCTCCTCCCAAATCATATGCTCAGAAATCCTCTTAGAAGGGTAATACTTCTAAGTCTAGTGAGTCTTCCTCCAAGACTAAGAAGTATACAGGTGAACCTTGCAGTTTTGTGGCAAGGAAGGACATCCAGTTTCCAAGTGTTGGAAATGTCTTGAGTCATTAGAGGAGGCCATGTAGTAGTCCAGTATTGCTTCTTTGACGCCTCCACCTTCACCTACAGGGAAAGGACATGCTCTTTTTGCATGCGCATTGTCTTCTCTAGCTTCTTGGATTCTTGATTTTGGAGCTTCTCATCATATGAAACACTCACCTGATTTGGTTACCTCACTTGATCAGAGTGTTACTACATAGATTGCAGTTGGTGATTCTTCTCAGCTTTCAGTCATAGGTTCAGGAACTATCTCTTTAGAGGGTGGTTCACTACAAAATGTTCTCTTAGTTCCAGCCATTTCTATGAACCTCTTGTCTGTCTTTTAGATTTGCCATTCAGGCTCTAGAAAGATAGTTGAGTTCTCACCACATGATGTGGTTATTCGAGACCTCCATGATCCTGATTTGGTTATTGCTACAGGGAGTGTTGATCTTCAGTCTCACTTATATCAATTTGATGGCTTTGAGAGCTCTGATTCTACAGGTGTCTCTCTCATTGCTCATGCAGACACAGTAATCAAACTTTGGCATGATCATTTTGGCCATGTCAATTATAGATATCTATAGAATATGATTACACAGGAGCTAGTGATTGGGTACCTTAGATCTCTTGTACTGACGGTGTGTGTCAAGGTTGTGCACTTGGAAAACATCATAGAGATCCTTTTCTGATAGGTGTATCCACACGTGCTAAGGCACCATTGGAGTTGATAGATATTGATCTAATGTCACTTCCCACTCGATGTTTTTTTGGTGCTCGATATGTGTTCACCTTTATTGATGACTTCTCCAGATGCACATGGGTGTACTTTTTGAAGTACAAGTCTGATGTCTTTGATTCATTTTGAATCTTTAAGACTTTTATGGAGAAGTAGTCTGGTCTTTCAGTTAGGCGTATCCACACTGACAATGGGGAGGAATATGTGAATTAGTCTTTCAGAGATTTTTGTACTGAGCATGGTTTACAACATCAGTTCTTTATTCCCCATACACCTCAGCAAAATGGGGTTGCTGAGAGAAAGAACAAGACATTATGAGAGATGGCCAATTGTATGATACAATCTCGTGCTATGAGTTCTTCATTTTGGGTTGAGGCTATCAATTGTGCCAACTATATTCAAAATCAGATGCCTCATAAGGCATTGTGACATATGACTCCTGAGGAGGCTTAGACTCATGTCAAGCCTGATGCTTCTACTTTTCACATTTTTGGTAGTGAGGCTTGGGCATTTATTCTAGATGCTCAGTGGAAAGACATGGAGAAGAAGAGCTAACCACTCATTTTTGTTGGCTATTGTGAGGATGTGAAAGCATACAGGTTGTTTGATCTTGATTCTAGAGATATCTTGTTTCGGCAAGATGTTCAATTTGATGAGTGTTATCCTTCTATGGATCCTCCATCTACAAATTCTTCTTCACTACCCAGTACTTCATCTATTCCTCTATAGGATTATGCCTCCTCTAAGGAAGATCTTGAGATTGATCCCCCTTTGCCTCCTCCACCAGATGTTCCACAAGTGCCCAAGTGGGCTCATAATATTGTTGATGCAGTTGGACCTCTGGTAGGTGATCCTACAGATGTTTGTCATACTCATTCTCAGACTATAGGTAGTGGCCTTTTGAGTCATTCCATTTTTGATGATCCTCAAAAATTTTCATAGGCAACAAGACACTCAAAGTGGGATAGGGCTATGGATGAGGAGTACTCTTCTTTGATGAAGAACCACACATAGGATCTTTGTCCTCTTCTGAAAGGAAGAAAGTTGGTTCGGTGTCATTGGGTGTACTATACCAAATATGCTGCAGATGGTTCTATAGATAGGTACAAGTAATGTCTTGTTGCAAAGGGTTTTTCACAGGTTGAGGGTATTGATTACTCCAAGAGCTTTGCCCCTATTGCTAAGATGAATTCTATTCACCTTGTACTCTCTCTAGCAGCTTCACAGGGATGGACAATTTTTCAGATGGACGTGAAGAGTGCTTTTCTACATGGAGACCTTCATGAGGAGATTTACATGGAGCAGCCTCATGGTTTTGTACAGAACTCTTCATTGGTAAGCTGGCTTAGGAGGTCTTTATATGGTCTCAAACAGGCTCCTAGGGCTTAGTATGAGAAGATGGATTCCTTCTTGCTTGCTTCACAATTTACTCGATGTCATTTTGACCCTACAATTTACACTAAGCATCATGGGGCTGACTTATTGATTCTTGTGCTTTATGTTGATGACCTCATCATCACAGGAAGCTCAGTCTCCATGATACAAAGTGTTCAACATGCATTGAGAGAGCAGTTTGAGATGACAGATCTTGGACTTCTGCACTATTCTTTGTGCCTACAAGTCATTCAGTCTTCAAATGGGATAGCCATACTCCAGTATAAGTATGCTCTTGATATGCTTCAGAGATTCAACATGCTTGATTACAAGCCTACCCTTACACCTTTTTAGTCAGGTCTTGTTTTATCTACTACTTGCTATACTCCTACAGTGGATTCCACTCTATACAGATAGCTTGTGGGTAGTTTGTTGTACCTGACACACACACATCCTGATATTTCCTTTGTGGTTGGACTTGTCTCTTGATTCTCCCATAATCCTCGTGAGAGTCATTGGTAAGCATCCAAATGTATCTTAAGGTATATTAGAGGTACAACATGTTATGGCATTCACTACACATTAGGGGATCCTCACATTGTTGGTTTCACAGATTTAGATTGGGCTGGTGACATTGATGATCGCAAGTCTACTTTTGGTTTTTAATTTTGTCTTAGTTCTGGTCCTATCACATGGTATTGCAAAAAGCAGCATGCTCACACATTATCATCTATAGAGGCAGAATATAGGGTAGCTGTATTAGTTAGTTAGGAGGTTTTGTGGTTTCGACAGTTGATGACAGATTTTGGATTTCCTCTTGATAGTCCCACCTTTCTATGGTGTGACAGTTAGAGTGTTATACACATTTCATGCAACCCTGTTGAGCATCACAGACCAAGCACATTGAGCTTCACATGCACTTCATCAGGCATCTCATTCAGGATGGTGCCTTGAGCTTGGAGTACATTCCTACTGCTGAGCAGGTTGCAGACATCTTCACTAAACCTTTTGCATCCCCGTGGTATCTTTAGCTACATTATATGCTTGGGGTGAAGGAAGTTGTCCTTGGGGGGTCTCAGTGATGAGTCCTTCCTTCCTTCTTTTTATTGCTATCTCTTTTTGGAGTAGAGTTTTTCCCACTGGGTTTTTTTTATTTCTTTATTTCGTAGAGATTTAGTTGTCATTGGGTACCTCATCAGGCCTTGTTGTCAGGAGCCAAGTTTTCTTTAAGGTTTGCATTGTAGTTTCCTTGCTCTTTCTACATTATTTGTAGCTACATTGTTGTTCATCTTAAGGGGGGGGTGTTAGAGTAAAGCGTTGATTTAATTTCATTTATTAAATTTTCTTTATTCCCTTCTTAATATTTTACTTTATGCACCTTTTGTATCTCTATTTAATAATTAATTAGTAATTATTAAATAGCTTTTCCTTTTTAGGTTACCCTTTTTTGGGTTTTGATCTCCTTTTATAAGGATTGATCTTTTGTAATTTTGATTATCTTTTCCATTTCTGAAAATACATTAGCATATTTTTCAAAGCAAAATCCTTTGCCTCCTCTTGTCTTTTTCTTCTGTGACAGGTTTTTGCATGTAGGTATTCAAATGCTTTGTGAATTTGTGTTGATCAAATCCTTCAGATATATATATATATATATATATATATATATATATATATATATATATAAACAAACAAACATTGAGAAAGAATCATGGAAATATGGAAGAAAATACATGCAAGTAGTCTACAATTGTAGAAGAAAAAATTATACTAATATAGATCCCAACAAGGGATATTATAGAAAGAAAGAGTATGGATACCAAGGTAGTTGAACTAGAAAAGTATATATCCAACCATTGGGATATTAGATCACTAAAGAGCTGCTTGAGGGTTATGTGAAAGTGATGCTAGAATTAGAGAGAGATCCTACTTGTGAGAGATGAGGCACATGCAAAGAAAAATCAACTAAAATTAGAGAACAAATTTATAATGGGACTAGGAAAAGAAAAGTTGAAAAGATGGTGGAAAACATTATTAAGGAACAAAGTATGAGTAAAGAGAAGTGGCAAAAATCCATAAAGATGACAAGTGAGATACATGCTAGGGAAAAGGTTGAAGCATCAAGAAATGGACAAATGAAGGAACCTACCACATAGAGAATTATCACACAAGGAGTAGCACCGATAGAAGACATCAAGGATGATGATGACATTGAGATTACTAAAGTACAAATTATTCCAGAGACTCAGACACCTAGAAGATCTACAACATCTTCTCTTGCATTCAAGAAGGATAATGAGCCAAATATGGAAACCAAAAGATCTAAAAGATGAGTAGTAACAATAGAGAAAAATATTCACAAGGAAACAAAGAGAACTACTAGGTAGAGGGCTAAGTATCATGGTCCTAGTTTCAAGAAACAAAAGCTTGCAGTCAAGAAGAAAGGCCCAAAGGACAAGGAAAGAGAAAAAGATGATAAAGAAGAGGTTATAGAACACTAAATAGATGAACAAATGACAACACAAAAACTTGCAGAGATGGACTTAGAAGCTGAATGAAATTAGTAGAAACTAGATCTAAATAAGGTAACCACAAGGATTAAGCATGATGATAATTTAGACCATGTAAAAAAGTTTCATTGGACGTATGATGAGGATCAATAGAGGTAACTTGAAAAATCTATTACAAACTATTTATTGAAATTTAAGAAGAATGTAGTTGAACTTAAAGGGAGTATTATGGGAAACGTTTTTGGAAAATCGGAAGAGAGAAGATTGCGAGCTATTGGAGAAGATAAAAATATGAGAGAAGATACGTTTGGAAAACTATGTACACTTATCATTTATGATGCAATTGGTGCTAGAGCACCTAGAAGATTTGAAGGCCACACAAAGGCACTAGGAATGGAAGAAGGTTTGAGGACATCTATGGAGTTTAATTGGGAATTTCTAAGGTCAATATGGCCATTTGTAATAAACATTTTGATATGGAAATTCTAGATTCCAATAGGCACTATGGACCTACCTTACAAATTTGTTTGTAAGGGAGGCCAATAGTGCCTAATTGGAATCTAAATGATTAGAGGGGTCCTAGGTAGGATAATTAGATCGTCAGAAGAAATTAGAAGCAAAATTGATAATTTAGAATCCAAGTAAAGAAATAAAACAAAGGTTAGAAATTTAAACTTTTGAATCCTAACATTTATTTAAATTTTGGAGGAAAAGTGGATCAAAGAACTTAAACAAGTTTGGAATGGCTTCTAACTAGCTTGGATCAGTTACTAAAGTTGAGGGACAACTTATATATTCGGGTTAAGGCATAGGAACAATAGGGTGATTGTTGGAATACTCTAGAATAACTGGGAAGGGGGGGTGAATTAGTTATCCAAGGTCTAGATGTATAAATAAAACTTTTCACAACTTAGTGAACCCATAAAACATTTATACTCATGCATGTATCCATAAGATTATGCAATCACTTAAAACTTGTAGGTTACTATCAAATCAACTTGCAGTAAAGTAAATCATGAATCATAATAGATTCATCAACACAC
Source organism: Cupressus sempervirens (assembly GCA_028749045.1). NCBI lineage: Eukaryota > Viridiplantae > Streptophyta > Pinopsida > Cupressales > Cupressaceae > Cupressus > Cupressus sempervirens. Next base: position 122,533,138 of record CM053785.1, on the reverse strand, counting down.
TTAACATAATGATTTATGTGAAAACCAAATTTGGGAAAACCCACCAGTAACATGCTACTATTTTCACTCTTCTGAAGTGATGCCCTGTGAAAAGCCAATCCTGTTAAAGGTTACAATACACACTATTAAATGTGACCTTGTTAAAGGATTTCAATCACCCTGTTAGGATTGAGCCTTGTTAGAGGACTTTCAACCATCCACTTGGAATGTCACCTGGTTAAAAGATTTACAAATGACTGTTAGGTCAACTTTACTCCAAAGGACTTACCCTAGACTAATACAATTGTTAGAGAGTACCAGTAAGGTTTTGATCTAATACAACTTACAACTTCACTTGCAGATTATAGATCTTTGTTCAGTCCTTAATTCTTCTTGGCCTTCATACTTTGTAGCTCTAATAGCTTGTTCACCCTTCAAGCATTCATCTTCTTAAGCCTTCTTTCTTAACATGCCATTGCAAACTCTTCTCTTAGGTCACTAGATGAAGCAAAACCCTTGGCTCCTTGTCTCCCTTAGGTTCTTGCACATGACAACCTTGGTTCATGACCAACCATTCCTATAAATGGGAAATTAAGATCTTTTGCCACTCATTCTCCATTGTCCAATTTAGGCTTCAGATGGATTAGGTAGGATACAATGTATCTACTCCATATCTCATATCTCTTCTAGAAACTTCTCCTAGTATCCACTTTGAATTCACCTAAAAATAGTTTAGCTTGAAATTTGTGCAATCAGCTGATCAACCTTATCTTCTAATTGGTTCACATACTCCAAGAAAATAAACTTGTTGGTTTAGATTCATCAAATCCATGATCTTTTAAATAATGCATCAACTTGACATTATCATGCTTCTGATGCTCAACACATATTGCATTGCTCGACATCCATTGTGAAATCACTCGGCACAAACTAAAGTTTACTGGTGCTCGACATCAACTAAACTTTACTCAACATCCATTGTTGGCATACACTAGAAAAAACTTTTACTCGGCTCCAACTGATTTTCTACTTGGCTTGCACTAACTTTTCTCAACACCTACTATCCACTCAGTCAAGCTTGGTAGACAAACTTTGTGTAACTTGTTCTTCTAATCTTTCTTAGTGTAACCAACTTTTGTAACCTTAAGTAGATTATCAATACATCATATCATCACTGTCTTAACTAATTCTTGTACTTCATTACACAATCATAACTCAGCCTTTCCTCTAGGTGCTATTTTTACATCTTTTGATCAAATCCTCTTCATCAATCAAATAAGTGATAGTGCTTGAATCTTATAAGTAGATGTCTTACAGCAAATAACAGGTTTGACATTAGTGGCAAAAAAATGATTGAAACAAAAAATATTCTTCAACAATCTCCCTCTTTCAATCTAGTTTCAACAATCTCTCAAAAATGATCTTTTCAATCAAATCTCAACAGTGATATGGTGGATCAAGATTTTGTATGGATAGAAAATTGAAAGTGAAATAAAAGTAACTATTTTGCATTCTTCCTTGTTGATGGTTGTTTTATTTTTCATTCCATGACATGTTAATGAACTAATTACATTAGTAGACCTTTGTAAAGGCCTTGTGAGTGATCTAATACCCTTAATGTTTAATTGGTTTATTGGCTTATTGACAAGTTTAAGGAATTTGTTCTTTTCTTACCAGTTTTGAGTTTCTACATGGAAAAATGATCATTCCATGAATCTATGAGTTTGATCCTCATGGAATTATCATGTATTAACATGTAAACTGTGTAACTACCATTATTTTTGTAAAAAGTATTGAAGAAGTTGGTGTTTACCATATGTTTTGGTGTTTGAAGGAACATAGTCTAGTTGTAAGGGTATTGCAATAGAAATTTTATCCATTGGAGGGATAGATTTAATGATTCCATATGTTCCCACATGTCAAGGGGATGATAAATCCACTCTTGGCTAGTTGAGACGTGACTAGGAAAAGAGAGATTGAGAAAACCCTAGTTTTAGTGAGGGTTTGTGAAGGAATTTGGGGATTTTGGGTTTAGAAAGCTCATAGGCTCAAACTAAGTTGATTTCCCCCTAATTGGAAACATAAAAATGTACTAACCAAGGTTACAAATTCATAGGATGAGTATGTGATAGCGTCTCTTTGTAAAAGTTCATTAATTAATCATGAACTCTAATATATAATATATTACTTAAATAATGATCAATACATTAAGATCAGAGGTGGATTTATAATTAAATTTAGATTTCAACTTAATTTACTATTAGAGCCAAGTCTCAATTTTGTTGGGTAAGTTTCAATTTATCTAGGGTAATATTGTGATTTGAAACATTAATTCAAAAAATACAGTATAATTATATTTAATATATATACAATAGATTATAAATTAATAATTTCAAAAATTTCGTGGTCCCTTTCTTTAATGATGAACTTAGATTAAATGTACATTCTAAATTGAAATTTTTCCTCTCTTTCATGGCATTCTTATTACTTTTAGGGTCCATTTGGTTGTTGTAATAAGAATTGGGAATTAGAATTGAAAACATGAATGAGAATGGGGATTGAGAAAGGGAATAAAAAATTGCAATTCCCATCCCATTTGGTTAACTTGGAATTTGACTGGAAATATGTTAATTCAGTGTTTGGTTGTACAAAATTGAAATTGTAGTAGAGAACATGAATTTAATCTATTTAAACATTTTTTGAACAAAGAGTTACAATCGTGAAAATGTTGCCATTCAAACAAATGATAAATTGATATGTCATATTAAAAAATCTCTGAAATTGCCATGAATTTGAAACATTCAAGACGGTAGAAGCCTAGCTAAAGAAATGTTTGTCGATTGATGAAAGATTTGGATTGTTTGCCCTCTTTTCTTGATGAGTAGAGTCCTTGCTTTTTGTGAAACATCAATCTCCATTTGAAAAAAATATACAGAGCTCATCTTACAGAATGACGTAGTTTAATTCTCTATTTTTCATTTTTCGCAATGACAGAATGGTGTCCAGTGGGAGGATTTGTGCTCCTAAATGCAACCTCTAATTCTTCATCGGTAATGCACCTTCTCATATTAATATTGATGTTGATGGGTCTTTCCACACAACTACAACTCGAACATTTTGGCAAGCCGTGGAAGAGATCTTTGTCAAATCTAACAATCATCTTGATATTTTGCATCATGTCTTGTTCCTCAAAGCACAGTAAAAAATCTGGTTTATAAGCTAAAAATTCACAATGCAGAAGAAAATATGTGCAAACTGATATTTTGCTGGAAAATGCAACAGCCAGATTATCATCAGCGAAAGAGGAAGCCGACGTTATCTCTTCCCCAATCTTGAAATACTCATTTGTATAATTTTCTAAGAAAAAATCGTTGACAACAAGTAGGGGTTCTTAACAGATTTACAAAAGCAAGTGTGGTAAAAGAAAATGGGATATTGATTGATCATCTTCATAAGAGTCCAAGAATAGCGTAATAAAAAAAATCAACTCAATTTGAATTTGCTATTCATTCTTATGCTAACTAAATCAACAAACTACCATGGGTTTCAATGGACACAAACTTGGGTTTCAACTATTACTGCCCTCCTATGGCCTCTGATCGCTCTACCACGTATTCAAAAAAATATTAAATTTGGAAAAGTCACATTGAGAACAGGAATAGCCATTCCAATAACAGGTATTTTTGGGAATGGATAAAAACTCATTTTGGGGCTAAAATGGGAATACGTATTCCTATTTCCCATTCCAGTTCTACGCACCAAACAAAGAATACAAATCATATTATAATTTTCAATTACTAATCTAGTTGTATTCAGACAACCAAACAAAAGCTCAAAGAACTCATTAACTATGATTATTAATAAAAAGTAAGAATTGTTATCTTTAGAAAAGTAAGTTGTTTATATATATTTATTTTTATTTTTATAATGATATTTCTAATAGAAAAATATAAAGAGAATATAGAAACATCTTAATTATAATTTAGAAAAATAAGAGGTAACTATTTTCTTATTTTTTTATTTTTATTTTTTGTTTAGACTGCAGGAATCGGTGCAACACAGCCCCCCTATAAATTGCAGTGTGCTGATAAACTTTTTAATGTGACCGGTAGCGCTGGCGCGACACGCCCACCGATACCACGAGGACGGGGGAGACTATAACCCATGACCAACCCCCTACAACAACGATTTTTTAATTTTATTGTTCTACTAAATCGACTTATATACACTTTTGTGACTATTTATATTCTTTGTAACTTCTAAAAAGAAAGAAATTAAAAAAAAAAATTCTAAAAAATAAATTGAAAAAGTAAATCCAAAAAAGCAAAATGCCACTTGACATATTTAATATTGATTTTTGTCTATTTTATATTTGAGAATGTTATTTAACATTTATTTTAAGTTTGAATTTAAAAAACTATTGTGAATATCATTTGTCATTTTCTATTTTAATTTGACTTTTCAGTTTTATACTTTAAATATGTCATTTGTCAATTTATTTTTTATTTCCGTTTGTTAATAATTATGATTGTCAAATGACATTACATATTTTAATTTATTTTTTAAAGTTTATTGAATGCCAAATGGCATTTGCTTATTTAAGTTGATTTTTTAGAATAAATTTGTTTGCAACTCCCTCAAATTTACTTTCTATTTCTATTTGTTAATCATAATGATTGTGAAATGACATTTGCTATTTTAAATTGAGTTTTAAAAATAAATTTTGATTTTAACTTCCATCAAATTTATTTTCTATTTCTATTTGTTAATAATTACGATTGTCAAATATCATTACATATTTTAATTTGATTTTTAACAATTTTGTGAATGCTAAATGATATTTGTCATTTTAAATTAATTAAAAAATAATAATTGTCAGTAACTCCCATCAATTTTTTTTCTTTACACAAATTATTCCTTGGAATATTCTCATGTTGGATTTGCTTATGCTGTTGTATATGCCTCTCCGCATAATTATAATTGATATTATATGAGGTGAAAAACTATATGGAAAGGGTAGATGGGATATCTATACGATACGATGTAGGGTAGCCATTCCATCAAAGATTTCTATGACCAATTTCAACTTTACCCCTTATACTGTCAAGATTGTACGTTGAACTCGTAAACTCATTTAAGCCCATTCAAGTTCGTGAAAAGCCAAAAACAATTAATTTTATGTTATTTTATAGTTACAATATATCATATACTTATACATTAACCTTCTGTTATAAAATATAAATTTTATAAATATTTGTAAACAATTATATATATATTATAGATATTTGCAATATATTATATACTTAAATATCAAATTTTTATTTAAAAATTATATATAATATAAATAGTTGTAAACATAAATATATATAATAAAATGCACTTGTATGTTAAAAATACATGTTCGTTCCAAATATTTTTTTGTCCCCTTACATATCTTAACTGAATAAATTAATAAGTATTTAGATCTAATATTGTTATTATTATTATTAGTTCCTTATTTAATCGTTCAATGTATTTAAAAACTATTATTATATTTTAGTTGTCCAATGAGAAACAAATATTTTTCAATATGTTAACTTTTTATATAGTTTCAATGTTTTTACACATTCTAATTTCCCAAATTACTCATTTTCTAAAACTCTATTGGTTGTGCTGGAAAAAGGCAAGGAAGAAAATGAAATTTTGATTCAAAAATCACCCAAAAATTTTAATAGCTTGTTATGGAAGCCTCAGTAGCATCTGGCTTGTTCTAGAAGCCTCCATTACTTCTAGAAATGAATGATGGCATCACTTGCAATTGTTGTTGCACATTAAAATAAATATCATCTAGCCTGTGGCAACATAGAGAAGACACTCTTCTTAGCAATCTTTCATGGCTACCAAACAAAACTTCAACGAAGTAAAGGTTTTTTCATGACATGATGACACTAAATTCAAACAAAAAACATGGTGGATGATTTCAGCCAAGATAGTGGAGAAATTCAACCAAAAAAAATGAGGCGATCACCTAAACAATGGTACACCAAACAAAATTTCTTTACTTTCAAGTTTTTCCCTCTTAATGAAATTAGTTTATGTCCTGTGATGACTTATACAATTATTGTGTCTACCCTTACCAAACTCATATCCAATTAAATTGCGGTATTTTCAAACAATGTTGTCACGTCCAAGAGTATGTAATTGTTGGAGTCCTTCTTCGACGAAGTGTGAAAATTAACTATTGTAGTCACTGATTATTGATCTCTTGTCGTAAATGATTATTAAACTGCCAAAAAATAAATTCACAGCTTAATATTGAAAAATAACACAACTACAACTTCACCAATAAAAATATGAAAAGAAATTCACAACATAATGAACACAATATTTTTAGACAATTTTTTTTTGGAAAAACCCCTAAGGGAAAACTAGTTCTATAGATGAGGAATTATATTAAACTTCAGCAAATCAAGAGATACAAAATTCCTTGCCTCTCACTAGCAGAACTCCGACAACCTCCTAATTTCTCCCGCTAATATTCCCCACTACTATTCTCACGCTAACACTGCACCCTTGCTAACACTGCAAGACAATTTTCTATCATTACAAAATGCTTTCCCAAAAACTTGTCTATCCAAATGACCCAATGACCCCTTTTTATACTACTCTGTTAGAAAACCAATAGCCAAGATTAAATCAAATCAAAGGCTAAGATTAAGACAACTCAACAGCCAATGATAGAATTGGTTGCAAGATGTCCAAAAGGGAATCACTAAATTAGTAAATAATTATCCTTGCATAACAACCATTTACTTATTATCGGCAAGTGGACAAACAGATGTCCAAACTACCCATAACTAATGTTGTTATTTTTAGGTAAGGATGAATAGTTTTCCAAGCTACCCATAAATACTTCTGCTATTTTTGGGTCAAAAATAGCAATTGTCCAACTAACAATCATTAACACTCCCTCTTAGTGAGGAAGTTGTTTTGCATGACACCCAACTTATCTATGAAGAAGTTAAATTTGGCCTTCCCCAAAGCTTTCGTCAGAATGTCTGCTACCTGCTCATCTGTAGGTATGTATTGTAGCTAAACTCTACCTCATTGTACACAATCCCTAATGAAGTGATACCTAATATCTATATGTTTAGACCTATCATGAAGCACTAGATTCTCAGACAACTTGATGCAACTCTAATTGTCACAATGTATCACAGTAGTCTCAACCTTCTGACCAAACAAGGCTACTAACAACTTTCGAAGCCAAATAGCTTCACATGTTGCCATGCTAGCTGCTATGTATTCTACTTCTTTTGAACTTAGAGCCACAAACTTCTACTTTTTGTTGAACCAATATACAACTCCTGACCCCAAACTAAACCAACACCCTGAAGTGCTCCTTTTGTCCATTGTACTTACTGCCCAATCTGCATCAGTATAGCCTATCAACTTGATAACGTCACATTAGACATATCTGATCCCATACTCAACTGTACCACACAAGTAACACAATACATGCTTTGCCACCATCCAATGCATTCTCTTTGGTTCAACCATGAACTGAATAAGAGAGTTTACTGCAAATGCCATATTTGGCCTAATGTTGACCAAATACATAAGTGAACCAATCAACTATCTATATAAGGTGGGATCTATATCCTTTTCGTTAGATGTATCTACCTTCCTCCAATTCATGATCATGGGTGTAGATATGGCTTTGCAATCCTCCATCTTGAATCTCTTCAAGATTTCAATGCAAGATTTCCCTTTACCAAGGAAAATCTCTCCATTAGTCTGCCATACCTCCATGCCTAGAAAGTAGTGCATAAGTCCCAAATCCTTAGTCTCAAACTCTTTAGCAAGGTCCCTCTTGCAATCCTCTATGAGCCCTAGTGAACCTGTAAGAAAAAAATTGTCTACATAAAGAACAAGAATGAGAATCTCACCCCTAACCACCAAGTAGTAGAGGTTAGCATCTGCTTCACTCCTTACAAAGTCCATTCCCTACAAGTATGTATCAATGCGCTCATACCATGCTCTAGGAGTCTACTTCAATTTGTACAAGGCTTTCTTTAATCTGCACACTTGGGTCCCTTTGTTGTGTGCTACAAAGCCTTTGGGTTGCTCTATGTATACCTCCTCTTTTAACTCATCATTAAGGAATGTTGTCTTGACATCTATTTGATGGATCTACCATCCCATCTGTGCTGCAAATGAGATCATAGCTCTTATAGAAGTATACCTAGCCACTGGAGCAAATGTCTCCTCATAGTCTATTCCATCCTTTTGAGAGAACCCCTTGGCCATGAACCTCGCCTTGTATTTCTTGATGCTACCATCTACACCATGCTTTATCTTATAGATCCAACGTGATCCAACTACTACTCTATCTATTGGTCTAGGAACTACCTCCCACACATCATTCTACATGATTAAGGAATACTCCTCAACCATAGTATCTCGCCATACCTGATGCTCTACAACCTCTTGATAGCTAGAAGGCTCACTATCTACCAAATGACTAACTAATGCCACATAGTCATTGAACTTGGTTGGTTGTCTCCACTATCTAGTACTCTTCCTAGGAGCTCCCATAAACTCCTAAGTATCCCTTTGTGTATCTGAAACCTTATGGTTCCTATTGCCAACTATAGAGGATGAAATGTCAACCTCTAAATCCTCTAGATGCATATCTTGTTGCACCTATTGCTCCATACTTTGTGAATCTTCACTACCTAAGCCTACACTTGTACTGGTAATTGTACTTGAGATTTGATGCCCTTGGCTTGGCTTTGAGCTTCTGATGGCTACTCACTCTGATCATCTGTAGGCAAATATCTAGATCTCCTGAATTCCTTGTCCTCCATGAACTTGACATCATGTCTAACAATAATTCTTTTAGTCCCTGGAATGAAAATCCTATATGCCTTCAAGGTCTCACTGTAGCCAACAAAGTACCCCCTCTCTGTAGTTTGATCTAACTTCGTACATGTATCTCTAAGAATATGACAATATGCCAAACTCCCGAATATCCTAAAGTGATAAACATCTAGCTTCTTTCATATGAAAGCCTCCTCTAGTGTCATCTTCCCTAGGACCTTCTGTGGAACTCTATTCTAAATGTAGACTGTTGTAGTACATGCCTCTGCCCACAAGTAACATGGCATGTCCTAGTCATGTAGCATAGCCCTTGCTACCTCCAATATAGAACAATTCTTCCTCTTAGCAATTCCATTTTGTTGTAGATTGTAAGGAACAATCCACTCTCTCTTGATTCCTTCTCTAGTACATAACTCCCAGAAGACATTCCCTTTATACTCGCCTCCATTGTCTAACCAAAGAACCTTTATCTTCCTTCTTGTCAAATTCTCCACAAGAGCTTTGAACTCTTGGAATCAATTGAAACCCTTATCCTTGGTCTTCAAGAAGTATATCCAAGTCTTCCTGCAGAAGTCATTAATAAAAGTAACATAGTATTCATATCCTATGAGAGATTTCATCAAAATTGATCCACAAACATCTGAATGTACTAGATTAAGAACATCCTCAGATTTGGTGTCACTCCTTGGAAAAGATTCTTTTTCAAACTTCCCCAACACACATCACTTACATACATCATCATGCTCTGTGCTAACCTCTAGCACACCTATCACCATCTCACGAAGCAATTTAAGTGCTCCATGATGAATATGGCCCATCCTCCTATGCCATAGCTCTCCAAGATCTCTAGGATTATTGTTTCTCATGAGTGCCTTAGGAGTATCAAACTATAACCTATAAAGGCAACCACTCCTAACTCCAATAGTTATGGGTGATTTACAATCCTTGTGCTTAATCAACACATTTTTCCCTCTAAAGAGTACATTATACCCCCTATCCTAAAGAACATATATAGAAATCAAATTCATACCTAAACCTAGAACATGCAACACATCATGAAGTGAAATTACCTTTCCATTCTCCCTTTGAAATTGAATAGTCCCTTTCCCAACTTGGTTAAGTTTGGACAGGTTTTGAATAGATATCTAGATGTTGGTGTCCTCCTTGTAATTGGGGAAGTACTCTCTAATTCTTATCATATGAAATGATGCCTCAGTATCTATATACCAAACACACTGTGAGGTTAAGCTAACCATACAAGCTATGAGTACAAACTCATCTTCCATTCTACTAGAGAGTTCTTTCGCACTTGCTGAAGCTACCACCTGCTTCTTACCCTTCTTCCTCTCTAGGAAATCACTGACATAGTGGCCAAACTCATGACATCCAAAGAGCTTGACCTTAGAAAGGTCCTCCTTCTTCTTCTCACTTTGTGAATTCAATCCTTTCCTAGATCCCTTCTTTGCTTTCCCTTTACCTGCTAGGGAAACGTTTTCTTGTTCCACCTCACTTTTCTGACTCTTGTTGGCCCCATTGAGTGGACTTAGTCTAAACTCCTCCTGAGTGAAATTAGTCCATAGTCGATCCCAACTCAGTAAAGTATCTCATCCACTGACAACTTGAAAAAAGACACTCCATTGTTTAGTAAACCCATTTAGGGCTATTCTCACTAGCTTGTCATCACTGGGACTATCTCCAATAGTTGCTAACTCGTCCTTGACACGTCTAAGCTTGGTGAGGTAACTTGTAACATCTTCTCCCTAGTTCATCTAGGTATTCTTTAGCTTCTCTCTGAGAATCATCTTCCTATTGGTGGTAGCATTTTGGTACAGATTCAGAATGACTTACCACATCTTATTTGTCGTATCTAGCTCTGTGATATGTGGAACAATATGATCCTTAAAACCATCAAGGATAATCCTCCTCACCTTGGCATCATCCTTCTTATGTGCTACAAGCTATGTTGCATCTATTGGTATAGGTACAACACTGGTAGCATGTTCCTTGATACCATTCTCTTCCAACAATAAAGAAATTTTGGCCTTCTAGACACCAAAATTTGAGGCACCATCCAATCTATCTTGATCTCTCAAACTAGTTGAAGCCATCTCAAGGGATTAAAGCAACAATAAATCTAAAGAGATCAAAATTTCTTTCCTAAGGCAAAACTATTCTACCCTCAATAATGCTCTGATACCATGTGAAAATTAACTATTACAGTCATTGATTATTAATCTCTTATTGTAAATGATTATTAAACTGTCGAAAATAAATTCATAGCTTAATATTGAAAAATAACACAACTACAACTTCACCAATAAAAATATAGAAAGAAATTCACAACACAATGAATACAATATTTTCAGACAAATTGTCCCTGGAAAAACCCTTAAGGGAAAACCACTTCTATAAATGAGGAATTATATTAAACTTTAGCAAATCAAGAGATACAAAATTCCTTGCCTCTTACTAGTAGAACTCTGACAACCTCCTAATTTCTCCACCAATGTTCCTCACTGCTATGCTAACACTGCAAGACAATTTGCTATCACTGCAAAATGCTTCTCCAAAAACTTGTCTATCAAAATGACCTAATGACCCCTCTTTATACTACTCTATTGGAAAACCAACGGACAAGATTAAATCAAATCAAAGGCTAAGATTAAGACAACTCAACAACCAATAATAGAATTGGTTGCAAGGTGTCCAAAAGGGAATCACTAAATTAGTAAATAATTATCCTTGCATAACAACCATTTACTAATTCTCATCAAGTGGACAAATAGCTGTCCAAACTACCCATAACTAATGTTGCTATTTTTAGGTAAGGAAGAATAACTATCCAAGCTATCCATAAATACTAATGCTATTTTCAGGTTAGAAATAATAGCTATCCAACTAACAATAATCAACACAAAGTGCTCAAGGAAAGCCCACTTGATTGTTAGTGGTAGTAGAAAATCCCTCTTTAGAAATAGTAGTGTTGATAACTAAATCATGAGTAACACTTGCAAATTTATTCTTTAAGTGTTCTATGGTTCAAGTCTAAGAATATAACTAAATAATGTGCTACTAGAATCAACACAATCCTCCTGCAGATCATCAACGTTTGTTTTTTTTGTTGCTTTAAATCAATCTGAGCTTGTAATTCATTTGTGACCCTGTAGTTTATCTTTTTTATTTCTTGGTAAAACTAGATACAATACTAAACACATTGGCTCCAAAATCACTATCAGGACCCTTCTTTGAAACATTAATGCCTGTGATGGATGCCATCGAACCACTGTTAGTGCTAGAGTCTCCAAGAGCACTTGTGATGCTTTTGTAAATATGAACATAGATTTGAATACAAAAGAAATGTAGCAATTTTTTTTTCAATCCTTACAAGTCCATATTGGCAAAGCCATCCTTAAAAAGAAGGCAAATCAACGTCTTCAAATCTGGCATAACATATTTGTCACTAGCTGCAAATATATCCATTGAGAATGGTCAATTTAATCCACTATAATAAAACTCTAAAAATTAAAAAAACAAACTTACTTTTAAGTCCACAAACTAATAAAAAACTGAAGGTATTAGCAATAAATTTTTATCCTATACAGCCTAGACCAAAAGCTTCCACAAGATTTCTCCTTTCTTGCAGTCCTATGCTAAATTTGAAAAATCTACAGTTTAACAAATGATCAAACTATATTACTCCATGACAATCTTCTAGGGTAGAATTCATAGATTCTTTCCAAAAATCCATTGCTTCTAGTGCTCCAATGTAAGATTTTTTAGATTTTCCCCCATAAATCAAAAGTTGTCATATGTAGGCTGAGGCAAGGTAATGTCTTTGTAACTAATATTGTTGACTCTACATGCAAACTTGGTGAGAAGCCTATGAACCTTCAGGTAATGTTGGTAGGGCTGCCTCTATGGCTAATTCATCCATAGACAAATTGTGGGGGGCATCATTGGTTGCTTGGCTTAGGGAACCTTGCATATTTCCTTCATTTCCATCACACCTGAGCAATGGAATATAGTGGTTGACACTTCTTATAGAACCTGCCTTAGTGGAAACTACCACTATAAGGAAAAATGGGAGAAAGAAAGAAGCAAAGGCGAGCACATGAAACAATTTTGTTAAAGCCCTATAGGGGCAAGAGCCAATGCCCTTCCTTCATTGGAGATCCCATTCCAGAGCCAACAACTACCCTAGGCACATATTGATATTGAGTCCCAAATATAGTGGATGACACTTAGAACAAAATGAAAAAGCTTAATTCAAAAATAATTTCTGGTTGTATTTCTGAAAACATCATAACTTTTCTGCAACAACTCCATATACTGTAAACTGGCATTCATTCAAATTCAATTGAGTCTCTCTATTTTCATTCTATCATCTATGATAGATGCTTTCCACCATTAATTTTAGTTCTCCCATTATAATATAGATTTCACCATTTTTTGCAATGGATGTAGACAATATGAACAATCATTCATTTGAGATGCCAAATTTATAGATATCTACATTGGACCTTTTCCAACCAACAAATGGAACTTTAACTTGCTAACCTTTTCCTCCATTTTCCACCTTATTCCCCCTTGTGGTAATATCCTCCACATCTTGGGCATCGTGACACTATATTAGAATAAATGTTATATATATTAAACTATATGCTATGCAATCCAACCTATATACAAAGAAAATTGTAATACTTTACTTTTGATTAATGTTATATTTTATAAAATAATCTCATTTAACATTAACATTAATGAGAGATAAAATTAAGATTAAGATTTTAATTAAATTTAAAAATATAGTTGTTAATTTCGATTTTTTTTGGATCCAAGACCTCTCCAATGAGAGGTTCACAATTTACCAATGCATTGTAGGCTCTTACCTACTTGTGTCATTATTATTTTATCTTAGTTTATCTATTACAAATGAAATTAATAGACATAAATTTACAAATTATAATTGTTAATTTTTTTTAAAACAAGTGCCACATAGTGGCTAGTATTTGTCGATTATAGTTATAATATTTAATATTAAAATTTAATTTTAAAAATATAGTATAAAAATAAAATTGATTATACAACTTTAGTATACAAATGAAAGCAATGAAAATGTCAAAATATAATATAAATAAATAAAATAACATTTACTTAATATTTAAATCTATGCATAAATAGTAAAAAGTAAAAAGTAATAATTAACTTTGTATTAATGTCTCACTCCAAAATGGTGAAAAAAGAAAGAAATGTGAAAAAAAAAAAAAAAAAATTTGTGAAAATCACTCTTGAGTAGATAAAAAACCCTTATGCGGTAAAATTGAAATATCTAGACATGGCAACAAAACATCAACACTAGCCACAAAACTAGTTGGAAGGCAGGCACTCCCCTACATTCCAACTAGGAACAAATTCGATGCATTAATAGTTGACGATTGGATGAAAAAATCTGAACGAAAAATGGCGAAAGAGTTTAAAGCTTGATCAATTAAAGAAGAGCCTAGAACCAGATTTCCTTCTCAATCAAGGATTAGAAATTTGAAATTATACTAGTAAATTTAGGCTTGAATTTCGACGCAAAAAGGTCAAAATTTTGACAAGAGTAGGTCGATAAGGCGACCAAGCTTGTCATCGGTCTTTTTTGGTCAATTTTTTGCCACATACATTCCACATCAAAATTTTGACAACATAAAGGTCGAATTACCGACATGAATTTTGTCGCTGTCCCTGGTCCAAGCTGAAGTGATATCACCTCATTTGCCAGCGGTGCTCGTTGAAATTTTGACATAAACCTTCACAATGGTGCATCGAAATTGTGATGAATCCAATTTACATTTCTCCTCCAGTAGCATATACACGATGCCAAAGTGGGCTAGTTTTGCGTTGAAATTTTGACCAAAATATTGCATTTTTGCCGAAATTGCGACGAAAGCATTTTACATTTTTTCGCCGTTGCCATACTCGTGATGCCAAAGCGAACTAGTTTTGAGTCAAAATTTTGACCAAAATATTGCATTTGTGTCGAAATTGAGATGAAATATGTAGAAATTTTGACGAGCTATCCCATTTATTGTAAAAGCTTTGCTCTCATAGGAGCCTTCTAAACTGCACAAAACTTGATTCTAAAGCATAATTGCTCGGTGCATGAGAGTCAAGGTATCGTGCACATTTCTACCTCCACACCATTGTTTGGTTTGTCACATGATTTATTTCATACAAAATAATGGGAAGGAGGAAGAAATGTGCATGATATCCTGAGTCTCCACCGAGCAATTATGCTTTACAACTCAAATTTTGTGCAGTTTAAAAGGCTCCTATGAGACCAAAGCCTTTGCAATAATTGGCACAACACCTCTAAATTTTGATTCCTGCAGGGAAGAATAAAATTAGGAAATAATTATTTATCAGGAATGAAAGCCAATAATTTCATCTATTTTTCAAACAGATAAACATGACAAAAAAAACTTACAGTCCCAATCACATCATCATAAGAGCGCATATATAACTATAACTATGTCTAAAACCAACATAATTTACAAATATCCACAATTCAAATATTATCCTTTTATGTTTTCTTTAATGCAAAGTTTTAAGTCAACTATGTTATCACCTTGGATGTAATACCAAACTGTCATTAGGCTAAAGACTGCAGCAAAATTTACGATTTACAAATGCAAGGAGAACTACCCAACCAAAGTAGAAAATGACATGAAAAGTTAACAATCTATCAATTAACAATCTAGATGAAATATTTCTAGCAATTGAACTGTACATTATAGAAACAAAAAATTGCCTTAAAATTGACACCTCACTAGTTGTTCATCTGCATCCGTAATGGCTTCACAAAAGTTGAAAGCTTACGATTTGTCAACAACACAAAAGGCACTCGTAGTTCAGCTGCATCAATAAAACTAAAGTAATTCAATTGCACGGTGAGGGCAAGAGACTGTCAATATCGATTGTGGAGTTGCAGATAGGTAAGCCATAAACATAAAAAGGTAGTACAAGATTTTAATAGCAATTGTGTTTATTTTATTGTTTTACTGGATGAAAAATTTAGTGCTAATGTGTGCTATTTGTCTTGTTAGGTGTGTTAATATTTGATTCAGTTTAGTTTGGATCACTTTTCAGTTTATTATTCTTGCATATAGTTATTGCATTTTTTTGCAACTAGAAAGAAAGATTTAGTAAACTAACTGAACCTTTCATAAAATGATGAATTACATTGATCCTTTAGAAACTCAATAATTGCAATTAAATAGCTGAAACTTGGACATCATGTATCATTCAGGGATTGCAAATGGATTTATAAATTATTCTAAAATATTGTGCTTGTAGAAAAACACAAGAAAAGATGTGTAGTCAATAGACACTTAATAAAACTGATTTAAGTGCAAGTACTATGCAACCATTGAGAAATCCAAGTATTCTTAAGGGTTGAGGGTAGTAGGGAGGAATTATGTATGTAGTTAAGAGTAGTGCAACATAGACTGGTTATGAGGGGCACTATGTTATACAAAGTTCTACGTTACGAGCACTTTGTGGAATAAGCAATGACAAAGAATTAGGGCATCATTTTAGTATTCTAGGTGGTACTGCAAAATTGCTAAAATTGTTGCCACATGGTCTAGAGAGAGAAAGAAATTCCACATCATTCAATCTAACCTTAGTTCTCTTTTGAAACTCTGAGTGGATTTGTGTGTTAAAGCTTTGCTAGCATTGATTGTAATAGCGAGAATGGATATTCAAAGACTATTGCAATGAAGGAAGTATGCTAGTAGAGATACAAATGGTTTTGGGGAATATCAATGAAGATGGAATACAAGCCTTACGATCCTCTCAAGGTGATGGGATTGGGCCTTAAACTCATCCTGTACAATGCTTGAGCATATCCCGGTGTAGCTCCAACAAACCAACCAATTGATCCATACTGCATCTGAAACTCATACCTACAAAATCAACATTATAATGAATCATTCAACATTGACACAAGCCTTAAGAAAAATAGTGTCACAAATTATTGATTCTTCAAACTAAACCTAATAAGAAATTCCAAATAGGGGCATAAATAATTGCAATAAATTGTAGGAACTATTTCAGCGCAAATTTGTGACTTACAAGTAACAAGCTAGTCAGTTAGACAAATCATGTATTATAATTTTATGAACTTTGTTGTTCAAAATTTTGTTGTTCAATAGTTTCTTGGTTAGATCAACATTTTAAATCATACACTATGATCCATCATCAAAACAAATGAGTCAAAAATTTAATTATATAAACTTTTGCAAGAGATTTTGCATTACCTGCATTTCTCTGGGAGTTTAAGCTTCTAGAAGTTGAACCAAGAGTCACCAATTTCTGCAATGACAACTGTCTCATTTGATAGCATGGCCTACAAATAAGAAGTGTTTACTCATTAATCTATATGAACAACAACAAAACCAAGGATTGAAGTACCGACTGAACCATAAGTCATTTTATGATATGTAGTGATTCTCAATAATTTTACCTGGATGTGTTTGAATAACAATTTGACTCTAAGAGCCTCGTTTGGAGCACCTTTCAAGGGAACACCATGAGGCACAAATATATGCTAATAATTATCGAATGCCATTGTAATGTGCTTCAACTTCTTTGCGATGGCTTCTAAGAAGTCTTTCATTAATATACACCCAAAAGTAGGTCCATTTGTGATAGTTACCAGATTAGGCTACACAATTATAGCTTTCTCCTTCTTCAAGAGTAATGAATATCCCATTGAGCTATATTCATAAAAAATGGGCCCTGCAAATAAGTAAGCATCTACAAACTCAACTATTTCAGCACAGAATATAGTATCGGCTACACCCCAGTAAGTTTAGTAACATTGCATCTCGTAGTTCATCTTGCAAGAACAAGAAACTTAAATGATAAAAAATAATTCTACGGATAACATGAAAATAATTGTTAAAAGAATGAGGCCAATTTTACACATAATAACCAAAGTTTCCACCCATGAGAAAGACATGAAATCTTCTTGATCCATTTTCCAATTGTGTTTATACAATCCTAAAAATTCACTTTGATAGTTTTGACTAATTATTGTAGGAAGAATTTTATTTGCTTCATCAAATGAGTGTATATTGTAGTCTTAGCTTCTTGTATTTTTCAAGATAGTATCATTACTTGTCTAGTATTGTTCAATCTGAAAGGATGATATTGATATGTTGTTTTTCTATAACAGCCAAAACAAGGGGTTGTTAACCTTTACACAAACAAGGGATGAAAGCATAAACATAGGGCATCAACAACACAAAAAAATAAACCTTTACCTATGCACTTGCACAAAAGTCTAAGCAATGCTATTGTTAGGATTGCAACAAAGGAAACCCCACTACAACCTGTCAACAAGGCCCAAGAGTGATTATTTTAGAGTCAGCATTTTCAGTAGAATTTTGTTCAAAAAAGAAGTGGGAGTAGTAACTTCAACAACATAGGCCACAAGGCTAGCGGGCATCGCACCTGAAATACGGTCTAACATCCAAAATTATGACAAGAATGAAAGCGATAGAAGTCTAGCTCAGACCAGCATCATGAGAAGCATCAATATAATCAAAAAAAGTTTCTTCTTCATTAGAAAACAAGTCCTCAAAAGGAAAATCTAAAACAGAATCAGAAGCTCTAATTGCAAATGGTCATTTTCCACGGCCCTCCATCAAGTGACAGCACCTATCCAACACAAAATGACAATCATTAGGAATGTATCCTATAGAGATGCAATCTCTACAACAAAATGGAAAACCCTCATATTCAATGCTTCACTCGTGGCCTCTCATCAACCATGATTGAAGTGGAGAGATCTCTATTTCAACTAGAATACAAACATAGAATAGCCCAAAATTATACTAGATCCATCCAATTTTAGGAACTAGCAAAGGGAATTTCACACCATTTTCCATGTTGATGTTGAGATATAGACCTGTGCAATCCAATCTCCCAAGGAATAGACAGCACCACGTATCACCATCTTTGCCAAAACAAGATTTGTCATAAAGCGATGTTAGAATAGTTACTAAAATGGTCATAAATTATGTTGTTATAGTAAAAGAATACTTTAACTTAAGAAAAAAAACTATACAATATTAAAACATGATATTGTGCTTTAAAAACTAAAAAGGTACCTGTAACGAAGAACTTCATTTTGACTTGCTAATTGGTTGTCACTATTAACTATAAGCTTTCAGATTAAAGTTTGAGCTTCACTTGGTTTCGAGAAAAGTTAAATATTCTCTACTTAACAAGGCCAACCACGTGAAGGTGGAAGCTCATTTGGCCCGTCCCCCCCCACCCCCCCTAACATCACTCTAAATTCCCTATTAACATTTAATAACATTCAATTCATCCATTTTTGAAATATAACATTCAATCATTATAATCACATGATAACATTCATTAACATGTAAAATTCATAAACACACAACATTCATGAATAATTCAAAAGTAAGTCATTCATGAATAATTCATTAACACGATATTCATTAACACCCAATATTAATGAATAATATTCATTAACACCCAATATTAATGAATAATATTCATTAACACAATATTCATTAACAATATTCAAGAGTAAGTCATTCATGAATAATCATATCTTTTTTGCTTTCTTGCCGTATCTTTTTTTCATAAAATTTCTAAGAGGAATATCAATGTCCTCGTCATCCCCATTAACATTTAATAACATTCAATTCACCCATTTTTGAAATATAAAATTCAATCATTATAATCACATGATAACATTCATTAACACATAAAATTCATAAACACACAACATTTGTGAATAATTCATTAACACGCAACATTCAAGAGTAAGTCATTCCTAAATAATTCATTAACACCCAACATTAATGAATAATATTCATTAACACAATATTCATTAACAATATTCAAGAGTAAGTCATTCATGAATAATCATATCTTTTTTGCTTTCTTGCCGTATCTTTTTTTCATAAAATTTCTAAGAGGAATATCAATGTCCTCGTCATCCCTCTCCTATACTGGTTCTAACACATGTCTCCTCCTCATTCGTTCAGGAACATCATGAGGCCGTTGCACCAAAGGGGGGTCTACTGCAATAACAAGTACTCCATGAGTTAAATTCGCACCATTTTATATTAGTGAATTATGAGTTTTTATTTAAGTAAAAGAACTATAAATCAATAAATTAATTTAAAAGAACAAAACATAGATTTTCTTTACTTGAATGTGTGACATGATCTACCTGCTGATTAGTCTGAACATCCTTCGACACTCATTCAACACAACATGATTCTATATATCCTCAACACAAAAGGGTTACACCAAGTTCAATTAAAGATGTTAAATTGTATTAATAATTATATTATTAGTTTTAAATAACAAATGAGCACCTCCATTGATAGTACAATGCACATCAGGGGCTTCATGATGCTACGTATGATCTATGTCACGATTAACAGGCTACATTGCAATGTCATGCACATTATTATCAAATAAATTGTTGCTCAAGTATTCAATTTCTAATATATATGTTGGCATATTTACCTATGCACATGATGCAGGAGACTGTTCGGTTGGGACAATGGAAGTTTGCCGTAGGCATTCAGCCACCGCTGCATAGCCTTGCTTGAAGGCAATTTTTTTGTGTTCTTCTGTGGCCTCCAGATTAAAATCAGCACCCTGCATTTTTTTATTAATTAACAAAATTATTTTCATTTTATAAATCATTTTTCTTTTCAATTCATTTATTGCTACTTACAATGCGTGCTTTGATTTTCGAATATCCCCCAGAGCCAAGTCTGTGCTGCCCAACCTTTTCCATCCTCACCTTTGTTGCCTTTGATGTGTCTTGCAACCTATGAAAAGTTTGAAATATGTTAGATGATATAGATATAAAGATCAATACTAAATAGTGGATTATTATATGGTATGAAGGTTTTAGCATAAAGTAGCATGTTCCACCAAAAATATGAAAACAAGGAAGAAATTATAGCATCATACCTTTAATTGACATGTGTAATCATGCTATTTATCCATGGAGTTCATGCTAAGTATTTATCCATATTCTAACATGCCTCTCCATAAAATTACACATCAATTTCGACAGTCTATATTATCCATTGTCACACAAAGTAAACGATAAGCTAAAAGTTGAAACAGCTAGTAGATTTTATAGATTAAATTGTTATCCCTACATTCCACACTCAAAGTGTTTTTATCCCCAAGGCTGCAACAGGTATAAACTTGAGGGCGAATGTCAGATTTCAGATTGTTTTAGTAGCATTCCTTTTTACCCATAGTTGAAAAGTAAGTATTTTTTTGTTTTCAATTTAAAAGACATCACCTTTGTGCATCAAGTGCTTCTTTAGCCTCCACATTGCATGGAACTAATTTTATAAATGGTGGTTGTAACTGAAACAAAATCCCCACTGATTTGCTAAGATAACTAGCAACTAACAGGAACTACCTAGCATTGTTCCAGCAGAAGACTCACGACTTAAGATTTGTCTTAATCTATGCTAATTTTGATTGCT
Organism: Cupressus sempervirens; assembly: GCA_028749045.1. Classification (NCBI taxonomy): domain Eukaryota; kingdom Viridiplantae; phylum Streptophyta; class Pinopsida; order Cupressales; family Cupressaceae; genus Cupressus; species Cupressus sempervirens. Next base: position 122,511,749 of record CM053785.1, on the reverse strand, counting down.
TCTAGCAGTGGAGCACCATTCAGAATGTTTGAGAAGATCAAAAACGTTACATCATAGTTTGGAGGATGTTTCATATAGTCTACATCCACAACAAATGATTTAAAAGATGACACTTGGATAGAAAACTGTTTAGATAAGCTTCAACTATTCTTAAAAGTCACACAGTAAAAGAAGAATTAAGGATCAAAAAAAATAAAAAGTCAACTTTAACACTTTTACTATAGAAATTAAGAAAATTAGTATGAGAAGGAATTGTCACAAGAACTACCAGTGGCCATTATAATGGTCTCTCCTCCCTCAAAGGATGTTCTTGTGGTTGTTGAACATCAGGGTGTGGTGCCTGACTAACTACCCCTATAGGATCAGTTATATGAGGAAATGAATGTGTGGCCAAATGTGTGAAGAACCTCCTTATAGCAATATCGTGAGAATGCTCGAAATAACAGAATACAAAGTGATAGCAGAACTCAGAATGAATCTACTGATCGCAGGCCACTTCGAGGGGGTAACCTCCTTTGAGCAAGCTCAATACAATAAATTCGTCCGTGCCCATCAAGGGCCTCAACCTATTCTTATATACTGAGTACGATCTAGAAAAGTAATACTACCTATGCATGTGGGATAATAAAATATACTCACGGGACGACTTACAAAGCATATGCGTCCAACAACACTACTCTAACAAAATAAACAGAAGGAACACACAGGTTCCTAACATCCCCTCTCCCTTAGAAAAAAGCTTTGTCCTCAAAGCTTAAGGTGTGGAAATTGTTGTTGAATCTGAAGAAGGGGTTCCCAGGTAGCATCCTCTGGTTGCATGCCATGCCACTGAATCAAGACCTCAGAGATGGAGCGAGAGCGAAGCTGGCGAGTGCGCTGGTCAATGATTGCCACCGGCTCCAGGATAATGGATCCTTCCGTATCCATTTCAGGGAGAGTAGTTTGTGCTCTGACAGTGGTACCCAGAACTTTCTTTAGACAAGAAACATGAAAGACTGGATGAATGCGGGAAGAAGGAGGAAGTTCCAGTTTATAAGCAACTGAACCAATCTTCTACAGAACCTTATAAGGCCCATAAAATTTTGGGGCCAGCTTATGACGCCCTTTCAGCTTTAGGGAGGATTGTTTGTATGGCTGTAGACGAAGAAAAACCATATCCCCAACTTGAAATGAGCGCTCAGAACGGTGTTGATCTGCTTGCTGTTTCATCCGATTACGGGCCATGTGAAGATTATTCTGTAAGGTACGAAGAATCTGATCCCTGCTGCGGAGAACTATGTCAACTGCCTGGACTGGTGAGCTGTTGGGAGTGTAGGGAAGGAGCACTGGAGGTGTCTGACCATAGACTGCTTCATATGGAGTCATTTTAGAGGCAGTGTGGTAAGAGGTATTGTACCACCATTCAGCTAAAGGGAGCCACTTGGCCCAGTGATGTTGCTGTTCGAAAGTGAAGCAACGAAGATAAGTTTTCAAGCATTTATTGACAATTTCAGTTTGACCATCAGTTTGTGGGTGATAGCCCAAACTCATCTTCAGTTTGGTGCCAGTTTTTTGAAACAGTTCAGTCCAAAAATGACTGGTAAAAGTTGCATCACGATCAGAGACAATGGAAGAAGGGAGTCCATGAAGACGAAATATCTGGTCCATGAAGATTTGTGCAACAGAGGAGGCAGTATAGGGGTGGCTGAGGGCACAAAAATGACTATATTTCGAGAGACGATCAACCACAACCAAGATCACTGTCTTGCCACCGGATTTAGGAAGCCCTTCAATGAAATCCATAGAAATATCAGTCCAAATCCGTGTAGGGATGGGCAATGGTTCGAGCAAGCCAGGAAGGAGGGTCGTTTCACCCTTGTGGCGTTGGCAAGTATCACATTCAGCCACCATCTGTTGAATCGTCTGTTTCATCCCTTTCCAAAAGAAGTTTCTCCTTGCTCGCTCATAAGTTTTGAGGAAGCCTGAGTGCCCTGCTGAAGGAGAAGCATGGAGTTCATAAAAAATAGCCTGATGTAGAGCTGGGTTCTGAGGAAGCACTAGCCGACCCTTGTATCGAAGAGAAGCACCATCCCAAGAGTAATGTGGTATAGCAGAAGGATTATTGGCTAGCTGGTGAATGATTTGAGATAAAGAAGAGTCACTGTCATAGCCCTGCTGAACAGACGCTAACCAATTGGGAATGGGCATAGAAATAGCGAAAAGGGAAGCTTGATTATCAAATGTGCGAGAAAGAGCATCTGCCACAATATTCTCCTTACCCTTCTTGTAGGTGATCTCATAATCATACCCCATGAGTTTGCTGACCCATTTCTGTTGTGTAGGAGAGGATACCCGTTGTTCCAGGAAGTATTTCAGACTTTGGTGATCGGTTCTGATGCAAAAATGACTCCCTAAGAGGTATGGCCGCCACTTCTGTACAGCATGCAAAATAGCCATCATTTCTTTTTCATAAGTAGAGAGGGCTAGATTCTTACCAGAGAGGGCTTTGCTAGTGAACGCAATAGGATGGTCATCTTGCAGGAGAACAGCACCCAATCCATTGCCGCAAGCATCACTCTCAATAGTGAAGGGTTTGGAAAAATCTGGCATCGCGAGAACAGGTGTACTGCACATAGCCTGTTTCAGTTGTTCAAATGCAGTCTCAGCAACAGGGGTCCAGGAGAAGGCATCCTTTTTTAACAAAGCTGTCAATGGTGCTGCAATTTTCCCGTAATCTTTGACAAACTTGCGGTAGTAGCCAGTCAACCCCAAAAAACCCCGAAGGCTCTTGAGAGTGTTAGGATGTGGCCAAGTTTTCATGGCATCTATTTTTGTAGGATCCACCCGCACTCCATGGTGTGCAACAATATGCCCGAGATACTCCACTTCCTCCTGGCCAAACACACATTTAGATAGTTTTGCACAAAGTTGATGATCAGAGAGAAGTTGCAAGACAAGCTCCAGATGATGGAGATGCTCAGCCCAAGTTTTGCTATATATGAGGATATCATCAAAGAAGACCAGAATGAATTTCCGGAGGTATGGTCGAAATATGTTATTCATCACTGCCTGAAATGTTGAAGGAGCATTCGTGAGGCCAAAGGGCATGACTAAAAATTCATAGTGACCATCATGTGTGCGGAAGGCAGTTTTAGGTATATCCTCCTCATTAACCCGAATTTGATGATACCCAGAACGAAGATCTAACTTGGAGAAAAAATGAGCCCCATGAAGTTCATCAAGAAGTTCATCAACAACTGGAATGGGAAACTTGTCCTTTATAGTGAGATGATTAAGTGCTCGGAAATCAATGCAGAGTCGCCATGACCCATCTTTTTTGCGAACAAGCAGAACTGGAGAAGAAAAGGAATTGGTACTAGGGCGAATAATACCTTGCTTCAGTAAGTCACGGACAAGTATCTCGATTTCGGTCTTCTGATGAAATGGGTAGCGGTAGGGCCTGATGTTGGGCAGAACACTGCCAGGAAGGAGCTGAATACGGTGGTCCTCTGGACGAGAAGGAGGTAATCCCACAGGTTCAGCAAATACACCAGAATACTTGTCCAAAATGTGTTGGAGATCGGCAGGAGTGCTAGAGACTGCTGATGGCTGCATCTGAATGGAATGGAGCTGAGCGATGACACCATGTGAATTCTTCTTAAGAAGTTTTTCCATACGGTGTGAACTGATGATGCTGAGAGACCCTGGTTGTAAGCCTTTCAAAGTGTGTTGGTGCCCCTCGGCTAAAAACTGCATCCAAAGTTCAGCAAAATCCCAGAGAATGGGGCCAAGAGTGCGTAACCATTGGGCACCCAAAACCACATCACAGCCACCTAAGGGTAAGGCAAACATGTCAGAGCGCATGTTATAATCTCCAATAGAGAGACGCACATTGCGACATTTCCCTTTACAAGGTAAAGTGCCCCCATTGGCAATCATGACTTCAAAGCTAGAGCAGGGATGGATAAAGCAATCAGCCTGTTTGGCTATTCGTGGATCAATGAAGTTATGAGTGCTACCAGAATCAATGAGTATAGTAAGAGGGATCTTCTTGAAGAAACCCTAGACCCGCATGGTTTGTGGAGTAGTGACTCCTACCAAAGCATGGACAGATATCTCTGGTGGAGCTTCTGGTGAAGGAGGTTCAGGCTGGTGAGGCTCAACCTCATCATCCACTGTTTCCTGAGCATCTACATATTCTTCCAGTTCCGGTGGAGAATCCACATCCAAGAGATAGAGATTTTGTTGAACACATCTATGGCCCCGAGACCATTTCTCATCACAATTATAACAAATCCCTTTGTCTCGCCTGACTCGCATCTCTGTTTCAGACAAGTGCTTAATCGGAGTAGTTCTGGGAGCTGGTATGACTGGAGGGTTGTGAGAACCTGTATTTCTGAATGGAACAAAATTAGATCTGGAGCGTTGTAGAGCACTAATCTTGTCTTTCGCTAACTTAGCCAACCCAAGGGCTTCCATCATTGTAGTAGGTCGAAACATTTTGACTTCTGAGCGAAGTGCATCCTTCAGACCACTGACAAAACAACTATGGAAGAATTCATCAGACAAGCCCTCTGTGTAATTAGCTAATTTTTCAAACTCTGTCTGGTATTCTCTTACAGTGCCTGTTTGATGCAGTTTAGTGAGTGCTCCTGTGAAATCATCAAAGGAACTAGGGCCAAAGCGCTCCAAAATGAGGGTGCACAATTCTCTCCACGTTGGGCCTACATTAGCCTTGATGTACCAACGGAACCATTGAAGAGCTTCATGTTCCAAATGAAAAGATGCAAGGGGGACTTTGTGGTTATCCAAAGTATTATGCAAGCTGAAATACTGCTCTGCCCTATAGATCCATCCAGTCGGATCAGAACCATCGAAGCGTGGAAAATCAAGCTTTGGTCCACGGAAATTGCCAGAAGAGGACCCAGTATCTCCTGAATGGTTTCGGCTCATGGCTGACTGCTGAAAGTTAAGACCCAGAATTTTGTCATCCAGATCTTGAAGTTTGGTTTTGAGGGATGCAATTTCCTCTTCCATGATTTTTGCTCCTGTACGCGTAACAACCATAAAGCAAGGTTTTTTTTTTTTTTTTTTTTTTTTTTGGAATGGGTAGAAGATGAGAAACAAAAACTTTTTTAGTTACGGCAAACTTGGATTTGGGTAAAACTCATATAGGAAATGGGTGTTCGACGGGTGGTGGGAGACTATCTCGGGACAAGGGAAAAAGAAAAATGAGGGTTTCAAGGGTAGGGAGGTGAAATGAGGCGAACAGTCCAAGAGGGATAAGGGAGCAAAATGAGGAATTGAATCTTGTGGCTCAGTTTGGTGGCGATTGGATGAGAGGTGAAAAAGATAGGGCAAACCCTAAAATTAGATAAATGAGGGATTTAGGGCTTTGATATGTAAAATTTGGGGTTGGGTTGCCAAGGAAGGAAGTATGCGAAATGATATTGCAGACGTTCTGCGGAAGTATGAGCAAAAACAGAAAGCAAACAAGGAAGCTACGACTAAAAAACAGAAAAATTTTTACTCTTTTTTTTTTTTTTTTTTTTGAACAGTCGACTTAGAAAAATTCACTCACAGACAGAACAACTGAAAAGAGTTATTGCAATAACAAGAGATATTAGAAGTGAGAGGAACCTGAAGGCCACGACAGAAAAAAAATTTGATGTAATTTCCACCCAGCGAGCCCAAGAGAGTGCTCTGATACCAGATGTGAAGAACCTCCTTATAGCAATATTGTGAGAATGCTTGAAATAACAGAATACAAAGTGATAGCAGAACTCAGAATGAATCTACTGATCGCAGGCCACTTCGAGGGGGTAACCTCCTTTGAGAAAGCTCAATACAATAAATTCGTCCGTGCCCATCAAGGGCCTCAACCTATTCTTATATACTGAGTACGATCTAGAAAAGTAATACTACCTATGCATGTGGGATAATAAAATATACTCACGGGATGACTTACAAAGCATATGCGTCCAACAACACTACTCTAACAAAATAAACAGAAGGAACACACAGGTTCCTAACAAAATGCTCTATGTACTAGGGAGTGACATCGTCATTCACTACATCTAGAAAGTAGTCCCACCTATAAATAGTAAGGCCACTAACATCTTCCATACATCTAATTGGGTCCAATCTAGGAGAACAACCTTTCTTTACCTCCTTGGTGAAGCAGGTGTAACTACAGTACTCCTGTGATATACTGTATTGATAGTTGAACTGTCTCTAGACATGGGTTAGCGGAAATCTCTCTATCTTCAATGAAGAATGGCCATTCAGTGGCTAAGATACCAACATGAATCCTAGCTAGGAGAAGACATCATCTTATGGCTCTATGCCTAGCCATGGTCTATAGGTAACATACATAATGTCATCCAAATGAATTAGTCTCAAATAGTTTGTCTTACCTAGTGTAGGCTAGATCATCTCTCCACAATACCAATAAATATAAATCTACAAGTGTTGTTTTTAGTCCTCAAAGATAGGAACATGATTGTTGTCATTAACTTGTGTTTTTGGCATTGAACGTGATGCTTATTACTTTTAGGAGACTGACCATTAGTAAAATTCTTGCAAAGTTTTTCAAAAAAATTGTACTTGTCATTACAATTACTAAATATCATTTATCACCTATACTACTAACACATACAATTATGGTACATGTAGTTGAGCATTACTATATTTTGAAGACATAATATAGCTATATGTGAAGTTATAAGCACACTATTTATATCTTATGTAGGATTTATGCCCAGATTGAGATATATACAGTTGTGTCAGCATTGAGATTGAGATTTATAAGCAATTGTGTTAGCATATGAATTTAGGATTTATAAGCAGTTGTGTCAGTTATATCTTATGTAAGATTTATGCCAAGATTGAGATTGAGATTTATAAGCAATTGTGTCAGCATATGAATTACATACCTTTAATCAATAGATAGATTAAATTGAGCTAGTTGAAATTGTTGATACTGAAGTTGAACCCTAAATTTGCTCATTAATGTACTAGTAGTTAATACTATTGCATATCTTTTTGGATTTTCTGGTGTACTTTCTTCTAGATTTTCTGGTGTACTTTCTTTTGGACGTTCCCTTTTCTCCTTTACATCCAAAATGAACTCATTCCAGTCACTCACTGAAACAAAGGGAGGATGCTCGTACTTTGGGTTTAGGATGAGGCTCTTTCTATATGTGTCCCTCACAACCTTAAGATGTCTAGAAGCTTTTTGTAACAATTTCTTATGATCAAAAATATTACTACCAAACTCATGCTCTATATCTTTGATGAGCTCATCTTTTAATTTTTGATCTTGGTAGTTCCACCTTTTAAGAAAAAACACAAAATTGTTAGATATAGCTAGTATAAGAAAAGACCTGAATGAAAGGAAAAATGTTGCACCAATTAATGATATGAAAAAAAATAATGGGATAAAATTAGTTCAGTTATGATGTTCCACCTTTTACATATGGTGGGCCCGAATCTTTGCAGCATGAGGTCATAAAGCCTCCTATAAAATGTATCATTTCCTGCAAAAAATGTCATGGGATAATTAATAGTAAGAACCATTAAAATGAATCATGCGAAGAATACTTTTTATAGTGAATAAAAAATACATAAAATGAGATACATTTCATCTTTTTAGTGATTTATTTCAGGGTTGGAGGATCAACTCGACCAAAATTGACCAAAAAAGAAGTTTGGAAAAAAATTTAAAATGCCTAAAACCATTCAAACTCTACCAGGGTTCTATTGCTGATGTTCTGAAACTAAAAAATGTACTGTGACTATATTAATTAGTATACCTTCAAAAAAATATATAGTGCATAATACATATAACTTGCCATGACCTTCATTTTTTGTCATTCTTAATTGATGATGTCACTGATCATACTTGGGATATTATGGAAAACAAATATTGCTAAAATAGACAGTGAAGCTGAAAGTTAGCACTCTAAAACTCTAACAGGCAATAGCAATGATGTGGGAAATCATTGAAAACTGAACATTGAATATGAAAGAAGACTCCCACTTTTGGTTCTCTATACAGAAATTGGTTAGTATCTTCTACTAAAAGAATGAAATTGCAATGTACCGAATTACTAAACTAGAGAATTACTGGTATAAACAAAAGGTTGTTGATAATTCAGATGATCCTACCAAACCACTTCCTATCATGTTTACGTCTTGCAAGAAAATCCTTATTACAATATAAAACAATATTATTTAAAGTACCTGGAATCTTAGGACATTTCAAAGGCATTGATTCATCATCTTCAATCAACAACAATGTCTGCATAGCTCTCGTGCTAGAAATACGGGTAGCTCCAGGAAATGACAGTGAATTATCACCAATACATGCACTATGATCCACATTTGGCAGAGTACCAGACGGTGCATCTCCTACCACAAAAAAAATAATACACTATGTGATGCACCCAAGATTAAAGTACATATTATCAACTCATAATTAACACAAAACCAAATATAGAAAAACAAGGATTTACCAGCTAGACGTCCCCTTGTTGCCGACATTGCAGTCGAAAATCTCATACGAGCGTCCTTCAACCTCTTAGGAGTCTCCTGCACTGGATGACTTGAACAATACATTGTTAGCAAAGACATTCTGAAATAATAAAAGTAAGAGTTAAGAAGTTTTGAATGTTTGAAATAAAAAATTCCTTCTAACTTGTCAACTAAAAGATTATTTTACCAGTGGTAGTTGGAGCTCTGCTACTACCGGCCTCACCGCGTTGTCCTTGACCAAGTTGTGGATCAGTTGCCAAAAATTCTTGTATAACAAGAATTTAGTAGTTAAAGTTTCTTACAACTCTTTAAAAAAATTGCATCAATAAAGTATTTTTTCCAATATTACATATTTTACTTCACAACATAAAAGATTATAAAATACAAATCTTTATTAAACTTTTCTTATAACTAAATATTCATTGGAGCTTACTTCATAACGATGAGCTTGCGCTCTCAAATCTGATAGCCTCTTCATCATCTCCTCAGATTCCATATTTGCCTCATCCAAAATTTTCATTGCTTCTAAATTAATTTTTTAAAATTTTTTCTTCAACATTTTTATGAAATCGAGAGTTTCAGCAATATCCTCATCAGAAGGCGTAGCTAGTGGCTCTGCACTTACTGATACTACTTTACCCTTATCCTGAACATCAAATTGTGAGAAAAATATTAGTAAAACTATCATAAAAACTAAAAAACCGTAAATAAAATAACGTAATAATATAACATTTTTCAACTATCTAATTTGTACAATTTCAAAAAGGTTTACCCTCATTGAAGAAGGGGTGGGAGTAGCATCTTGGTGACCTCTATCATCTATCAGATCTATATCGTCCTGTCACAAAGATTAAACATAAAAAAATTAGCTAACTGAAAGCAATAAACAGCAAAAAAAAACTTATTAACAAAATGGTAAATAGTACTTACACCGTAAATAAAATAACATAATAATATAACATTTTTCAACTATCTAATTTGTACAATTTCAAAAAGGTTTACCCTCACTGAAGAAGGGGTGGGAGTAGCATCCTGGTGACCTCTATCATCTGTCAGATCCATATCGTCCTGTCACAAAGATTAAACATAAAAAATTCAGCTAACTGAAAGCAATAGACAACAAAAAAACAACTTATTAACAAAATGGTAAAGAGTACTTACAACCCTCATGATAGTAACTTTGTTTGTATCTATGCGATTTAAATGGTAATCGATTAGCAGTTCTTCCCCTGCACTTATTGATTTTATTGCACAAACAAAAACTTCATTCCTCTCACGTGCCTCAAATATGCAATTGGGTTGCTTACTAGTTGAAGAAGGTCGCGTACTATTTATAAAACCTGCAATATTACCTATTGCTTTTGATCTCCCATCAATGTACATAGCAAATCTTTTACTTTGATCATTTTTTTCGTTGTATATAATTAGCTGATACCCCATACCTATGCATACTTTTTTTATACCGAACAATCTGCATCCAATCATTGTAATTGTAACATGGACCGACATACTTGAACAATTCGACAACTTTGTTGTAACCTACCTTTATCCCATCCATGGAAAATAGGCCCAAACCATGTAATGAGGATGGAGCAATGCGATATATCCTCTCATTAACACAAAAATCTGTGTTAATTGGAGGTAGCTCATTGGGTACCCATTCTTTCTCAATGTGTGAGTACCGAAAGGGCACCTTGATGTCGCCTTTGGTCTCATCATCGTAAGAACATGACCCCTCATCAGCAAGGAAAAATTGCATGCATTTATCAATCTTTTTTCTATTCTTTTAACCTCTAGTTGATCTCCCTATTTTAGTCTTACTACATGTAGAGCTTTCATCTACCAGTTCCCCATTTCCCTCATTCGATGTAGATAGATCCGACAAGTACCTATTTGGTGGGTCCTACAATCCATCAAATGGAAAGTGAGTGACAAATATAAAATGTAGTAAGTTGAAAGTGATTATACAATTATATTTCTATATGGACCTTCTTTGTCTATATATACATTATATGATTATATAACATGTCTATTTATAACATACGTGCTCAATGATAAACAAGAAGAATATAAGAAAATTATGTATATTTATTGACTTATACCTGTTGATCCATGCCATTGTGCACAATCCACACTAAACGGGTCAAATTTCCTGTAGTCAATTGATTGTTTGCAAAAAGGGCAACAATCAGACACAATATAAACATTGGTAATTATAAATAACAGATGTTGTAATCATTAGAAATGAAAACAATAAATATGTAATCAAATTTCTTGAATATGTTAATCATTTACTTTAAGTTAGCTAAAAATTACATGATACACGTTTGCTACAAATAACTTAGAAGACAACATGAACAATAGGCAACATTGCAAACATGAACAAATTTCCCTTATATATGGAATGCAAGATTGTCAATAGAAGGGGTGACGATGTACTTGTAGTCAATTGACTGTTTGCAAAAAGGGTCATAATCAGACACAACATAAACATTGGTAACTATAAATAACATATGTTGTAATCATTAGAAATGAACACAATAAATATGTAATCAAATTTCCTACATATGTTAATCATTTATCTTAAGTTAGCTAAAAATTACATGATACGTGTATGCTACACATAACTTAGAAGACAACATGAACAATATGCAACATCATAAAGATGAACAAATTTACCTTAATATATGGAATGCAAGATCATCAATAGAAGGGGTGACGACATTTGTAGTCATTGATTATCTTCTTCTTCTTCTTCTTCTTCTTCTTCTTCTTCATCATCATTGCCATCATCACCATCATTATCGCCATCATCATCACCATCATCACCACCATCATCGCCATCATCACCATCACCATCATCATCATCATCACCATCATCATCATCATCATCACCATCACCATCACCATCATCGTCATCACCATCATCTTGATCTTCATCATCTGCTTCTTCATCATCTTCAATATCTTCTTCTTCCATAACATTATACTTTATCGGCCTTCCTCTTGGATCATGTCTAACAACAAATGACCAACCCTATTTATTTGGAACCTTTGAGTAAGACACTTTCTCACATTGGCTTGAAAGAACATAGGGCTCATCTCCAACTGGCTCAAACGACCTTGTATTGATCATTGTAAATCCATTATCATGTTGAATAACCGTTCTATCTGGATCATTTTGATTTAGTTGTAACCTGTACCATTTGACGATGGATAGAACTACTTTGAAGGTGTTAAATTCACACTCAATTATATCATCCAAGATGCCATAGTATTGATTTTGATATTTTTGAGGATGTATGTAGTTTCTAGATGATATATTGGTGACCTCGAAAACTACAGTTATCCCAGAATCACAAGTTTTCTTTGTGTCATCCAACATTTTTATGCGGAATTTGCGGCCATGATAGTACATAGCTTTGTGGTGCTTGACCTGCAATTTTTGAAGTGTATGTAGATTATTTGCATCATGAGTTGATACGAAACATACATCGAGTTATGATCATTAATAAATTTCTACGTACCTCTCCACCTCTTAAACCCTTTACTAGATCAACTACCATCAGCATAACTTTGGAATCTCCATTACGATGAGCTTCTATAACCAATGAAGCAACACCTTCCCATGTTAATGAGCAACCATTTTTTTGACATCGTTCAATCCATTCTGTCATCCAATCAAAGATTGTTCACAATATACAAATGTATTGCATCCCACTCTCGACCACCTGTTTCAAAAAAATACACCAATTAAAAATAACTTATATTGAAGATTTATATGAATTAATTAACTACAATAACATCTTAGATTTACCTCTCACTTTCCTCGATCTAAATTTTCCCATCAAGTACTCCCCTTCGAATTTATTAATTGAGTTGGGATCCCAAATACGATCTACATGGATGCTTGTTGCAAACTTAGGAAGATATTTAGTAATGTACACCATGGTCTAGTATAGCATATATCCCTCCACCATAGAACCCTCGAGATTTGCTCTCTGTCAAACCAAGCCTTTCAAAAATTTCAAGTGCCTCTCAACCATCCACATTGACCTGGTTGGTACAGGTCCACACAATTCAATCTCCTCAACTTGATGTATGAGGTAGTGTTCTTGTGCATTGAAAAAAGTTGGAGGTAGACACTTTTGCATTTCACACATCAGAAGAGGAATTTTTCTCTTCCAATATTTTATATCTTCTTTATTGATTTCTTTAGATGACAACCACCTCATGTATTTTCCAAGATCATATATAACCTGTTTGACATTGTTGGCAAAGTGGTGTGGGAGAGATAGAGGTAGAATGTACTACAATATTTGTAAAATGATCTTGTCAATATTTTATAAAAGAATGCAATTGAAACTACATGCAGTATATAAATATATAGTGAATACAAAATAACATGAATTACCTTAATAAATGTATCCCAATCATGTGTTTTCAACCCTAGCCCAAATTCACTTTTATTTGATATGACATTGTTTATGTTCGCAGCAAATCCTGTGGGAAATCGTATTTTTTTTATGACTTCTTTTATAGCATTGCTTTGCTGCTATGACAATAACCAACTAAGGGCACTTGTATCAATCCGGTCTCCATTGTTATTTGGTCGAATCCCATTTTTCATTGCATGGTTGGATTCTTCAATGTCACTACAAGTTTTGAAAATTTGATCTTTGTCACGCCTTCCATCCAAGATTTTCCATAATGTCTCTGCTACATTCTTTCCAATATGCATAGGATAACACAAATGCACAATTGGGAGTTGCTCATAGTATGGCAACCTAGTAAATTGTGTAGGATAAATTTTTAGTCCTTTTGGAAGTTGGACATTGATGTCTTGACGACCTTCACAACCATCAATCACATCATCAGTAAACAAAACACAATATCGAAATATAAATTTGAAACAAAAAGCATCAAATGGAATGACATTACCTCGATGATTTATTTTATTGTATGCCAACTTCCATAGGCGAGGTGTCATTCTCTGTGGCTTTGACGTAGTCTCTTCTAGACCATTGAAAAGATGTTTTTTGATAATTTGGTACTTATGATTTCTGTGCAAAAAGTGTCTATTCTCATCAAACACCTGCTTTCTTAAACTTTTTGAATGATGAGATTTCGTCTTTGGACCACAAACTGGACATGCAAATTTACCCTTTATCTGAAGACCTACAAGATCGTGTATAATTGGATTAAATGTGTTAAATTTGACATACCAAAAAAGAGGTGTCAAGAAGAGAACATACCACAAAAATGTGTTAGCCCATGGGCATCGTGTATTGTCCATACAAGCATTGCATGAAATTGAAATTGTCTTTGTCCTATTGGTCTACAAATGTCATACATAGTAGCCCCATTCCATAACACCACCAGCTCGTCGATAAGGGGTTCAATATATACGTTGATATCTTTGACTTGGTACTTACCTAGTTGAATGAGAAAAAAACATTACATAATTATTTTGACCATTTGATGGATTAGTAATAATAAATTAATTTAGATGACCACTAAATCAAAAAATACTTGGAACAATCAGTGTGAACATTATGTGCTCTCTCTTTATGGACAACCAAGGAGGTATGTTATTGCTGATAACAAAAACAGGCGACACTGAGTAAGTAGATCTCATCTCTCCATAAGGATTGACACCGTCTGCTGCCAATGAAAGCTTGAGATTACAAGGTTCTTCTTTAAAGTGTCGCCATTTTTGCTCTATTTTCTTAAATGCCAAACCATCTGCAGGCATTAACATAATGTCATCTTGACTTCTATTGCGTGCATGGTAATCCATAAATTGTGCCAAGCTATTGCACTTGAATAATTGTTGCAGACGTGGAATAATGGGAATATGCCAAAGAACCTTGCGTGGTACCTTTTTTGTTAATCAATTTGATTGATATCTACTGATATGACAACTAGGGCATTGTGTTGCAAATTCATGCTATTTATGATATATAATATGATCGTTCGGACATGCATCTATTGTTTGATACTCCATTCCAATTTCTTTCATGATGGCAGATAGTTCTCAGTACGAGCGAGGTAGAATGTTTGATGGTGGTAACAAACACTCACCTATCAACCTACGACCAAAAATATAATTTCTTAATTTAAAGAATATTAATTGCTACACGAACCCAATGTTAATTGTAAGGGAACTACGAGTAAAATAATGAAAGAAGATGGCATACATTAACATACGTGTCATTGCTACATTGGATAAACCATTCATAACCTTCAAGTTCACCAATAGCAATACAACGGCAAGAAGAGTTGTTTTGGAGCCTTCATATAGGGACTGGTGTGCCTTCTCAAGTAAAGGTACATCAAACTCTGCATCATCATTACCATCATAATCATCATCATTATCATCTTGATCATTGTGATCATTTTGATCATTGTGATCTTCATCATCCTGATCTTCTTCCATGGTATCATTACCTTCTACTTCAATATTCACACCTACATATTCCCTCGTTTATCTGAATTGTCATGGTCCATAACATGAAACTCAAGGATGTTGATCTATATGAAAATGATGACCTTATATTAACCATGACCATGATGTCATCATCAAATCATGTCTTATGTAATTTATAAACTATTAAAATACATACCAAAGGGCGATACTCGTTTCCCCCTTCAATGTGACCATGTTGCCTACAATGTTGCTCAGTTGTTGTGATTAGATATCTTTGAGTCTTTAAGCCCTTACACATTTTGCAAGGACAATAACATTTTCCATCACCTTTTCTTTTTAAGTTAGACCACAATCTAGCAATTGTCTCCCTATTTTTTTTGCGTTGATATTGTCAGACATGGTCTTTCTTGAATGGAATGACTCGTTGGTGGAAGAAGGATGATTTGTTTGCAACCTGCAGATGGAGTAGTAAGAGGAAGACACATATAAAAAGGAGTTAGGTCTCTAAACCAAGTAGGAGTTAGGACATGCTGGAGTGGGGTCAGCCCAAGATATTTTGGAATCTTGAAGAACCTGGTAAAAGGTATCTGGAAAGGTGAAAATAAACAAGTATTTTTACAGCTACAAAGGAGGAATCAAGAGCATTATAAATAATGAAGAAGAAACTTAAATCCATACAACTTCACCTCTATTTACAATTTGACCTTTCTCCAAGTGAAATATGACAATATACAAAATTTCCAATCACATTTTCACTTTAAAAAGAACACCAAATATACCTTTGCTACAATATCTTCTTCAAATTCTTCGCTATCAGATTCTTCAAAATTGCAAGCTCCTGTGCAGAAAAAAGATGAGATGTAATAAGTAATATTTGATGGGCAATATTTAAACAAATCAACTATCAAAAAAACAATTTATGAAATTCAGTTGCTTTATTATGTACTGAAGACTTGGCAAGATGTTCTTAAGTCTATCTATAGAATGCCTCTCTGCATGGTTGTTTGCAAATAGTCTAGTATGGTGCCACTTTTGAACAACAGAAAATATCACTGGGGCTGGTAATTTGGCTCAAGAGATGCACAAGCCTGTTGACCCCACAGAACTTTTAGTTCATCATATAGCATTCAGGTGTCTTCTTTAACAAAATCCAAAGAGAATACAAACAAACTAATGAGCCGTGTCTATCTCAATTGAATAGCAAGTACTATAGTGAGTATTAGGAAACTGACCTTGCGAATAGCATCCAGTTCATAAAGTATTAGGAAAGTGACCTTGCTAATTAGTTTAACATAGATTGGTGAACAGAAAATTCATAATAAAAATCTAATTTTTTTCCACACTTGTTCAAACCATATAATGAAATGACAAAAAATGAATTGTATACAAAGACTGTATTGTAGCCTATCCAAGTTGAAAGTGAATAGATGACCTTTATGGGGTGTTGTACCAAGTGGAGCAAGTATGTGAGAGCTTGAAGATGAAGGGCTCCTATTTTGGGGCCAATATTTGGTGGTTTCGAGGTGCCTAGGGAGAACCTTTGATGCTAAGTCTTAGTTATGTAGACTTGGCGAATCTGGTGAGCTTTCTACGAGTTTGTACCTACTGTATCAGCAGCCACTATGCCCTATTCCATACCTTTAGTATTATGATTGACATCAATTATAAGTGTGCATCCAGATGTTAGCTACAATTGATTGGGGTGGCTTTTAGTGTGTATCAGTCTAATTTGACATGTGTGATGGCAGTATCAACATGTTATCAACATCTTACATTATTTAGAAGAGGTGTAGTTCAGTGGGTAAATGTTCAGTCGTTGTGGGAATGGTATTCTATGCTTTCTGTTAGGTTAATTTGTGTTGTTGCAGTAGTCTGATTTTACAATTTGAATGTTGTATCAGTTCGTTTCAATAATGTTCTTGTTATTTTGCTATATTGTAATGCATCTCACTATAATATCCCCTTTTTGACATGACATTCAATAATAAAAATAAAAAGTAAAAATATAAAAAATTAAAATAACATGTAATATAATTATAATTTAATTAATTTTAGTGAATGATAAAAATGAATGCAAGAAAGAGTTATGAGTATTGAAGGATTAAGATATAAAGGAGAGACCATTCTATGAGAAGAGAACATGAAGGAAGCAAACAATCATTTGGAAATAAATTATTATTTCGTGAGGCAGCAATGAAGGGTGGCGACTCAATTCCTTTTGAAGGGTGGCAATTCTTTTATAAATAAAATATAAAGGGAAGATCAACAGAAATTCACCATCAAATGTCATTTCATTCAACTAGATACAAAATCAGAAATCCATTCAAGAATCAATTTATGCAATCATTACACACCAATATATCAAATCAGTATTCATTCAATCATCACTATCAACATTTGTTAAATCATCAATCCTGAATCCATCAAAGTAAACCATTCAATTGTCCACCTATCATCAATTGGGAATCAAATATCAAAATAACTAAATAATCAGACCAGCAAGCAAACGACCAGTCACTTATACAGGCAAATATCAACTATTGGAGTAACAACCATTCTAGCATCCAATCATTTAAATATTTATAATTAAGACATCAATTGGTTAAGCATCCACCCATCAATCCTTCAAGAAACGATAATAAAGAGAAATCAGACAATTGACAATGATCTATCAAATACATCAAGATATCGGTTTTGAATTCTAGTTAGTACTTGCAAACTGGACAGGTTCTGGGCCCATAGGGTAGGCTAAGGATTTGAGGCAATATTTATGATACATATTCCACAAAAATTAGCATAATTGGTATAAATACTAGGTCATTACTGCAGAGCGTAAAAATTGGTTGATTAGGACATTTAGCAATTCCCGATTTGGGTACTCCATTTAAAGTTGTTTAAATTGTTTTGTCCAATGTAGGTTGATGCTTTTTAGTTTCAACATTGAAACCCAAAGTGTCATATTTGGTAGGCATGTTTGTTCTTATAGCCTTAAATTCATTGACTGTGATTTTAAGAAAAATCTATGGCGAGACTTATTTTTCAGATGCATGATGAGAAATGATTTCCACATTGAAAAGTTTTATGAGAATTCCTAGGTTCAACAGCTATGTCTTTTCTAGGGCTTATAGCATCTCTTCTTTTGAGCTTATGCAAGTGACAAAGTATGAGAAGGGTAGACTTTAGCAATGGCTATTGCTTTTGTTATTATTCCATTGTTTATTATTTTTCTTATCTCATATCTATGTTTATTTTACATTTTTTTCATTTCCACGTAAATTGTGGCCTGAGGGGCCAACCCTTTTTATATTGATTTAAGAAAAAATATCACACATAAGGGTGCATCTATAGCTAACTACTTAACATCTAGAATCATATTAACAAAAAGGTTCATATTCATTCTTAAACATATAAAATTGCACATCAGCATAGCCACCAGGGCTAGCCTCCAAAAGCAATCTAGAAAATTTCCACTATTTAGAAGGGTGACAAGAATCATAGTCCATCTTGCAAAAATCATTTTCCAGACCGATACACAGGCTTTCTCAAGAGTATAGAGAATAGCCCAAGCTTCCATCTAATTTTTAGAATGAGTACTTAAGGATTTAGAAAAGAAAAACTTAAACAGGGCTTAAAGTTCCACTACTAGTACCACTCATTCCTGTTGGACGTGGATTACTCCTTGAAAACCCATCTATATTGATTTTGAGGGAATCATTTGGGAGGGGAGACACTAACCTAAATGGTTCACTTTCTTGACTTGCTAAACTCTGGGACCAAACCTATTTTGTGAAGAAAGAGAAAAACATTGATCCAAGTGATTACCAATGTGGAGATCCAAATGAACAGTTGACTAAGATAGCTCTTGTTTCGACAGACCACCCTCTCATGAAATGTCATTCATATTATAATCTTGCACGATCTTATCATAGCAAAGGTGATTATGAAATTGTTGGCCGCTACTACATGGCATCAGTCAAGGAAAGCCAGAAGCCACAAGATTTTGTGTTGCCATACTTTGGGTTGGGACAGGTTAAATGAAATTGGGAGATCTTAAGAGTTCTCTCTCAATTTTTGAAAAGGTTCTGGAGGTTCACCCTAAGAACTGTGAGAGCTTGAAAGCTGTAGGGCATATATATGCTCAACAAGGGCAGTGAGAGAAGGCTTTGGAAATTCTAAGAAAGGCAACTTGCATAGATCCACATGATGCTCATTCCTTTATTAAGATGGGTGAGTTATTGATATCATCAGACCCCAATGCAACCTTAGATTCTCTTAACACAGCAAAGTCTCTTCTGAAGAAGAGAAGAGAAGATGTACCCATTGAATTGTTAAACAACACTGGGGTTCTTCATTTTGAGCGTGATGAACTAGAGTTGGCTCAGCAAACTTTCATAGAGGCATTAGGAAATGGCGTTTGGGTTGAATTCATCAATAAAAGCACCAGTATCAATTTTGAAGTTTTTCCTATGTGTTTAAAGGACATGGAATTCTTCCATCAACTAGAAGAAGAAGGTGTTTCACTTGAGTTTTCGTGGGATAAAGTGACAACACTATTTAAATTGAGTTTCTTTTTAAATACTATTTAAATATAATTTAAAATATGAATTTATCCATGAGAAATCCAATGAATAGGTGCTCCTGCATCATAGATGGAGATGCTGATGCAATGTATGATGTTATTGACATCCCTCTTAGCGCCCTAGTCCACCAACTCATACATGAAACCATGGGACAACCAAGAAAAAATGTTGGATTTAAAAGCTTTTTCGATCGGTTATTAGGAGCATGAACAAGGTCTGCATGTCAGATTCGAATGAAGCCCTAAGATTCATTCAAAGCCCCCACACCAATATCGACATGGAGGCTTCGAGTGAAGCCCCTTGGGACCTTCATTCAAAGATTTGGCTTCATTTGAAGCCCCTAAAATTTAGCTTCCCCACTTTCCATCTGATTTCTTCATTATGGAAAGTGGGAACCATTATTGTGGCCCTACCCAGGAACAAAATTTTATCACCTAATTTTCCTTTTGTTGACTTCAAGATCTTTCTATGAAGAAAATAAAATAATAACTAACATTTTCTATGTTTCAAACTTCTATGTTGACTAAAAAAAATCTGCTAAAATAACTTTATTTGACAAATTCCATTAAAAAATTATAACCTTTTTCAACCTAGACTTATATTAGACATTTTATAAGTTACACTAGATTAACATGTTTAAAAGTAACTACACATATCTAAATGTGTGCATTACATAAGTGTGCGATAAAAATATATATGTATATTTCAATCTATCTTGACATATGTTCATAATCACTCGTATGAAAAGGAATGTATTCAAATATTTCAAGCTCATCTTTTTCATTTGGCTCCCCAAAAATGTGCATACAAGTAACAAAATATTATAGAAAGTCAAGTATTCAAACTATTTGCTAAATGTTACAAGAGAACGATAGATCGTTCATTGTTGAATATATAAAATATTTCATATACCATAGAATAACTATTTTATAAATGAAAACTTTCATACATGGGATGAAGCATTCTGGTTGTTTGAAAGTCTATTGGACATTGTGAGCTTGCATAAAAAATATCACAATAGTCCTTGAATGCTTGAATGTTCTTTTTTCACCTATAAGTAGTGGTGAATATAGAAATAATGAGACATTTTATTTAATCTACTATATGGATTTGAAGCAAACAAAATTATTATAGCAACTCAATGCAATGGGAAATCAATATATTTAATTTAAAATTGTCTAAATGTGTTCATACAAAAACTATAAATGATTATCCCTATTTAATTGATCTTTATATATTCCTAGTTTTTCAGCTAATGACCAGCCAAATGAAGCCCATAAAGACAACAAGACACAGTTTATACCCAAATTAGCATTTTAGAATATTATGAGTGAACCACTTTTCTTTCTTTGTAGCCTATTTTATCTTGGAAATAGGATACCAAATCATGTTGTTATCCTTGATTTATAATCTTATCCTAGTTGATATTTTCTAACAAAAAATTCAATAATCTATTTAGATAACTTGTCTTTTATAGTGTTAACTCTCCAAAAATACATTTAAAAAAAATATATATATCTTCGAACTCAATGGAAAGCTCATGATTCAACTACCTCTTGTCTCCTATTGAGGTATTTTGGGGATGATATAATAAATAATTCATTCCATCCTACATTGGTAATACTTCTTATTTGGTGAATACATCATTTCATCAAAAAGACTCTTTGTGTGGTGAACCTTTAGTATTTTACCTATACAATAGATAGATCAGAAGCAACAACATATTTAAATAAACTAAATATCTCTAGAAACATATATGTATATATGTAATAATGTAAATCAAATCAATTTGGAATATTTTCAAGATATAAGTTAAATTCTCATGGATCATTTAGAAGTCATATGTCACAAAAATCTTCAAGTGGGTTACAATTTCTTATTTTTGAAAAATAAATCAAATATTGAATAAATTTGAACCTAAGATTTATTTAAAATAATTTTAAGACATATATTCAATAAAAAAATAAAAAAATAAAAGATAATAGAACTATATCATTGAACATAAGAGGAACAAAATTTCATCACTTGATTTTCCTTTTGTTGACTTCAAAATCTTTCTGTGAAACAAATAAAAAACAAATAACATTTTCTATGTTTCAAACTTCTATATTGACTACAAAACATCTCAAATAACTTTATTTGGTGAATTCAATTTAAAAGATTAGAACCATTTTCAACATAAACTTATACTAGATTTTCAATAATTTTCAAACTTCTATTTTGACTACAAAAGATCTCTTGGAATATAGATCATCCATTGTTGAATATGTAAAATATTTCATATACCATACTATTTAATCTTGCCAGGCTGTTTGAACAGCTACATGACACAGAAAAAGCAAATATTTTGTACAGGCTAATATTGTTCAAGTTTCTTGATTATGTGGATGCATATCTATGACTTGCAGCCATGGCCCAGGCTCGAAATGAGATCCAACTAAGCCTAGAATTGATTGGGGAGGCACTTAAGGTGGATAAAACCTCAATAAATGCGACTACCATCCTTGGTAACCTGGAACCGAAAACAGATGACTGGCTTAAAGCAAAAGAAACAATTAAAACTGCACAAAATGTATCAAATGGTAAGGATGCTTATGTTGACATCTCTCTTGGAAGCTGGAATTATTTTGCAGCTTCACGCAATGAGAAGAAGGATCCAGATGCTGAGGGAATACATCTTGATAAGGCTACTGAACTATAGTGTAAAGTGTTGGCTCAGAGACCTGGAAATGTCTATGTTGCAAATGGGGCAGGCATTGTGCTAGCCGAAAGGGGTCATTTTGATATTGCAAAGGAAATTTTCACACAGGTTCAAGAAGCTGCAGCAAGAAACATCTTTGTTCAGATGCCTGATGTGTGGGTAAATCTAGCACATGTTTATTTTGCACAAGGACAGTTTGGGCTTGTAGTGAAAATGTATCAAAATTGTTTGAGGAAATTGTATTTTGGCACTGACACCCAAATTTTATTATATTTAGCTCGATCACATTATGAAGCAGAACAGTGGCAAGATTGTAAAAGAACATTATTAAGAGCAGTACATTTGGCACCCTCAAATTACATGTTACGCTTTGATGTTGGTGTTGCCATGCAAAAGTTTTCAACTTCAACACTTCAAAAGCAAGAACGTACTACTGATGAGGTTCATCAAGCAGTGTCTGAATTAAAGAATGCACTTTGTGTGTTTAGCCAACTGTCAGTAGTGCCAAGCCCTCATACACATGGCAGGTTTCAAGGATTAATACAGGTCACCCACGTTGCAGCCCTATATGATTGCTTTCACAACCTGTCATCTCCGTGCATTTTTTCTATATGTATGCTAATTTGATTTAAGGAACTGTTAGGCTATGTAATTGTATGATTTGATCATGAGCAAAACTTTGTGGAATAATGAAATATGATACAAGAAACAAGCAATATGCACTATGTTTCAATGAATTTTTAAAAATGTCAAGGTTGATTTTGCAAGATGAGCATCATAGAACTTTACAAAATTATGAAGACAAGGCAGATTTTGTGTTGCTGAACAAGAAAGCATATTTCTAACTGAAGTATTGACATAAAAAGTTTAGTAACTATCCTAGAAAGTAATCTTGATGAAAGAGAGCATATTCTTAAAGTAGTGGCTTGGTAGAAATTCATTAAAAGTGTCCATTAAAAAACACATTACAGCCTGAATATGTCAGTATATGGCAGAGAGTTTTACATGGCATTCCTGGGATAATAAAATAGTAGTCAAGCCCTATTCAAGAATGAAAAAGCTTGTTATTTTCCAAGGAGAGGACTTCTATCAAGACGAATAATTAAATGTGGAGTGCACTTTGTAATAGACACAAAAGATTGCATGAAAGTTGTGAAAGGGGTGCAGAAGATGCTCACTTTTTCCTTGCAGAGTAACAAGTAGTTGGTGTTGCTATTTCTATTAGTGTGAATTATGCAAAGTAGCCAATTGCATTTGATAAGAAACTCAGTGTCAATTCATACGACATCCATTTCAAAGGAAGAAGACCTGATAAAGATAAGGCTCTTCAAGCAGTCAAAATTCTAGAACCCTACACAGTCGAGAGAAGACAGAGTGTGCAGAGTTTCCCCTAATAGTTGAGATCATGAACATAATCCAAATAGGTAGTTTGTGGAAAGTCACATAGTATGAGTGAAGAATCTAATGAGATGATAGACTGCATATCATAAAAAGTGGAAAAAAAAACCCCAAAAAAAACTTTAAAATACCATGTGATCGGAGCATGAAGGAGGTGGCAAGAACAAGAGCTAAAACAAAAGGGAAAGCACAAATGGAAGTCTACAATCATAGCAATAAGTCGCAATAAAGTTTTATTACAATGTTCTACAGTCAAACGCACCCGTCAATGATCTGTAGCAGACATGCCCTTGTGCCCTTTTTGATGGAGACCGGACTTTTTTGCTTCCCTCGTGCCAATGTTGATGGAGATCAGACTTTTTTGCTTCCCTTGCACCAATGTTGATGGAGATCGGACTCGCAGCTTCCCTCGCGCCAATGTTGATGGAGACCGAACTCGCAGCTTCGCCAAATGAAATGTGAATTACATTTTTGCTTGCCCTTTTTTTTTTGGTTTTATGTTGCTATGTGTGTCAGAATTCTGACATAATTAATTTGTTGCAATTGCGACCAACACGGGCATGTTATTAAAAAAAAACAAAATTTTTCTTTATAACGTGACCAACCAACCCATTTTAAAAACTTGGTCGCAATTTTTGGTCGCGATTTAGGGTGAAATGCACTAGTCAAACATCACTTTGTCGAACCAGCAAAAATCCAAGTGTTTCGACAAAAACCTAGAACACCCAAAAAATCTATGGGGTTCAAAACCCTAATTTGACTTCATTTGGAATGTAATGCAACCATTCAAAAATCATAGAATAATGAGAACCAATAGGAATGGAAGACCGTCATGAATAAAAAGAGAATGAGGCGAATGTATAAAAATCAGAATCCAATAATAGACAAAAGGAACAAAGGCATTACCCAATGCCTTAAAGACTAAGAAGTATTTTTCTCTAAAACAAAATACCCTAGTAGAGTAGAACTAACAGCTCCAGAAAAACAAAGTAGGAATCCAATTCTATTCCCCCGAATTTTTGAACCAAACAACATACCTATTGGTCATACCCTAGCGCAGACTTGGGATCTTGCAAATAAGCAAGAAGCTGATGAGTCTAGGCAAAAAAATATGGAATCTATCTAGCCAAGAACTAAAGCAAGATCGAAATTAGTCTATATACCACCCCATCGAAAGATGAATAACATATCAAAAAAGCTAAGTGAAGGAAAAAAACCTAAAGCAAGCAACTTTGTGGAGGAGAACTATATAGACACCATATTCATCAATAATTCACACAACGAAGCTAAATAGAAGGAATGTGCAGAAAAAGGTGTTTAACTTCACTGGAATGACCCAAATAAATATAAAGTCAAGCTGGAAAGGTATTTAGCAAAAATCTTCCAAGCATAGGTAAGTACCATATTATCTCATGATAAGCATTATTGGTTTTTACAATGTCCAAATATAGAATCTAGAAATGAAAATTTGGATTTATCAAACTATTATTACAAAGGATATCATATAGATTTCCAAGAATGGAAAACAAATTTCAACATAAATGATAATAAACATAAACAGGAAACCAAATGGATGGAATGTGTAAACATACCACTAGAACTAAATGAAAACCACATTCTAAAAAGAATAGGTCAATCTTTGGGAACATTAATAGGGTTGGAAACAAAAAAACATGAATCACATAAAATTAGACTTCTAATAATAAACAATCATAAAAACTCTATAAAAAAAGAAAATTATAACAAATAGATCAATATAAAACTTAATATTTACTAGATATACAAGAGATATCAACAAGATAATAGGAACTGATTTCAAGAAAACAACAATAAAAAATAACATTAAGAAGTTACCAAGGGCAGGCAAAAAAAAGGATAGGAGACTTGAGAAAAATAGGATAATAAGGTCACCAAAAAATGTGAGAGCCAAAGATGCAGGAAAAGCAAAAGGAGAGCAAGAAACCCAAATTGAGCATGTAGAAAGGATAGAAGAGGCAGAAGAAGGATTGATGACAAATAAAAACCATCAACATTCACTTGAAATATACAGGAAATGTCGAGATTGTAAAATGGAGTTGGATTCAATAAATGAGATTAAAAGCAATATAAAAATGATAAAGAAGCTCACTCATGACATCTTGCTATTACAAAATGAATTGGAAGACCAATACATCATAGCAGAAGAAAATCATATAAAACATAAATGAAAAGGTATTTTGGAGACTGAGGCAAAGGAGATACCAAACAACAGTAACATACATTTTACACAAGCAAAGCAAGAAATCAGCAATAACCAATTAGGAAAAGAAAACCACTAAGAAGTGGAACTAGAACAAGGAAGCATCCTAGAAAAAGATCAAATAATGAGGCAAACAGAGCAAAATTTATGCATCCTACTAGTAGACTCAACCGAATGGAGTAACATAACCATCAGGAAAAAGGCAAAAAAGAAGAGCTATAAATTCTAGTAGACACCAAGTAAAGGTAAGGACACATTCAATCAGGATGAAGAGGAGTCCAGGAAGAAGCCAGATATAGGTAAAGAGGCATCATAAATAGAACATATAAGAAAGAAAACAATTATGCAAGAAGATGAATAGGAAAATCAAGCAATGGAAGGGAAGCATTTGCACTCTTGGTGGAAAACTCAACTACGAATAATGAAATAAAAGAAACAAGGCAGGAGGATTACAGACAAAATCCATAAGCAGAAGAGGATCTAATGAATAATCTACTTATTATCAAAGAAATCCTAGCAGAGGATCCATAGTGACTAGAAGTATCAGAGATAGCAACAAAAGTAATCAACCAAACAAGGTTGGAAAGCTTGTGCTTAGCAATGAATCAAGAAGGCATAAAGACACCTATATGTGGTAAGCAAAAATAGAAAAGAGGATGAAAAAAATTGAAAGAATTGAGAGAAGCAACAAGGTAGGTAAAGGATCAAACTAAAATAAAGGAAATTTTGCAAGGAGGGAAGGGATCACCACATGGAATGCTAGGGGCCTAAATGCCCCTAGCAAGAAGCGCTTATTAAAGCATAATCTAACAACTTTTAATACAAAGATTCTATTAATCTAAGAAACAAAACTAAGTAAAGAAGAAGGTATTAGACTGGGACAAAGACTAGGAATATGGAAATTAGAATTTAAACCATCGCAGGGAGCCTTAAGAGGGTTGGGCATTATTTGGAATAATCATAAAGTTAATGTGGAAAATGCTATTTCCCACTCAAATTGGATGGGAAACAAAGTGTCTAGCAATAAAAAAAACCTACAAATGACAATAATCAATGTCTATGGACCCATAAAAATAGCAGAAAAATCAATAGTCCAAAGTGAGATAACCAACTACATCAGAACATTATAGGAAGAAAACATCATTATTGGAGGCAACTTTAATGCAATTTTAAAGAAAGATGAAAAATATGGTGGAGTTAAAACAATGCCTAGAGCTATAGAAGATTTCAAAGAATGGACAGAAAAGAATTCTCTCATAGACATTCTAGCATCTAATGGAATATATACTTGGAATAATAGGAGAAAAGACTTCAACTACATTGCAAAAAGACTAGATAGATTCTTCTTCAAAGGATAATTAAATAAGTTGAATAGAGAAATCAAGGTAGAGATATTACCTATGGTAGGATATGATCATTTTCCAATAAGAATCAAAATCAAAGAACAAACTAAACCAAGCAGAAACCCATTTAAATGTGAAAATATGTGGTTCATGGACAATTTTTTTGTGAATAATATAAAAAACTGGTGGCAAGAAGAATAATTTCAAGGATCTAAAATGTTTTTCTTTGTATCCAAACTCAAGAGCTTAAAAGAAAAAATTCTAAAATGGAATAATACACAATTCAAAAATATCTTCAAAGAAAAGATAGATATTGAAGAGAAATTGGAAAAATTAAATAAAGAAGTTATAAAAAATAGAATGAATCATGAAACCTACCAACTTGAAAAAGAATACCTATTAAAACAAGAAAAAATACTAGGTAAAGAAGAAATATTCTCGAAGCAAAAATCTAGAGAAAAATGGCTGGCAAAAGGAGACCGTAACATGAAATACTTTCATAATAGTACATTGCACCATAGGAACTATAATGTAGTGCCTGCCCCTAGTTCACATTTCTGTTATCATTGTCAATTTCCTTAGGCTGATTTTATGCATTGATTAGTTTTAGAGATACTGGATTTGCAATATTATGATATTATTTCATGTCTTGAATTTCAAATGTATCAGTTATTATTACTTAGTTGATTTCATTCATGTGTTGTTAATGATATTTTGATGATTCCTAGTTAGTAAATGCGGTTTCTTTCCTAAAAATGTTAACATGATGTCTTTAATGATGATTATGTTGTATTGATAGAGATGCATTATTATATGTACGCATTTGATCTTAGATTTGTGATTCTTATACTTACCTCATACTTGCATGTGTATGGTGCGTGTGTTGTTTTATCTTTCTGTCTGACGTGTTTGATGTGGTTAAGGGAGGGAGTCGTAGTCACCTGCTAGTCGGGATCTACACAATGAACCACTCTCCACCATTGTCTATTTAGCTTAGATATATTATATACATGTACATGCTCGTCTTTTATGCAGGATGCAGGTACCGGGCATCGACTTCCCTGAATTGCCAGGATGAGCGTGCCCTATTACATATACTCAAATGGTGAGAATGGGACGATAATGATCAGGTCCAATGCTAGCCATAGCCTAAAATACTTGTCTTGCAAGGAGGACTCGTAACAAATTGTCTACCGTTTTAAAACCCATGAGTATTTTGTGCATATTTTGTTTTGGGAGTCTTTGATGAATTTTCTATTAATTAAGTCTAATTTAATGGAAATTATTATGACATTTTAATATTTAATTATATTTAATTAATTGAGAAATTAATTAAATATAAAGAATTGAATTTGAAGATAAAAGTTTTAAGAATAAATTTAGAACGTGATAATATTTATTTAATTTAATAATAACATATTTAGAGTTCATTTTTAAATAAATGCTAAATATTATTGTTATTCAAGTTAATAAATATTTATCAAATTAAATGTTCAAAAATAAATTAAGAGGTGAAAAGATATTAATTTATGAAAAAGATCTAAGTTCGCATGAATGAGTTTAAAATATAGAAAAATAATTAAAAGATAAATATGTGCACTTAATAAAGATATTTTAAAGTGCGCATGAGATTTAAAAAGTTAATAAATTAATTTAAAAGTGAAGTCAAGTGGAAAATTTAAATAAATTAATTTAATAATTCACTTAAAGTGCATGAAGGAATAATAAAAGGATATTTTAATTAAAAAGGAAATTAATTGTGCATGAAAGAATTAATTTAATTAATTAATTATAATTTTAGAGTTGTGGAGACAGAAACCCTAAAAGGTAATTAGATTATATATTAGAGGGTTTTGGAGTCATTATTACACACACAGGTTTCAGGGAACACACTTTTGGAAGGGGAACAAAGGAATTTTTCGTAGCTTGAAGGTTTTCACTTGCATAGGAATTTTCATCTAGCTGTCAGAGTTTAGCATCAGTACGAGGTAGGGTTTGAAAACCCGTGAATACATTTTCAATTGGAAAATATCTGTTTGCTCTGTGTTTGATTGGGTGGTTGAAATTATGTCTGTCGTCTTGATTGTTTTCTAGATCTGATTGATTGTAATTAGTCTCTCATTATTTTGTAGAAGAAAATTTAAAGAGAAAATGAAATTGGTTCTCTAGATTAAAGAACTTATTGTATTTAATTTGGGTGGGTCTTGAAGTTAAAAGGATATTTAAGAATTTAAAAAAAAATAAAAAATTCGATTGGTTGTTCAAATTTTCTTTATCAGATTAATATTGAAAATTATTATTTAAAAATAAAATAGATGTTCTATTTAAAATAAAAAAGGAGAATTGGTTTAGTAGCTTAAATTTTATTAAAAATAAAATTTAAAATAATATATATTTTATTACATTTGAAGTGGATCAATTTTAATATAATAATAATAGTAATAATCAATTAAGGGAGTGTTAGAAAGAATTTTAATGAAATATATATATATATATAAAGAATTAATTAAAAATATATATATATATATATAACAATAAAACAAAACTTACCATTTTAACCCTATGGTCTTTCCACATGCTACGACTGTACGTACCTGCGTATTTAATATAGTCACACGGTTTGGGCTATTAAAAGCCTACGACAACCTTATTAAGGTTGACTGCATGGCTATATAAAGCCAGCGACTTTATAATATAAAGTGCTATGTTTATAAAAAATTTATTATTATCATTTTATTAAATTTTAATTAAATTAAACTTTTAAATTATTACATTTATATTATATTAATTTTAAATTATTAAATGTAAATTATATCAAATTTAAATTGTTAAATTTAAATCATATTAAAAAAATTGTAAACTATTAAATTTAAACTATATTAAATTTAAATTATCAAGTTTAGATTATATTAAATTAAAATTATTAAGTTTAGATTTTATTGAATTTAAATTATTATTGTTAATAAATTTATTGATAAATTTTATTAGCATATAATAATTTAGCAATTTAATTAATGATAGTAATGTGGTTATTACTTTATTTTAATTAAATAGAATCCGAGTATGTTAAATAATGGAAATTATTTAAGAAGATATGAAATGATTTTTATTAAATGACTGGAACCCTTTGTTTTCCACGTGCTTAATTGGGGCTTGTGGTGTTTTTTTTCCCCTTCTTCATGACAATTTTATTGAGTTATCTTTAGCAGGCCAACTAGGCGTACACCAAAGGCTTTTGTGATTCTTTTATGATGTTTATTTGTTCTGGATGTTGTAATGGGCTTATGTTTTAAGCTGGAAATTACATTTATGAGATATGCTTTGTGGAACAATTATGTTTACTTGGGTTGGGAGAACCAGCTTACTATCAAGTTGCTTGTTAAGGAACCGAATTTGATCTTTATGGGTGTTGTGGTATGGGACACAACTGTGGATTTATGTGCTTAGGAGAGGTTGTCTAGGTACATGACTTTGGGAGTGGCTTGCATAGGGGTCCGGGACCCAAAGTGGTTAGTGCCAGGGTAACCTAATGCAAGTTATGTAATAAGTGATAATCTAGTAATTAAAATTTATTGGGGGGGGAACACACTAAAAAGATAAGTTAGAGATATTTGACCCAACCATGCCTTGAGTGCTTGTATAGACTAAGGATGGGAATGGGATGAGGGCCTCGTCTTCTTGAGAGGGCTTTCTAGTTCCACATGTGTGATGTTGAGGGTTCGGGGTTCAGAGTAACCAGTCTAGGGTAACTCAATGCTTGAGGGTCCGAAGTCTATTAAGAGATCAGTCCAGGGTAACTCAAGCAGCCATGTGATGACATTCCCTAGTATGTAGCCTGAGTCTCCCCTGTAGATTTTTGTACCCCTAGTGGTGTACTTATTGTTGGATGTGTTTATTACTTTCATTGAGGATGATTGGTGATTCATGGATGATGTACTTTTGACATGTGGTTATTGACTTGAGGAGGATATCTTTCGTTGACTTTATCTTATGATCTTGGTATTTGGTTTATACTTGGTTTGTGTATGATGTTGGTTATGTGGAGTTGGTATTGGATTGAGAGTTCTTACTTTTGGATTATTTTATCTTCTTGAGTAGCATGTGTTACCTTTGAGGTAGTTTTGGCTATTAGGGGTACCTTGCCTAGGAATGTTTTATGTTTGATTTTCCGTATGAGGATCGTTCATTATCTTCCCTGCATGGTGGGAGTGGAAGCCTGACTAGGTAACCAGGCGGTCGGGAGGTAGTGTCTTCTTACCATTTGGGCTCCCCTTCACATTGCTAGCTGTTGGATGTTCGTTGCAGAAGATGTACCTTTATCATTCTTATTTCTTATCTTAAAGACTTCTTTTCAGATGATGTATATATGTTATCATGTATTCTGATGTATTGTATTTATTCTCACATACCCTGCGACATGTGCAGTGGATGTTAATAATTGGATGTACTTTCATTGTATTGTTTATACTTATGCATTTGCTTATGTGATTAGGTATCTGTTATTCCTTTATGATCTTGAGACATTGTACTTGGAACTTAAACTAATTAGTTTTAAATTATTAAATGTGACTCAACGTAAAGGAACCCTTGAGGAATTGAAACTAAATCTGTAATTGATTAAGTGTATTTGATGTGTATGTTCATATTGCTTCCGCATTAATGTTATCTTGATGTTGTTTAAACTTTTAAAAAAAAAATAGTTAAGTAAACATTGTAACATATTAGGTTTATTTCTCTTGGGTTCCCGAGCGGGGCGTTACATATAATAACATATAAAAAATAAAAGATAAGCAAGCAAAATCCACTGATAATCCAAATAACATAGCAAATATCTTCGTAGAACACTTCAAAGATACTCTCAATAATTATGAAGCATCCAATAGGATCATGTAGCAAGAATTGCTGATCATTACACCTGAGGATAACAAAATTCTTAACAAACCATTTACGCTACAAGAAATCAAAACAACCCTCTTTAATATCAATCCTGATAAATCTCCTAGACTCAATAGATTTCAAGCATTCTTCTTTCAACAATGTTGGGAGATAA
This sequence comes from Cupressus sempervirens, assembly GCA_028749045.1. Taxonomy (NCBI): domain Eukaryota; kingdom Viridiplantae; phylum Streptophyta; class Pinopsida; order Cupressales; family Cupressaceae; genus Cupressus; species Cupressus sempervirens. Next base: position 122,479,494 of record CM053785.1, on the reverse strand, counting down.
TAGGAGAAGATTTATGGAAGCACTAGAAGCAACTAGGAATGGAGGGAAACTTCTAGAAAAAATTAATCAACCTTTTTAAACCTATTACCCAAGAAAAACAAAAGTGTAGAACCATGAGATTTTAGACCTATAGCTCTCTGTAACACTATTTACAAGGTTTTCTCCAAAATGTTAGCTAATCATCTTAAAATCCTTCTTCCTAAGCTCATATTAGAAGAACAAACTGGCTTTGTACCAGGAAGATCTATCTTAAATGGCATCTCAATCGTCCAAGAAACAATGCATTCAGCAATAAAAAATAACGAAGCATGTATGCTACTAAAACTAGATATTCAAAAAGCTTACGATAAAGTGGATTGGGGATTCCTATGCAGATCTCTTGAAGCTTTTAGTTTTTCAAAACAATGGATAAACATCATCTTTCAATGTATTTTTACCCCAAAAATCTCAATCCTCATTAACGAGACACTAGAAGGATTCTTTAGTATTTCAAGGGGGATCAAACAAGGTGATCCTATCTCTTTTTTTATTTTATTTTATCATTATGGCTGAATCCTTCGGTAGATCAATCAAATCAACATATTTCCAAAATGAGATTATAGGAGTAAAAGTCACCAATAATGTAGAAAATACCACTCACCAGGAATTTGTCATTGATACAATTCTTGTTGGAGTAAGCACTAAAACAAAGATGGAGAACTTCAAAATTATCCTCAACAATTATTCTGAAGCTTCGAGCCAAAAAATCAATGCAGAAAAATTGGAAATATTTTTCCTAAATACTACAACGGAAAGAGAAGAGTATATATGCAATAGATTTGGATTCAAAAAGGGTACATTCCCCTTCAAATATCTAGGAATACACTTGGAAAAAGGGAATCAAAGAAATCATGATTGGAAACAAATACTAGAAAAAATAGACAAACAAACTGAAGCCTGGAAAGGAAAATGGCTAACCAAGGTAGGAAACGTGACAAAAATCAAAGTAGTGCTATCAGCCTTACCTACTTATCACTTTTCCTGCTTGCAACTACCAAAGAACACAAATAAAAAAATTGAAAAAAAGTTTAAAGATTTCTTTTGGAATGGTTTAGAAGACAAAAAGAAAGTAGCATTAATCAGATGGGAAAAGATATGCAAACCTAAAGAAGCAGGAGGTCTAGGAATCAAAAACCTAGAATGACAGAATGAAGCCCTGGGAGCCAAACAAGTTTGGAGAATTTATCAAGAAAGAGACAACAAATGGGCAAGAATTCTTTATAATAAATATTTAGAAATGGAGGAAAGCACCTCAATATTTAGAACTAGGAATCCCCCCAAAAGTTCGGTGGCATGGAACTTTCTTGTGAAGTGTCGCCCCCTCAAGACCAAATACATAACTCGAGATGTTGGGAAAGGAGACAAAGCATTATTTTGGGAAGATTCTTGGAATGGACATCCCCCCCTTGAAAACTCAGGCTTGAATCATAACATCATTTAAAGAACAAATGGGGATTCAAAGTTAAATATTACATCACAGTAACTCAATTCTCTACAAAAACCTCCTAGGAATGGAAATCCTTATCCAATTGCGGTTTGAGTCAGATAGATCAAGAGATCCTAGAAGAAATTATGAAAGATAGGCCGATTAAAGTTGAAAACAGGGAAGATAGGCTAATATGGGCAACATCCAAAGATGGAACTTATAAAGTCAAAGAAGGATATAAACAAATAACTAATTCATAGGAATGGGAAGCATTAAACATCCCAGTGAACCTATGTTGGGATCCAGTAGGGCTTCCCAAAGCTAGCATCTTTTTATGGGCAATCATCCAAGAAAGAATCCTCATAGAAAATAGAATAAGAAAGATGGGAATAGAAGGACCATCAAGATGTATTCTATGCAACAAAGAATTAGAGACTTCTAAACACCTCCTTTACCAATGCAAGTTTGCGAATGAATGTTGGACCTGGCTAAAGTCAAAGCTTAATTGGATAGCCCCTCTTCTAGAAAGTTAGCAAGACTACATAGCCGGATGTCCAAAACACATTAACAAAAGTGTATATGGAAAACTATGGAATATCACCCCAACAATCTTAGTATGGGAAATATGGAAAGAGAGAAACAGATGGATTTTTCAAGATAAAGAACTTAATTCACTAACACTTTCCAACAAAATTGAAGCAAATATTGTGGAAGTTACGAATAGTGATTTAAGAAAAAAGATGATAGAATAAGGCTCATTTACCGATTGGGATGCCAAAATAAAAAAACAATGGGATCTTTTAATAAATCCATGCCTAATATACAAGAAGAAGTACAAAATGGCTAGGAAAGAATGCAAATGGATACCACCCTCGAAAGGATGGAAGAAACTAAACTTTGACAGGGCCTCTAGAGGAAACCTTGGCAAAGTAGGAATATGATGTATACTTAGGGAAGAAATGGGCAAATGGATCATGAAAAGAGAAAAACCATTGGGAGTGCCGTCAAACAATATGGCAAAAATGGAAGCAGTAGAAGAAGGTCTTAAGATATGCATAAAGCTAAGAATTAAAATAATTATAATCGAAGGAGATTCACAGATAGTCCTAAACGCTCTTAGAAAAGGAAAAACTCCAAATTGGATTTTAAACTCTTGATTGGAAGTTACCTTAAAATTATTGGAAGAATTCAAAGAAATAAGATTTTCTCATATTTTTAGAGAAGGTAATAATGAAGCAGATCAACTAGCAAATGTAGGTATGTAGATGGAGAACACATATTAACTTTTAATGATAGTTAAATCACAAAATATCAATAATTAAATACTATGTTTCATGATTTCTCTAATCAACACATTTTTTAGCACTTGCCTCTATGATTACACAAATTTAGCCTCTTGAAGTTTAATCACCAAGTTGACACTTCAATGATGACCTAGAGGGGAAATTATCATCAGACAAACTTAGACATGGCGTCATTATGAGATGTTCTAGATCCTTCACTCTAGGGGTATATTAGATCATTCTTGAAACTAGCCTCCTCATGTCTACTCCCACCCTTTCAGAAATTAGGTCAGTATAGCCTTTGCATTATGGATACCAACATATGCCTATATAATGCCTTTGAGAGTAGAACGATGGCATTCTATGGTTCGGTCAAGCTAGAAAGATGGAATTGACTATTTTGACCAATTGATGACATGAGCAGGGTAGCTGTTAGTAGGGCCCTGGGAGAAGGTGTATTAAATTATGAGCATTCATGTTGAATAAAGAGTGATATATTAGGGCTTTGGATAGGATGTTTAGCTAGGGCGGTAGTAGCTAAATAGGACATTTTCAAATTAAGCCTCAATATATTTGACCCTAGTTGGTTGGTAGGATTGGAGGAAGTTTTCTTTAATATTGATGACAAGCTTAAAATTTCCTTGCCAGAGGCCCATACGAAATATGAATTAGGTAACCTCGAACTCATAAGAAACCCAAAACGCCCCTACTTGGTGATTCAAGATAACATTCTCTTTTACAGAGAATGGCCAAAAATGAAGGCAAGTGTACATTTTCTTCTACAGTGGAGAGAAATCATCGAGGACCCAACTAGAGATTGACTCCTGAACTATCTTCAAGCTTTTGACACCTACATCCACCCAGAGGTGAACTTTTTCAACTTGGACGCTATTGAATTCTACCTTCCTAACTATGACAGGTCAAGTAGAGCGAGGAACACATATGAATTTCCTCCAAGTTCAAGGGCAAAAAATCTGCAAGAAGCCACGAAGATTATCATGTTCTTCAACACACGGAGCTAGGCAAATTAACAACCAGTGGGTGTCTCAACATCTTTGCCATGTTTTCATTTTTCCCTCTTTCAAGAATATAGACTTGTAGATGATTATTCTATAGTTTATTCAAGTTTTTGAGATGTGTTTGTTACTACCGTGTCAACGTATATGTATTATTTTAGACATGAAATGATTGCATTTTGTCCCGACATTTCATATACTGTATAAAGTCAAAAAATTGTCAAAATAGGTCGTTTATTACTAGCTAGGATAGCTTTTTGGATTTTTTGGAATGTAAGCTTGTATTACAATACCTCAGACTATATTAATATGAAAACTATATTTTACAAATATTGTCTCAAAATCTATCTTCAACTGGCATGATTTCTAGCAAGAAAATCTTTAGTAGCGATTAAGTTTATTATCTTTTAACTGAAACACGTTTATTTTTTCTTGAGTTTAAAGGCAAAGATTCGACATGAGAGAACAAGATTTAATGATAATTAAAGACTCAAAGAATTAAAATCAGAAAATGGGTATATTTTTCAAATTAAAATTTAGTTTTTTCTTTTTCAACACCTCCCAATGCATATGAGTGAATACGTACTTTCAAATTTAACTACAAATGCATTTAATTAAGTCAAATATTTAAATTCTCTATTTATAAGAAAGTTAGGAAAGCATGGAACTGCCTAAATTCGGGCACTCAATTTCATATTATTATTAGATATTAAATCAACTTGGTTCCCTTGTGACTAACCCCTCTTTGGCTGTAATAATTTGGTTTTGATTAGATTTTATTTTAGGATTAACAATTAACATTGTATGGTGACTAGTTTGTGGTGTTCTTTGTAAGTAATGAAGATAATCCAATGAGGTGGCAATCCTCGGAGTATAGGAGAAATGTAAACTTTAAAATCCATCAAGAATAAATGCAAACTTTATAATTTGAGATGCCCATTTGTTTGTATTTTTACGAGGGTATGCCCCTTTGATTCATGTATAATAAAGGACTACGGTCCTAGGCTAGATTGGAGGTTTTCTTTCTCCGTTCTTTCCTACTAGTGCCTGTCAGAACAAAGACTTTTGTAATACTCATTAATTTTAATATAATTTATGGCCTTGGTCGTTTACCAATAATAATAAAAAAAAACTTTGTATTAATATTATGAATTCAAAAGTAATATTATAATAATACATCAAAATAATATTTATAAAAAATATATTTATGTAATAGTGAAAAATAGACAAGTTTCAATATTTTTTCATAACATTATGGAAATTTGAATGAGGAAGTGGATGCAAACAAATTGGCTTAAAAATCATTAGCTTTCCATAAAATCTGTCCATAAGATGTCAAATTTTTAACCAATGAGAGTGAAGAAAAAATATTGTTTTCATTTGTTATTTAAAAACTGTACACATTACTTTAAAAAATAATTTAAGAACTTAATTTTTTTTTAAATAGTTCATTCTAATTAATTAAAATGAACTTGGTTAATAACTAGTTAAACCAAACTAATTACAATACTATGTGCCTATGGACAAATACTAAAAATAAAAAAATATTATAATTATAATTATAAATAAATAGTTGCTTTTAAAAATATGATAGTAATACTTATAATTAAAATTACATTATTCCAAATAAATGTTATCCAATCATGCTTCATATCTCTTACATCTATATATCTCTAGGGCTCACTAAAAAAAGGCTGTATGAATATTGGGATCTAGGAAAAAATGTCATCCAAAAAAAATCATTTAAAAGATAAATAGTGAATAATTTCTTACAAACATATTTTTGTGTTTATTAGTTTCCTCTTGAACTTTTTGAGAGATTCCATTTAATTAAGTCGATAGGCTTATTTATTGTGGACACAATGGTTAGAAAACTGTCATACATCAGAATAGTGTCTGATGTTGGATGCTGCCAAATTGACAATTTTTGGAAAAGTTTGAAATTATGTCTATTTGATCATTGTTTGATGTGGATTCAATTCCATTATGTTGAACACAAAATTCGGTCATTTATGTTCTTAAAGGTTGTTAATAATTTTAAAGAAATCGTTATGAACGAGGATTGAGTAAGAAAGCTCAGGAAGGAATTGAGTCAATAGTGATTGCACCGGGGGCATGCAATTTGGGAAGTTAAAAAATTGGAGTTGCCTCCATGGAAACATAGAAATTTTTTCTTTGGGAGTTGGGGTTGAAGATACAATAAAAAACACATGGGAAAAAACATGGAAAACTGGAGGCAACGGATAGACTATAGAAGGGTTTTGGAGAAGTGAGTTCAATAGGAGTTTGGATAACAACACTTCTTTTCTAGGTTCCTCTTTTAATGCATTGGTAGATTATCTCATGAACTACTAAGCTTTATGAATGTCATTGCAAAATTTTGCATGATGAAAGCTCCTGTTTTCCCTTGAAACATTGTTGTGTTGCATTGAAACTAGATTAATACATATAGATTCTTGTTTAGAAAGAAGCTAATAGATATGTTAGAAAATTGATTCTTCCTATGAGAACACTCTATATTCATTAAGCTTTTTTCTTTTCTTTTCTTACTATTGCTTCTAGAATAAGAAGTTGACTTTAGCTTAAGAGTGATATTGAATTGTTTTTCCTTCACCAACTTAATGAGTTTGTCAAAAGTCTTGCATCAAGTTTCTTAAAAAAAACTTCCTTCAAGATATGGCTATGTTGTATAACTTGGATTCGTGCATAGAATCATTCACTGGTTCTGAAAATATGTTGAAATAGAATACTTGCTATAACATCCAATTGAAAATGAAATCTGAGACATTGATGGTGAATGACAGGTCAAGTCTATACACCCCCATATGTTTGAACAATAAGTCTTGTGCATAATGACAAACTTGTAACTATCATTTGGCACATCACAATGTATTGGATAATGAGATGAGGGATAAAAAATATTCCTTACACCTTATTAAAGTACAACCCAACTGAACCGTGGAATGTGTAGCAATTCACAAATTTAAATAAATAAATAAAACATTCTACTCAAACCACCACTATATTAGAGAGATGATAATGTGTTTGTACTATATAAAACATTGATGCAAAAGATCTCTTTAACAACTACTTTATGATTGTAGTAGTAAACTTTCAAACTCTGGCATTGAGAGTTATCACTTGTATATATTACCTGGCTTGAAGCCACATGTGGCACTGATAACTAAAACAGAAAACCCTATCAATAAAAAAATAGATGTTTGTCAATAATTGTGGATAAGTCTTTGCTACATGTGGTGTTCAATCCGATTGGGGTGCTCAAATGGTGTATAATCAAGCAATTATCTAACAAACTTGACCATGTTTTAAATGAACCTTTGGACTCATCAGAACCGTATGCACAAAACTTGCATTAGTAAATCCTATGTTTTTTAATTGAGCATTGTGAACAGTTTAGTAGAAGAAATGAATATCATTAGAGCTTGAGTCAGCCAAATCCTTCACAAGCCCGACAAATCATTCTTTCATGTGAAATTCAATGAGCTATATATATTATATCTTGTGTGAACTTTAGAGATGCCTCCTTTGTTCTTAGGAAAATGTGATCGCTAATTGTTTAGAAGTGAGCCCTAGAGGTTTTGTTGCATTCTTTCTTTAAGTGACAATTTTGTAATATTTGAGAGAAGAAAATTTTACAATCCAAGTGGAGATGTTTTTTTTCCAAGATTGGTGTTCATTTTCAAATGCCCATAGGGCTTCAAATGCATTAAGTTCTTAATTATAACTATTGTGTTCTATTTGAATTGATCACTTCTCAACTATTTCCAGAATTATGTTTGATGGATTGATACACTAGAGAATCAATTATATTTCATTAAGGAGAATGAATAGTCTACCACGACTTAGATATGAATATAGACTTCTCAAAGCTAGGTGTTCAAATCTAAATCTAGCTATGTGAGGTGTTAGCTTCCAAGAAGTGTTTTTCTTTGAAAAGCAACAATTTGATATATCATAGTTGCTGATAAATATTCACATGAACTGCAGTAATATTCTCATTTAGTTCAAATAGATGCAATGAATGTACAATCTATTTTTACAATACATATGATTGGATGGTGCATAATGAGGCTGTACTTATTTATGAGTCATTACTGAACATGGATTTCTTCTTCCTTGAATGGGTACTTTCTTTTAATTACATTGATCTATTGAATGTAGATAAGTACATTCTCTAATTTTTATTGTATTATATGAGTAGAGGTTTTGTTGTCATGAGTGCATTTTAGACTCCTTAATGGGATGAGTATAATACGACCTATCAGTGAGGGGTAGAAATGGATACAATGTGCTTTGTTTATTTTTGTGTAGCTCATATGCACTTACAGGCTTGCAACATTGTGTGGACTCTGACCATTGTTTGTCAATAATACAAGTCTTAAAATGATTAAAAAGGAAAACAAAATAGAAAACAAATCAAACTGTAGCTAATTTGTTTTGAATTTGAAATTTAAAAAATAATATTACAACTTCAAACCTAATAACAACTATACAAATAAAAATATTTTAAAAGTGAAAACCTTAAACCTAAATATGTGACCTAAAAATATACAACAAATACCAATACAACAAGCCCCACGTAAAACCAGTTTATTGGAAGACTTTAAGCAAGGACATGCTTATATGAAAATTCACGGTACCAAAGAATCTAAAAGTAAGTTGTTGTGCACAAATGTATCGTATTTTTATAGATTTATGATGAACAACATCCATACAATCATCACAACAATTAATAACGACAAAAAATGATTTTCCTCCTTTTGGTGCAAGTGCTAGTTATTAAAAACTATTTTCCATCTTTCCAAAACATCTTCATGTTTCTAGTCATGTTGCAAACTTAGTCATGTTAGGAACCTATGCCAAAATTCTTATATATTGAGATAATACTTGTATATTTATAATTAATCATAGCTTACAAAGTTAAATTTAAACAATCATAAATATTTTTATTTTTGTTTTTCACTATCGATTATTAGTTTATTTTAAATATTTGAGTTAAAGTAATTTGTAACATCTTTTTTTTTTTTCATTTGTGCAATATATTTCTATTTTTCATGCATAGAATATAATCACAATTAAAAGGCTGATTAATATAAATATATATTATATTTCATGCATAATAAATATGTTAAACAATATAATAATAATAATTTAGTCGATAGGCTATTTGTGGGAACTTTGTTCCTGGAAATTAAATTTTTGACAGAAAATTTGCAAGTTGGCCGAGAAAGTTGTCAGTTTGGCTGAAAAATTGAAAATCCTTACTGTTAATTATTTATTGGCAGTTTTTATCTCCCTCCAATTTTAACTCTTGTTTAGATATTTATTAGTTGTTATCTTCACTTTTAACTATTGTTTTTCTTTTTTTATATATTAGCTGTCATCTTCATATTAGCTCATGTTGTGATCTATTCATTTAACTTTTGATTTTTAAAATTGATTTAGATTTTAGTTTTTAAATTATTTTAATTTATTAGTTTAATTTTTTCTTTAAATATATATTTTTTAGTTTCTATAATTTATTTAGTCAATAGAATATTTGTTAGACAATTTTTTTTTTGTTATTTTGCTTATTAATTTTTCATAATAGATTTTTTGATGGATTTTTTTAAATGACTATTTGTTTCATATTTGATAAATTTAATTTAATTAAATAATATTTATTAATATATTTAAAAGATTTTAGTAAATATTATGTTATTTAAATTAAAAATTATTAATAATCTAATTTGTTCACATAAGACTATATTTTAAATATCCACTTTTAACTATTTTTTTCTTTTCTTATTTATTTAAAAAATAATTACTTGTGATCTCCACATTAAATTATGTTGTGATCTCTATTTATTAAACTTTTGATTTTTTAAATTGATTTAGGTTTTAGTTTTTAAATTACGTTAATTTTTTTTTATATATTAGGTTATTTTTTCTTTAAATATTGTTTTTTCAATTTCTATAATCTATTTAGTCAATAAAATATTTGTTATCGTTATTTTTAATACTTTTTTTGTATTTCTCTTATTAATTTTTTATAATAAAATTTTTGATGGGTTTTTTTTAAATGATTATTTTTTTCATATTTGATAAATTTAATTTAATTGTATAATTTTGAAATTATTGAACATGTTTCTTAATCAATATTCAAAATTTCTAAATATTGTAAATTTTATATTGATTTTTAATCTTCAACTTTTTTATTTTTGTATTTTCATTTAAAAAAAAAATTTATATTATTTAATATTCATTCTACTTTTTTTTCTTAAATCTCATCTCTTATCGACCCACTCGTTGCATGTACAAAAGCATACGACTGGTAGTAATAAAAAATATTATCATACTAATAATAATAATAATAAATACTATCGTAATAATAATAATAATAATAAATTAGTAACTAATACTGATTCATATCTAGGTCCTAAAACAGAGCTCAACCACCTTGCATGAAAATCACATTCCCATTCCGTCTCCCAAGCTCTGTTTTATGGTCCTGCACGCGCTACCCCTGTCAAATTCATTCTTTACCATTTTGATTTCTCCTTACTTGTTGAGCAGTCATGTTCGGGGGTTTTGGAAGTAGCACCTCTTCTCCTGCGTATTTCACACCAGCTACAGCATTCTCAACTGCTAATCCTTTATCAGCCACTACTTCTGCATTTGGAACCCCATCAACAATATTTCCCTCGTCTCCATCCCCATTCCCTTCTTCTTCGACCCCTCATCCTTCTTTTGGCTCAGCATTACCATCACCCAATACCAATACTCTGTTTGGACGACCTCCTTTATTTGGCCAACCGAGTGCCAATGCAGTTCAATCTCAATATGGACCCGCTACTCAACCAACATTTGGGCAACTAGTACCGCAATTCAACAACATGTCTCAGATGGCACCCATTGAACCTTCATCATTCTGTCTGCCTGATAAAGATATCCAGGTATGCAAACCTTCAATATGTAGGTCATATGCTAACGGTTAATTGTTTTACAACTCAATTGCATCGTGCTTCTGGGTTCGTCATATGAATGTTTCAAGGCAAATGTTAATTATTTTCATTTTCAAAACTTATGAATGATGTGCTTCTGGGATTTGTCCATTGAGAGTGTAATCTTTTGACCCTTTGGGTGCAAACGATGTCCAATGGACTCAAAATGACCTTTCGGTGCACCCATCTTCACTGAACTAATTTAAAAAAAAAATAAAAAAAAAAAATTTGATGACCACCTTCTAGATACACCTCCATTAAACTTTAAATTCCGATATTTTTTTAGGGGACTTGAAATGTACAGACCTTTCCAATCTACCCTCTTACCATTTTTAATGGACTGTAAACTTGGTAAATTTAAAATTGTCCCAGAGTGATCCTGGAAGCACATTTGAATTCAGCGGTATGAGTTTTTTCTAGGTCACACCAATTTACTAAATGCTAACCTTCTCGTAGAAGCCTAATAGCGAACATCCATTTTCTTCCATTTTACCTTATACATTATTTTCAAGTTTTATACTCTATTTCCTTCCAAGTCTGGCAGTACAACGGGAGTGTTGAGTTATTTATCTAACAAAAAATATCATGATAGATTTTGGAGTACGAGTAGAAAGGTTCATGTTTCTATATGTTTGTTTATTCTTTTGTTTATGAGGAAATGTTCCTGCAATTTTAACGGACTGCGAGAGCTTCAAGTCTGATCAGCTCTTTGATACCACTATGGCAAGAGTTCCTTCTTCTTTCCAGTCTTTTTGAAGGTAGACAAATAATTTGAAATTAAAAAAAATTGCAGGCAATTTTGGATTCATATAGACACGAGCAGGAGAATTCGGGCAACGATTTCAAGGTACTCTTTACTCGAAAGTTATTACGATGGATATGTAATAAGCATTTGTTAATTGCAGGTAGAAGCCAAGCAGGAAATATTTTTTTATACTATAAAATTTCCCACATTGACAATTTTAAATCTATCTAAAACAGCCTGCACAATAACTTTGAATTCATGCCAGTCCTAATAAATAAGATGAATACCCATTTAAATACCAAGCTATCCCGTTTGCATATAATTACAGAGAGAACCCTATTGCAAAATTTGAAGGACTTTGTAAAGCTTTCAAACAAGAATGTGGCGAATTTTTCTATTTGAGAATACCATGCCTCTGTCAAGCGGCCCTGTAGCTTGAAATCACGCCAAGATAATATTTTTTACAAAAGACTCATACAGATGCATAATCAAATGGATTCTTCTTCCAGCACTGATTCTTGTTAACTAAAGTTGATCTTTTCTCATGCTTTCCTTAGACTGGTTTATGAGTGCAACTGCAAATGTATTGTGATTTTCATTCTTTGTAATTATGTTGCAGGGTTTAATGTTTAGTGTGGTTGATCCATCTATGCGTGTCAAGCCAGTTGGTGTATCTGATGTAAGAGCATCACAAATTCTTCTCATTTGCTTTTGTTTTATTGATATCTGACGTATTGTATGTAATAATGCAAAATATCAGACAGAACGATGGAAATATTTTCTTTTTTGACTGTAAAGATTGCTTTCCCCAGGAAATGTGGAGAGAAGCAATTGATAAAATCGAGATTATGGACAGTCCTGATCGAGAGAAAATATGGCCAGAACTTGTACAAGGTTTTAAAGGTCTTTCAAAGAGGTTGAAGGTATGACATTTAATGTTTCTTATGGTAGTTCGTATGTTTTGAATATCTGATCAGTAGAAGTTGCATCAAGTAGCTTTTAGGAGTTACCATGAAAAGTAATTTACACAGAAAATGGATAATTGTGTCTGCAAAAGTGTTTGACTGCACACTTAAAAATATGCACGAAGGCAGAGAGAATTGTGCACGTCAGAAGCAAGTTGAAGAATTAAGAAGATTTGTTTTGACAAAGGTTGCTCAATATTTGCGCTATTTTTAATATGAAAATCCACTGAAGTATAATTGATATTGCATGAGAATCATAGCAGACTGCAAAAGAATCACAACAGGAAAGAGCATTAAAAACAGAATCTACCTAATATTAGAAACATTCTAATACCCTCCCCTAATGCTCAATCTGTCAATAACACCAATAGCCTCCCTGAATTTTACAAATTTATCAGAAATGAGAGACTTGGTGAAGATGTCAGTGGACTGCTCTAAGGTAGGAACATACAGCAACTGAATAGATTTGTCTTCAACCAGCTGACAAATGTAATGACAATGTGTTTTGACATGCTTGGTTCGTTCATGGAAGACCGGATTCTTGAACAGTTTGAGCACTCCCTGATTGTCACAGAATAGAGGAGTCGGTCTTGATTGAGGAACATGCATATCTGCAAGCATCCGCCGAAGCCAAACTGCCTCACAAGCTGCTTTAATTGCTCCTCGATACTCTGCTTCAGTGGAGGATAGAACCACTACCTGCAATTTCTTACTCGTCCTTGTGACAGCACCGGACCCCAAATTGAACACATATCCAGCGGTAGACTTACGATCATCAATAGAACCAGCCCAGTCTAAATCTGTGTAGCCACATAGTGTAGGATCAGAACTCTGAGTGTACAGGAGACCATAATTAGGAGTACCACTAACATAGCATAGGACATGCTTTGCAGCTGTCCAATGATCAGCCTTTGGCACTGTTGTAAAACGGGATATGTAGCTTATCGCAAAACTAATGTCAGGTCTGGTGGTGGTAAGATAAATGAGGCTGCCCACTAGTTGTCTAAACAAAGATTCAACCACGATAGGTGAATCACATTGAGCTGATAATTTGAGCCCGGGTTCCATAGGAGTGGGAGGAGGTTTGCAATCCTGCATTCTGAACCTGTCCACAAGACTTTTGGCATACTTGGACTGAGAAAGAAAGATACTATGTTCAGTCTACCAAACCTCAACTTCAAGACAATAGTGCAAGAGTCTCAAATCTGTCATATCAAAGGTGCAACACAAATCCTGTTTGATTTTAGTGATCAAATGTGCTGAACATCCAGTGATCATCAAATCATCCATATAGACAACTATAAACAATATATCATCACCTACATGTTTGATATATAGATTTGAATCCAACGGACTCCTCTGAAAATCATGATCAGTTAGGTATTTATCAATTTTCATGTACCAAGCCTGAGGGGCTTGTTTCAAACCATAGAGAGCTTTGACAAGTTTACAAACCTTGTGTTCCTGACCAACAACCTTAAATCTAGAAGATTGCATCATGTAAACCTCTTCCTATAAGTCACCATTCAAAAAAGCACTCTTAACATCCATCTGATGAACTTTTCAACCAAACTGAGCTGCTAAGGCAAGAACAAGCCGTATGGTACTCATTTTAGTTGTAGGAGCAAAAGTCTCCTCATAGTCAATACCTTCCCTTTGTGAGAACCCTTGAGCAACAAGACGAGCCTTATACTTGTCTAAGGTTCCATCAACTTTGTATTTTACCTTGTACACCCATTTGCAACTAACGGGCTTCTTCCCTACAGGAAGATCAGATAGGACCCAAGTGTGATTTTTCTTAAGACTTTGAAATTCAGCTTCCATAGCTTGTTCCCACTTAGGGGTACCTTTAGCCTTGGAATAGGTCTGGGGCTCATAAACACTATGAATGTTAGCCATAAGAGAAAAATTAACTGCAGGTTGTTGTTTGCTCTTATTTCTAGAAACTAATAGTTTTAACCCACTATTTGGGCCGGAGAGTAGAAGAGCCAATCCCTGGAGGAGGTTTAGGAGCAGCAACACGGGCAGGAGGAGGATCATGTTCGGGGGCCTCAATAGGATCAACATCAGGTGCCCCGGGCGAGCATTGTCTATATCATCCCTCTCATCAGGTGGTGCTAAAGGAAGAGGAACACTGTGAGGCTGTTCCTCAGAACATTGTTCAGAAGAAGACAAAAAAGGTCCTTGAGTTTCATCGAAAACAACATCACAACTAAAGATAAGATGATCAATGTCGATATCTATCAATCTGTAGGCCTTATGGTTGTCACTATGCCTTGTCATCATGAGTCTTTGACTCTTGGAATCTAATTTGGAGCATTTAGCATTAGGAATCCAAACATATGCAAGAGAGCCAAAAATCTTCAGGTGGCTGATCTTGGGCTTACGACCATACCACAACTCTTCTGGAGTTTTGTTCTTGATAGCCTAAGTAGGGGAACGATTACGAAGGTAAACAGTAAACACTGAATCTGACCAATACTTATTAAGAACACTCTTGTGTTGTAACATAGAACAAGCCATCTCAACAATCATACAATTACGATGCTCAACAACACTGTTTGCTGAGGAGTGTAGGGTGTGGTGAACTGACGTTTGATGCCATGTTCAACACAAAAATTGGAGAATGCAGTAGAACAAAATTCCCCTACATTATGTGTTCTAAGAGAAATGATATTGCAGCTAGACTTGTTTTCAACCAAAGACTTAAAGTTCTGAAATGTACTAAAAGCATCTAATTTTTGTTTAAGAAAGTACACCCACATCTTTCTACTAAAATCATCAACAATAAGAAAAAAATATTTGCAACCAATAACTGAAGGTGTATTCATAGGACCACAAATATCAACATGAAGTAATTGAAGTACTTGAGATGAGCTCCAAGAATCTCCATCTTTGAAGGGAGTCCAATGTTGTTTGCTAGCTTGACAAGCATCACATACTCCAAGATGTTGCATTTGAATCAGAGGTAGGCCAAAAACAAGTTCCTCCTGGGACAACTGAGAGAGATACTGGATGTTGAGATGTCCATATCACTAATGCCACAAAGTACTGAGAGATAAATCACGAGTTTCCATAGCTATTTTAGGAGAATCATCAATGTCAGTAAGCCGATATAGGCCATGATCCTCTAGACTAGTAGCAATAGTAAGAAAATTTTCTCGATTAATAATGGAACATTTGTGGGCACTGAACACCACATCCAACTGGGGAGAATTTCTCATGATCCGACTCACAGAGAGCAGATTGAGTGCCATACCAGGAATGTAGCATACATTGAGAAAGATGAATTGACACCCACGAGATTGTATCTGAACATTTCCTTTGCCAATAATTTTGAACTCCTCTCCTTTGCCAAACACAACTAAATCATTTTAGGGATAGAAGTCTGTAAACTAGTCATGCCGATGAGAAAAATGACGTGAAGCACCAGAGTTGATATACCAAGTAGACAAGCAGGCTAAATCAGAAGGGCTTTTAGTGTTGGTGTAAATAAGTATTTACTTATTACACTTACTTAAGTTTACTTAGGTTAATGCATTATTTTATTATTTATTTAGGTGAGACACTTAGGAGTTTGTGTACCCTCATGAGTTACGCAACTCTAATTATGCACATGGTGTCTCCAACATAGGAGTTTGCATCATTGACTGAGTTGTCATGATGACAACACAATTATCTGCACTCCTTATTTAGCACATGTTGTCTACACCACTGATTTGTGTGCTACACCATTCTAGGCTTATCGTCACATCATCGCACTTAATTCCATGCTTAATGGAGGATAACCCATATCTGGTGGACATGTGCCTAGTTGTATGACTTATCATGTTGCTGACTTCTATGCATTCTAGAAGCTCTCCTGAGGCCTTTATATATAGGCACTCCTAGTGTACTCTCAAATTGGCATATTGAATGAATATCGTCATTCTGATCATACTCTCTCTATTTTGGTCTACTGTGTGCTTGTGTTGAGTTCTTTAGTTCTTGGGTGAATTCTGGCCTAAGCCAAATTCTTACATTTAGCCATAAAAGAATAAAAAGCAAACTCCTTTTTCTTAGAATGTTTGGCAACATTTGCCTGTTGAATTGACCCTCCTAGCTTCTTTTGTTTAGAAGCAAGTCACTGACGACAATCTTTCTTCAGTAATGACACTGAACACTCTTCTGCTGAGAACTGCCTGAGGATTGATGTGAACTGCCCTGTTGTGATGATTGAGAAGACTAAAACTTAGCTGCAAAGGCTTGTTCTGACGAGGATGAGGAAGCATGGCTACCAAACTGCCGCTTCCAGTGATCCTGCTGTAGAAGTTTGGTGCACAACTCTGAGAATTTCAGATCAACATTAGTTGAGGTAATGTTGAGAGTCTCTATGAAATGCTCATAAGATGTTGGTAGACTTTTCAGGGTAATAACTACCATATCTTCTTCCTCCATCTTTTGACCAATGGCTTCAAGCTGATCATGAATGTCCTTAATCTTTGTGAGATGCTCCTGTAAGGACATACGTTCATCCATCATGATGGATAATAATTGGTTCTTTAGAAAGAATGTGTGACTCTTGTCGGATGTTTCATGCAACTCCTTCAAATATTTCCAGATGTTTGTAGCCGACTTACCAGAGGGAATTTGAGGTAACTGATCATTTGTGACAGATAGCTTGAGAAGCAAAACAACTTCTCGATTTTGATTATCAAACTTATCCTGATCTATTTGAACGGAGGTCCCATTGGGAGTGCTAGCGAAGGTAGGATGTGATTCTGTGCCTAGAACAAGCGCATCTAGACGATGGTAATCAAAGATGGTTAACATTCGTTGCTTCTAGGTGTTGTAATTGGTACCATTAAACTATCGACTGTTTTCCAGCATCAGGTTGGTCAAAGATGCCATTTGCATGGATTTCGAGGTAAATTTTAGACTAACCCAGAAAGATCCGACAAGTACCCAGAAGACTAAACAAAAAATCCAGAAATAATCTAAAGTCAGAATTCAAATCTACTGGCCTGAAAATTGAAGCATAGAAAATGAGGTACCCAGAAAATTCTAATGAAGACCTAGATAAGATCTCGAGAAACCTACCACAAATATGTTATCAAAGAATTTTAGGATCCTGAAAATTAGGGTTTAAAAAAATGGCTTGTTTAAGAGAGAACTACGAACAGGAGCCCGAAAGTTGCAGAATAGCTGCCTTTAGAGATGTGAAGGTCAACCAATTCCAAGAGAGCCCAGTCACTTGTAGAGCCAAGAGAAGTCACTTGTAGAGCCAAGAGAATACAGGTCACACTTGAAGACAAGCAAGCCACAAACATAGAAGAACAGGTCGTAGACAAAGTGTGAACGTAAGAAACTTAGAACACAGGTCCCACATCAAAATGTGACAATAGCAGATGCATGACCAAAGTGCTGTGAACGAAAAGGGCAAAGAACAAGAACTGTCCCGAAAAAAAAATCTTTGCGATTTTTGCAGTCTCTCTCCCAGAGGGAACAATTTCAAAAAAAATTGCACAGATAATTTCAGGAAAGAATTATAATTTTCTTCGAGAAAGTTTTAACCTTGCTCTGATACCATAAAATATTATGAACAGAATATTTTGTATTAAATTTACAAAGAGCCAGACACTCATATATACAAAACCAATGTTACAATAAATAACAACTATCTAAAGATAGATAGATTGCATGAGAGTCATAGCAAACTGTAAAAGAATCACAGAAGGAAAGAGCATAAAAAACGAAATCTACCTAATATTAGAAACATTCTAATAGATATCCCGTATTGTTTAAGTATTAATCTAAGAAATAGTGCCTGGTTATCATGGAAAAATGGTCATGTTCTACATATTGTAATAACTTAAGTAAACAAGCTGCATCATCCTTTGTTTTGTGTTCCATGGGCGTGTGTCACTTGGGTCCGGGCATTCCCCAGGGTTGAGGGATATCATTGACTTACTTGATATTCTAGAGACTTGGGATTTAGAAGGAATCTTCTCTTTTTCAAGATTGGACTGCCTGCTTCATTTGGTGTATATAATTAAAAAGGCAATTTGTAAGGAAAAATTTGCTAAAAAACCCCTAAAATGTGAAGGGTGGAGGATTGCCATTGGAAATTCATCAAATTATAAATATTTATTAAATTGTTGCTAGTTTTAACAACGGTCCCATCACCATCCCTTGCCATTTGTGAACCCATTCCCATCCCCTCATTCACCCATGTTAGAAACTTGTATAACCACTATCCTTAGTCCACATTCACCAGCTTATGAATCAGCTTCCATAGGTGTAATGTAAGGGATTTCTAGCGGTTCTATTTGCTGGAAATAAACTAGAAAAGAAACTGAGAAAAATATTTATCCTGGGAAAAACCCTCTTCATAAAGGACACAACCCAACCCACTAAAACTTGCAAAATCATTATCAAATAAATTTTACAGAGCTCCAGATATCAAAGTTTTCCAAACACCAAAAGAAAGAGATTGAAACAATTACAAAAATATCAATTAATCATTAAAACAATCGATAGAATTCAAGTAATCGATTGAATCATGAATGAATTGATGAGAAGTTCTCAAGAAGAAAACAAAAACTCAGTGGCCTTAAATAGAACCTCTAATAAATAGAGTTCAAATACAATATCTGAAAATATGATTAATAATAAGATTGTTTTTAAATCTGGAGCTAAGCTAAACACGATATGAATGAATCCTATAGGATATCGCACTTCCAGAATATCAAATTGATTCTATATTAGAGGACAATCCCAACGTTTCTTTTCAACCAAAATCATCATGTGCCTCTAGCTCGGACATTAATGATTTGTTATGCGAACATTGCTTCCAACATTATGTGCTTCCAGCTTGGATGTTCGCATTGCGTTAGAATAAGAGTGCTGCCTTGATTCTTAGAACACCTGATAACTGATAGGCTCCTACATGAGATGACTTCTTATCTGGCATCAACTATACAACAGTGTCTTGACTTTACTGCACTAGCATTCTCATAACTGTCGATGAGAAATATAAATTGCAAGATGTGTTGGAGATAAACAAACTTACACTTGTCTCCAATAAGTTACTGGAGTTCTCAACCAATAGGAGACATTAGATATACACATTCAACTATAGAGAAAATTGATTAATTCAATTTCAATTAAAATCAACCCACTAATACTTAGAGTTTCATATGAGCTATTTAATTTAACACTCCCTCTTTGCGAAAATGAAAATCAGCTAAGTAATCATGCATTCACTCAACATGACATCATAAGTACATTTTACTTATAGTTGAAAATCATGGAATCACTCAACATAATAGATGGAATAATTTATTTCCAACCAATAATCTTGGAATCACTCAGCATGATAGATTTGTAAGAATCATAGGTAAGCCTTTAATCATGGACTCTCTCAATGTGATGTCATCATGGACTCTATCAACATGAGGTTCACTTCCCAGAGTGAAAGAGTTATCACCTTTGGTAATGGCTTTTTGAGAATATCAGCAGTTTGTTCATCCGTGCTGATGTATTTCAGCTCCACAACCTTTCGAAGCGGTATGTCTCTTAAGTAATGAAATTTGATTTCTATATGCTTGGACTTGTCGTGAAAGATAGGATTGATAGAAATCTTTATGCAGCTCTAATTATCACGAAAATTTATTGCAGAGTCCAAGGATTCTCCAAATAATCCACTGAGAAGCTTAAGAAGCCATACAACCTCTCAAGCTGTTGTACAAGCTGCCACATATTCAGCTTCAGCTGTATTTTGAGCAACACATTTTTGCTTCCTGCTACACCAAGAAATCATAGTAGACCCAAGGCTGAAACAAAAACCTATCGTACTCTTTCTATCTAGAATGCATCCAGCCCAATCAGAATCAAAAAATCCATAAAGCTGAAGATCGGTAGAGCATGAAAACTTCAATCCGTACTTTAGAGTGCCCCTAACATATCTAAGAATGTGTCTAGCAGTGATGAGATGAAATCTTCTTGGCTCACACATAAACTGACTCAACGTGTTAACTACATAGCATATGTTAGGCCTTGTGCTGACAAGATACATGAGAGAACCAATCAGTTGTTTATAAGGAGTGCAATCAATCAAATTAGAATCAACAACAAATTCTTGAAGTTTCTTCAAATTTGCCTCAATAGGAGTCACATTTGGTTTGCAATCAAGCATACCTCTTAAAAATATCTACAACATACTTACCTTGGCTAAGAATAATCTCATTAGACTTTTGCCAAATTTTCAATCCAAGAAAGTAATGCATTAAACTAAGATCTTTCATCTCAAATTCAGAAGTCAAGTCTTTCTTACATTTGTTAATCAACTCACCATCACCAGTAGTAAAGAGATCATCAACATAAAGAACTAAGATCAGCATAAGATCATTATACCTTTTGAGGTGCATATTTGGATCAGCTTCATTTTTCATAAATCCCAAGCTCAAAAGATAACCATCGATGCGTACATACCAAGCTCGAGGAGCTTTCTTAAGACCATACAATGCCTTTTTCAGCTTGCAAACATGGGATTCTTTGTCATGAATTACGTGTTAAAAATTGGGCCCAAAAATCAAAGAAGATAACCAACAGTAAGAAAGAGACAAAACTGAAACAAAGAACCCCAAAAATAACTTGGGAAAACCCTTCTAGAATGAAGGGGAAAAACCCAGCCACACAACAATATAATATCATTTTATTGATAATAAAATTCAAGTGTACAATGCCTATCGCTTGATGTGATATAAATAACTTAAGGAGAGACTCTTCAGATTCCAACTGAAGGTCTTTCCAAATTCCCAAAGCGAGACTCTTTAGTACAATTACAATAAGAACTCTTTGAATTTCCATGCCTCAATGCATGTCGAATGACACATGTCATTACATTTAATGTTATAATTTAAACATAAGTGTCCTTTTCAATTGAAGGTAACAATAACGGTAATAATGTCCATATTTCTAGAGATAAAGATCTCTATTGTAGCTACCATCTTCAACACTCCCTCTTAGTGAGAGAGAAATCTTTAGCTGAACAATCACACATGACTACAACCAAAATGTTAATGATGAAATCGCATCCATATATACTATAAGACTTGAGCAAACCTGTAACAATTACTCATATTCATGGAATCACTCAACATGAAAACCTATAACAATTACTCATATTGATGGAATCGCTCACATGAAATCCTATAACAATTACACATATTCATGGAATCACTCAACATGAAAAGCTTTGTACGACTCACATCTAATCCTTTAATCACAAACTCTCTCAATGTGAATTGTCATGGAATCTCTCAACATGACATCCAACTTCCATCGCAGAATCTTTCAACTTGATGACATCGTGGACTCTCTTAACATGATGTTCACTATCGCATAGTGAAAGAGTTATCATAGCTGATCTTACAATCTCATTTATTCACACAAGAATATAACTAGGATTACAAAAGACAACACTTAGTTCCGTTTTAGTCTCAAATTTTCACTAATTCCATAAGCATTACAAGCATATATGATAATGAAGGAGATTCCATAAGCATTCCCTACAGGATGATATGCTACAAGAAAATGTCTTTAAAAGGTGAATGCATTTCTTAAAGATGAACGGCTACAGTGACTTGCCATAATGCAATAAAAGTATAACTTTTATGATGGAGTTTACAGGCAATGCATTTAAAAGCCACAGATACAGCATGAAAGAATAATAACAGATCTGATTTCTGAACAACATGGCGGCATTAGAAGACAAACTCAAGAGAAAACTGAATCAGCAGCATTGCTTCCGATCTGTCCATGGAAAACATATCAGCAAATACATAAGGAAAACATAGCTGATATAGCAATTTTAAATGCTGGAAATGCTCACTGATGCTGTTCAAAACTTGAAACAACTACTCAAAGACTAGAAAATATGCTATAGAGTCTAAATCAGAGAAGGGATTTTGGATGGGGCAAGTTGTAGATACTTATGTGGATTTAAATACTTTTAAAGCAGATCAAACATTTTCTATCAGCTGTGAGTAAGCTTTTTCAGCACACAGATTGTACTATAACCATAATTGGTAGTTCAAGATATGTAGATTTGCCAATATTCAAAATGCAATTGTTGTAACAAATACAAGCAGAGGAGATATAGAAAATCTCATCACAAAAACAACTTCCAGCAAAACCCATGGCGGATTCAAACAAAGAAAACCCTGCAGACGGCATTAACATTGTATATTTGACCATGGAAATACATATAGATTCATAGAACAGCAATGAAATCTAAGCAAAACCCCGAACGAGTTCCATATATGCAGCAATCTCCAACATTTTTTCATGGCGGCTTTAGACCGGTAAGCTCAACAATGGAGTTTTCAAAACCAGAATATCAATGTATTTCATGTTGCCATAAACAATCAACAAAACAGTTAGCAAAACCCTCAATACACAAGTTTCCAACCAGCAAAATCAAAATGAGAGCAAGAAAACAACCAAATCTTACCTCCATGATTTAACAATGGCGGCAACAGGTCATAAAACTTTTTTTTTGCAGCTCAAAACTCCAACATGTTTTCATGGCGGCAAGATCCAAAAGATGAACAAAACAAATGCATCCGAACAGCAAGCTATTCTTGCCATGTTTCCAGCGAGCTCAACAATGGAGCAACAAATGGAGCAACAAAAACCAGTAAAAGCATCTGAACAGCAAATGCACATGGCGGCTACAAAAAAAAAAACCAGGAAGCCCTCGTTTCTTCCTTTCTCCATTATTCTGGACCCTTCGAATGCAGATGTAAAAAATGAAAATCTATTAGGGTTAAAACATATATTGTGCCCCAAGTTCTTTTTCATTTTCTTTTGAAATTTGTGGGGTAATATATGGGATTTTTATCCCTTTTTATGGTTTTGTTTGTATTGAATAGTGAAGGGGGGTTTTATGAAATGCCTTAAGATATGGATATTTAACTTTTTTTGCATTAGTTATAATATTGTAAAGGAGAAATATTAAGATGATGAATTATAAATCATTTAATGTTTTTTCTATTTTTAATGCAAATTAAAAGATTTTATTTTTCTTCTTTGCAATAAATCTAATATTGTAAAGAATTAATATTTAATGATAAATTATAAATCATTAAATGTTAATTCTGATTTTTAACAAATGCAAAAAGAAAATATGACTCATTATATCCCTATGTCATGGTCTTTTGGAAATATCTAGAAGGTCATAGAGGTCTGGGTCGATTTTGATTTTGTCAGGGCAGTTGAAGGGTCTTTATTGCATTTTGAAGACTTTTGGGGTGGTTAGAAGTGAGTCATAGGTCTCATTATGGGTGAGTAAAGTCTTAGGAGTTATGAGACTTGATGTTTGGAAGTTTCCAACCCCTTTTTCCAGGCTTTTCTTTTTGCATTCAACCCAAGCTGGGTTTGTACTTAAGGAGTTTTTCAACTCATTGAAAAGGGGTTTTGATTTTATGCATAGAGTTTCGGTGACTACTTCTGAGTCCTGGACTATATTTTCAAAGTTTGTAATTCATTTTTGGAGATACAATACAAGTGACAGCAAGGGTGATTATGCTATTTTGGGTGTTCATTATTAAGCCTTCTTTTTTTCTGCAAATTCTGTGTGCATTTTTGAATGATTTGATAAGATAACTTGTGAATGTTTTCATTATTCCTTGTCTTTCTGTCTCATTCCAGGACCTTTGTGTAGAAAAGTAAGTTTGCTTGCAGATTATAATATGTGTTTTTATGTGAAATTAATCAAAGTGAGGTATTAGTTTATTCTTCTTTTTGTAGTTTCAGTGCTGAGACCTTATTATAAATCATTTGTGCAAGCTTTTACAGGAAGTCGTGCTTTATGTGTATTTCTCAGAGCTATATAATCCTCTCTGTCAAGTGTATTCGGGTCTTCATAATCACTTTGGTGTATCACCTCCTTTTTTTAGTCTAAGCTTTAGGTTTTAGGTTTATTTTCTGCAATTTCTTCCCTTTTCCCTCAAGTTTTTCTTTAAGTTTTAGAGGTTATCACTGAAAGATTCAATAGGAGCCGGCCTAGAATCCGGAGGTTTCGTTTCATTGTCCAGTTTCACATAGTGAAATGAATCCCATGTTAAGTAAGGATTACTGAATGTTTCCAGTTTAGTAAAGAGTGCAAATCCTGAAACTTAACATCATCAATTTACAAAAAAAATCATTTCCTCCCTCTTTTCTTAGAAGAGTAGCAAGAACTTGATCCTCCTCATAATAAGAGTTACGTGAATTTCCTCTGGCCTCCAACTTGCATTCTTCTTGAATGCAATCAGATCTTAATCTATCAAAATTTGGAAGCTTGTTCCTACCACTGATACTTTGAATGAATGATTCCGAAGAAAAAAACAATGGAGTCTCCTTTGCCGATTTTGATACGAAGAAGTTGCATTCGAAGAGCCAAGGCTCTGCTAGTGTTATTAAACTCATACATGTTGTGAAGGTAGTCATACATTTCCTTAGTAGACTTCAGCTTAGAGATTGTAGGAACTAGAGGATCTTTCATTGAATCAATAATGATCCTTTTTGCCATTATTTGATTCTTCTTCCAGGTTGCCTTTGCTGCATCATCAGTTGGCTCTGTAACTTCAAACTGCACATAATCAAGAAGATCATTTTTCGTCAAGAACCAATAAGATTCTTGACTTCCATGATACAAAACTTGGGGCTCCCTCCACTCAATCTTCAACCTTAAGGTCTTGCACCATCATGAAAATTATGAACTTATAGGCTATGACCAAGTGAAAGTTCTGGTTCAAGCTAGAAGACATGAACCTAGCTCTGATATCATGTTGGAAATGAACCAGAAAAGAAATTGAGAAAAATATTTAACCTGGGAAAAACCCTCTTCACAAAGGGAAATAACCCAATCCACTAAAAGAACTCCAGATATCAGAGTTTTCCAAACACCAAAAGAAAGAGATTGAAACAATTACAAAGATCTCAATTAATCATTAAAACAATCAATAAAATTCAAGTACCCTATTGAATCATGAATGAATTAACAAGAAATCCTCTAGAAGAAAAAAAAACTAAGTGGCTTTAAACATAAGCTCTAATAATTAGAGTTTAAATACAATATCAGAAAATATGATCAATTCTAAGATCGTTTCTAAAATTAGAGCTGAGCCAAACATGATATGAATGAATCCTATAGGATATTGCACTTCCAAAATATCAAATTGATTCTATGTTCGAGGACAATCTATGTTAGAGGACAATCCCAACATTTCTTTTCAACCGTAATCATCATGTGCATCTAGCTCAGATGTTAATGATCTGTTATGCGAACGTTGCTTCCAGCATTATGTGCTTCCAACTTGGACGTTCATGTTGCTTTAGAATAAGAGTGTTTCCTTGATTCTTAGAACAGCCGATAGCCGATAGGTCCCATATGAGACGACTTCTTATTTGGCATCAGTTATACAATAGTGTCTTGACTTTGCCGTGCTAGCATTCTCATAACTGCTGATGAGAAATATAAATAGTAGGATGTGTTGGAGATAAACCAACTTACACCTGTCTCCAATAAGTCACCAGAGTTCTCAACCGATAGGAGATGTTGGATATACACATTCAACTATACGGAGAATTGATCAATTCAGGAGATGAGTTAGAAATAATTTCAATCAAAATCAACCTAGTACTACTTAAAGTTTCATATGAGCTATTGCATTTAACACTATTAAACAAAGACTTATGGTTAAATAGGTTGGTTTGGTCTATCAATTAATGTGAGTTTGTGATACTAAACCACAAATCATGGTTGATTTGGAAGGGTTATTATCTTGGATGACATGTCACATGATCATTCAAGAGATGATATCATAGGATTGAATCTATGAGTGTTCCATCCATTTTAAAGTGTTCAAGGTCATACATAGTTTTTAGTGATTCTTAATCTTGTGTTTATTGAGTTTGGTCTTAGAAGATTCCAATTGGAGATATGATCATAGTGGAATATTCTAAAGAATTTGAAATTGTACTTAGTTTATACAATATTCACCTTTCTTTTATTAAACTTTGGGCTTTGAAGACTCCATAAGGAGATATGATCCTAGTGGGTTATTCAAAAAAATAATACAATTATGTGGCCAAGTTCATTCGCCTGGCCTATGGTGCTGTCAACTCGTATTGTCTACAATACCCCTGATCACACTTTTGAGATTTCTAGTATCTCCAAGATCATCCATCCATCTCTGTTATTTTCTGCACACACTTTCCTAGTGTGCAAGATGGCATGATGTCACCTAAGAGTTCACTAAACCCTTTGCAAACTTTTTCATCATCTTTGTCATGGTTCTAGGCATCAACAAATTGAAGAAAAATAGAAAGAAGAAGATTCCACAAGGGATCTTTACAAAACCATCTAGCAAAATACAAAAAATGGAGCCACATATCTATTTAAGCATCACTGTCAACAACTTCAGTCTTCTTAAAGTTACCTTTGGCCCTCATAAAGAATCTAAAAAGGTTGAGATTTATCCATTACCAAATCTATCCCATTTCTCACCTTCCAATAGTAAACTTCTTCCAAGGACCATTAACTAAGAAATTGGTTGCTTTGAACAATTCCCTAGAATATGAACAAAGGATGTAACATTGGATTTCATGGCGAAACAAAGAATCCACCTAGCCACTTGATTCAACTTCTAGGAGGATTCTTGAAAGTTCCCACTATGAAGGGAGACTAGAATAATATTTAGTCTCACATATTATCTTTCTCTATCACATTGCATAAGCTCTTTCAAGAGCAAAGAGAATAGCCCAAGCTTTCATCTAAATATTAGAGTGAGTTCCCATATAAGAAGAAAAGAAAAACTGAATAGAGCAGTCATGACAATATTACCAATTTTTGCTGACCCAAACTCACTACTTGAGGACTCATCCATATTAATTTTAAGGAACATGGAGAAGAACACTTACTTGGATGGTTGACCTTACTAGCTTTTTGAACTCTACAACCCAACATGGGCTTGTGAGGTAAAAAGGAAGGATAACTCCATTAAGAAGAACAATTGACGACAAGAGAAACATAGCACTGGACCAAACATAGGAGAAGTACACAACTACTACAAGAAAACTAGATCATCATTATCTAGAAAGAATAAATTCCCACAAAAGAATTTAAACTTTAACTTCACAATTAGATCAATCACAAAATTTAGTCATACTGGTAAAATACTACGTACCCTGGGGATGCATCCCCACCCGAAAAGCCAAGGTTTCTGAGATGGGGACATCCCAGAGATGGGGGAACGGGTATGGGACATCCCCTCGCTGTCCCCAGTCAGGAAAAAAATGTAGGAGACATCCCCGATACTTGGGGACTTCTAGGAGGAAAATAGAAAGGGGATGTCCAAAAGTCCCCCGACCATATTGGAGATGGCCAACTCTCCCCATTTTTTGTGAAGCTTAACTTTTAAAAAAAAATAAAAGGCTTTATTTTTTTTGTCCCTACTTCCTCATCCAATGGGCCCCACCCCTCCAAATGCCCTAAAAGGTCAAAAACAACCTCATTGTGGTTGTTTTGACATTTGTTTGGTTTTGCCTAATGTTGGAGTGTGTTGCAACATGTTGGGGTTTTCATTTTGCAAGAAGAGGACGTTGTTTTTTTGCTTCCATGGTGGCAGAGGCAAAATAGGAGCAACAATCTACTTCATTTTTCTATATTTTGTTCTCTATGTTGAACTTGAATATGATGATGAAACTTTATGGCAACCCTCTTGCCTTTGGACATATTTAGATTTCCAGATTTTTATGATATTTTTCACTGCTAAACTTATATTTAAATATTTTTGTTCACATATTGATATGCATATTATTTCCTAGGTGGCGTTCAAATGGCTTATGTTAAGGTTCTATAATGTTTAAATGACATGCTTTGTGCTGAGTTTCATATGAATAACATGTATATTTGCAAATTTGAGTGTATATTTTAAAATTTCCCTATATATATAGCCGTCCCCGTTTGCCATCCCCAAAATCGCCAAAAAAATTTGCCATCCTAGAAACCTATCCCGCCGTCCCTATATCAGAAATTTGGGGGAACATAGGTAAAATACAAGGACAATTCATCTAAAGAAACTAGAAGACACCTTTCATTTTAGCAAAAAGAAAGAAGTAGAAGGGATACAATCTCTCTTCATTCTTTGGAGATTAAAAATAAAACATTTATATCAGCTAGAATTTCTTTAATTTAAATTTCTTTAAGTTTGACCTTTGGGAGAATGTCAATCAAAGGAACTTTATATTTAATTAGGTTTTCTATTGACTAATTTGTAAGATAAGAACTATACTATTATAAAAAGCTGAAGTACACTATATATATATACCTATATACCCATTAAAAAAATTACAATGCTTATCAATGAGAAGTACAAAAAACATAAGTAAACTTGCAAAGGACATTACGAATCAAACCATAACTTCCCCTTTGGGGACATTACAACAGGTTATATAGAAGCAACAATTTGGATGTTACACTAATTCCTTCTCTTATGAACATGTTGCTGTTACAACAAAAGCCTTAGCTAAGCATAAAGGTAAACCTCAATCCACCTAATAGAAAGGGTCAAGTAAACTTCCAACTTCTTCTAAGAAGAAGAGTGTTTGGTGTAATTATTGTCACTAGTATGTTCACTTGAAGGTAGATTGCAAGAAGCTGTTGGCCATCACACAGTCTTCGTAAAAAGAGTCTCAATAGAAGGCCCAAGCTTCTACACATTCTAATCAGAAGGAGCCTACCTCCTATGTGTTTATGGCCAAATGGCCATCAAATCATGATACATCCTCAACCTGGTACATTGACTACAGTGCCTCTCAACATTTCACACATCGTCGAAATGGGTTCATAGAGTTCACGCCTTTCTCCTATTCAGTTGTTTTGGAGGAGAGGAGCATATAATTGTCAGTAAAGAAAATGTACAGATTTCACTTTGTGGGAGGGATTTGACATTTCTCAACGTGTACTTTTTCCTAGGCATGAAGCTAAATCTACTATCTGCCAATCAAGTTATGCTTAATTCTCCTTAGCTCAATGTTGTTTTTAGTGCACACAAGTGTACTTATGTTGACATGGAGTCTCATTCTACAATTGCAGTTGGCCAATATTCATAGTATTTTGAGCCCTAGACATATTCTGAGACTAAGTATACCAAAGTGGGAACATGCAATGACAACTGAATATTAGAGTCTCATGAAGATCAACACTTTGGTGTTATCCGATCTTCCAACAAGGAAGGAACCCATTGGCCTCAAATGGGTCTATAAGGTCAATTATAAGGCTGCTGGAACAATTGATAAGTTTAAGGCATGACTGATTGCTTAATGGTTCTCACAGAGGGAGGGCATAAACTGTGAAGAGACATTTTCTCCACTGCCAAAATGAATACCATTCATCTTGTCTTATCCCTTTCAGCACAATTTGGTTGGCACATCCATCATATGGATGTAAAGAGTGCTTTTGTGAATAGTGATTCATAGGAGGAGGTTTACATGACACAACCTCCAGGTTTTCAAGTTGTAGGTAAAGAGAATTAGGTCTACAAATCAGTAAAAAAATTTGTATGGCCTCAAACAAGCACCTTGTGCATGATACATCAAGATTGATAAGAATTTGGTTGATCAATAGTTTCAACACAGTCCTTCAAATTCTAATTTGTAAGTTAAGCATGTTGGTGGTTATTACAAAATAATTGGTCAATATTTGCTTGTTATTAACAGAAACCGTGACGTCTATATATACAAAAGAACAAAGTGACATTTCCTTAGGAAACAATCGTAAAGAATAGAAACATTCTATTCTAGCTAAAAGAAAGCTAAAAAAGCTAATAGATAACTATAGCTAACTAAATATTAGAAACATTCTAATATTTACAATAGATTACAAATAACTTACCATTAACTAGTAATAGAAGTTTATTTATTATCATAATAGTGATGAGGTTCTTATTCTTGTTATTTATGTTGATAATTTGATTATTACAGGTAGTGCATCACATTTAGTTGAGAAGGCCAAGCAGAATTTGTGTCGCACATTTGACATGACATATTTGGGACTTCATTATTGTCTTGGTCTAGAAGTTTGGCAAATAGATACTTCCATTTTCATATCTCAATCAAAATTTGCCATATTTATTTTTGAAAAAAAATCAGATGCAGGATTGCAATCCCATTTCTACCACTATGGAGAAAGGGATGAAGCTTTCAACTAATTCAAATTCACAAGTAGAGATGAGTCAACACTCAAACAACTATCTATCTCATTGCCATTAGACTTGACACCAACTATTATGTTGTTAGTTACATTTCTCGCTTCATGACAACCCCAAATGATGAACTTTGGGTTTGCTCAATTTGTGTGCTGCAATAGGTGAAGGGGACTCTTGATTTTGGCATTCTACATGGCAGAAGTCAAGATCCTTAACTTTTTGGTTATATAGACTCATATTGGGGAGGTTTTATTGATGATTAAAAGTCTACTTCTAGGTATGTTTTCAGTTTGGGCGTAGGTGCAGTCACATGGACTGATAAGAAGTAGTAGGGAGTTTCTCTCTCATCTACTAAAACTAAACATAAAGGAATAGTTTAGGTAGCTTGTGAGGCAATTTTGCTTTTCCGGATGTTTGCTAACTTGCATATGCCTCAAGTAGGCCTTACTCCCCTTGCTTGTGATCATGACAGATTTCTGAAGTTTGCCAAGAATCTAGTCTTCCATGAACTAAGAAAGCATGTAGATTTTCATTGCCACTACATGTGCCAGCTTGTCAAAGATGGAACTATTGGACTAATCGCCAACGTTTCCCTTTTGGAGTTGTAACATGGCTTAATTGCCTCTTGTGTTCTACAAGACTAGTGTTGTATCAGGCATTGACAAGGAGATCGTTTGGTGCAATGACAACCCTAGCTTGTAACAAGTGGTATTAGAGCTTGGTTATAAGTTTGAATCTCCTTGGATAACGCGAAGGGGGGGGGGGGGGGATTGTTGGACCAATTGCCAATGTTTCCCTTCGGGATTTGTGTCATGGCTTAACCACCTCTTGTGTTCTATAAGTCTAGTGGTTGTATCGGGCATTGGCAAGTCGATCTTTTGGTGCAATGAAAACCCTGGCTTGTAACGGGAACTATGATGTTGCAGCATGCACACACTAAGGGCAACTCTACAAACATCCTCACCAAGTCTCTCAATCTAGAAAAGCTAATCAAGTCTAGGGGGAAACTTAGTGTAGTGATAGAATAAATTTTAAGAGAGAGTATTAGAATATTTCTAGCTAACTATATTTAGCTAGATCTAGTTAATGGTCATTTGGGCCTCCTTTTTTGTTTTCTCATTTAGTTTTATTTACAAATCTTGTCTTAATTAAGACAACTTTGCATTTTTGTTCATGCTATTATTGGCATTTGTAAACTCTATTTAAGACTTAATTGATAATACAGTTATTATCCTATTTTTAATAATTATAGAGAAGTACAACAGGTAAGCTCAAAACTTTAAATATAAGTCAAATCATGATGTGACAGTTGTGTACCTTTCCCCCCAACTGAAAGGTTGACATGTGTCTACACATTTCCCACAATGGTGGTAGGGAACACATAGGATGAATTGCTATGCAGTATATGCATAATAATTATACAAAATGAAAATAAATATCTCATGTAATCAATATACGAAATACTGGTGTACATACCTTGTTGTGTAATCAATGCTGAGTAGTTCATCATTAGCTAAACTGTTGCACGCTAACGTGGTAAAATGAAAAGGTGAATGTGAAGTGGAATGATTATGAGATGATTGTGGAAAGAAGTGTAGTGACTTGAATGGAATGGTAGGGTGAATTTACTGATGAAGAATTTAACTTCCAAACAAAGTGGAAGTTTTTATTATGACCACTTGCATGTATCCAACTAGGCAAAAGGTGTCTTTTAAGTCTACATTTTGCTGCTGCAGAAAGTTCAGAGATTAGGACATCGGTGAATTGTTGCAAGAATAAGCAACTTGTTCTATAACTTCAAACTATGACCGTTGACCAGAAATTAGAATTGAACCAGATCTATTGTTGAAAGATGCACGGCTTCATTTGGAAAAAACTTCAGCTAGCTCATAGGAGCCAAGCCAATTTGGTTTGTAGCTTACCCATATTGTCCTTATACCTAGAATCATATAGAAAAACAATCTCCTATGTTGAATTTCTTCTCTCTGATGTATTTATCTTGTCATTTTATCCTCTGGTTTTTTGGACAACTTTAATGTGGTGGAGCAATTCCTTTCTTAATTCATCCAAGGCATTGAGTTGCATGGGTCTGTCCTGCTGGTGTGAAAAGTCCATATCTAGCTCAAGAGTTGTCCTTAGTGTTTTATGCTTAAATTCAATAGGCATCATTGATGTCTTCCCATACAACATTTCAAATGGTGTAAATACTGTTGCATTCTTCCAAGATCTTCTTTAATGTAGATTTTATGTGTTTACATTTAGGATCAAGTCTCTTCATGTCATGATAATCCCATGTAAATGGTTTTTCATGATTTTGAAGTAATTGCAACAAAGATGTATGCTTTCCCTCATTCAGCTTGTTATTGATGCTCAAACACATGCCTTGTGACAACTCTACTTGCTTAGTTAACTCAACCATTGAGGTCTCACTTATGTAGGGTATTTAGACTTCATGTGGCAGCAGTATATGAATCATATCCGTGCTTGCCAGAAAGTTAGGTGAAAAAAAAAGCAGGAAGAATTGTTTGCAATGGTTATAAAAGGTGGACTAAAGGGGTTCTCATCTCCTCCATAGTCATTTTGAATGATGTTAGAGAGTACCTCATCCTCTTCTTGCAACTGAAGGAAAGGATCCCTTGTTATCATCATGAGTTGTGTTACTGCATAAGCTTTCTTTGTTTCTTCTCCTATATCAGACCAAACTGGTTGTCCCAAATCAGGTTTGGGTTATGATGGTGGATACAGGGAAAATTTCTTAGCATTCAGGACATTTGAATCCTAACCTACAACCTATAAAGGCATCTATTGTAGCTGAGTAGAATCTTCCTAAGGTAGTAGGATAACGTCCTAGATTTTCCTTATGTGAAAGAATCATAAACTAAAAAGGATTTTCCCATGTTTCTATGGTCTTTGCAAGGTCTTCTACCATCCCATTGGGTTTAATTGTGGAGCTATCTGCAGGCTACAGGATAGTGGGTGTAGGACTCAAATTGGTAATATTTAAATGTTGCATGATTTCCTTTTTCATCCCATTGATGGAAGCTCCTAGATTTATTAAGGCATTTTGAAGGTTAAATCCATTAATGACAACTCCAACTACAAGGCTACCTGGGTCAGAATACTCAGGAATAGTTACCTTTCCAAGCATTATGTCTACTAACTACTCTACTGCATGAACTATCTGAGGGTCCTTTTTCTTCCTCCTAGTTTCTTTAAGCATGCCTCTTTGATTGTTTTTCTGTATATTGGGACATCTTTGATGACTTGAAACATATCTGTCTTGACACAAATATGATTCAACTGATCTATAAAATCAAAGCTTGACCCCTATTTTCCTTTGGGAACTCCCACTTGTAACCTTTGAGGGAATGATGGTACTGCATCAAGATTTTGGGATTGTTATGGCTCATTTGACTGACTTGGTTGAAGAGCTTGATTAGGAACATTATTGGACCTGTCCTTTTCTGTAGGTAACTGTATTATGATTGGATTACATAGTGTTAGTATAGTTGTACTAGACCTAAGGTGTATATCAATAATACCAACAACATGTGCAAGATACTGGTTTGAACCAGCTGAATAGATAAGCTACTATTGTGGCTTATTCTTAGGATTAGGAACAGGTTGTGTTGGATTTTGAATAAGCCTAGGTGAGTTAGCATTTTGACTTGGAGGCATTATAGCTTGGTGTTGAGGTTATAGAGGAGGTTGCATGTAACCAGTAGGTTGGTTTGGCCATTGTTGACCTCCCCTCCATTGGAATGCTCAATGCAAATTCCCTTGAGGTGGTTTCCATTAGGGTTTCTGCCACTAAGGGGTTTGGTAATTAGGCCATTGATTTTGGGGATTGTTCCAATTCTAAGGTGGATAGCCTCCAAAATTTGAAGTATATTGGGGTTGCTATTGAGCCACTGAGGCAATTAGGCCATTGATTTTGGGGATTGCTCCAATTCTGAGGTGGATATTCTCAAAATTTGAATTATGTTGGGGTTGCCACTGATTGTTAGGCATATGCATAAGGGCTAGTAAAAATAACAAGCCTTGTGACATATCTTATCTTGGAGCCCATGGACCTTCTATGAACAATGAATTTGATGTTCTCCCTCTACTGGCTTCAACTCAGTTAGTACTTGCTCACTCTCTATGTTTTCCACCATCTTGCACTGTAGTCCTTTTGTCTATAGTGGGGGCAATATTCTGCTAACATTGCTTTTGCTTCCTGATGCTTCCTTTTGTCTTGCATTTTGTCCAATTGGGTAGCCATGTTGTTTATGACTTCTTACTTGAAATCTAAGAACAACTATGTGATTTTTGTCCTTGAAACCCCATTATTTGTTGACTTGCCCATAGTAGGCTAATAGCCTCTTCCTTTCTTAACAACATCTCTAGAATAGTTCTGGCATAGTTTTTTGATGTGATTCCAAGAATATTGTGTAATATCTCTTCCTCCCATTAAATCCATGCTTCTACACAACCTTCAATTATCTCTTTGAGGAAGAGTAATTTTTGAAAATCTTCATGAAGTTGTGGTGTAGGGACTTCAGCACATTAAACAAGAACTTTGAAATATAGTCCTCGAAACTCTTATCTTCTTTTTTCTGTGTTTTGGAAATTGTTATCCCCCCTCATATCACTTCCTTTGCAATACATTTTATACTTTTGGAGGAATATTTCTTTCATTTCATCCCAAGTAGTAACAACATTCCTTCCTAAACCCATAAACCATCTCAATATTATTTCTTTTAAAGTGGTACGAAACTTGAGCTTGTGGGTATCATAGTATAGTCATAGCTTACACAGAGAATATCAAATTCAAAGAAGAAGGTATCTTGGTGTTCTATTACTAAACCATAAAACTTGGGAAGGATCGATGCATGGATATTCTTTAGGTTATTGGTATCATTTTGGTCAATCATGGGGAATCCAAAAGTTAGGTGATTAGACCTACTCCTAGCCATCCCTGCTTGCTATTACTAGAGCAAGGGTATGATCAACAGGATCTCGGTCACTTGGTTCTTCCTCTATGAAAGAGGAGGCTGTAGTGTCTAATTTGAAAAATGCATTAGCATAAGGGTTTGTTTTCCCTTCTTCCTCTTCATCCTTTGGCTAATTGAAAAGGTCACCAAGGTGGTTGTCAGGATAAGGGTCATTAGGAAAGAATCTCCCTAAGGCATTTCGGGTGCAAATTTGACCATGTGTAGATTTTTATTAGTTGAGAGATTTTCTTGCCAAACATGAATTAGTGCTCAAGGGTGCCTATTGGAACTTGTGGATGATTTTGTCTAACATCTAGTTATTTTAGCATTTTCACCCCTCTTTCAAGAACAATTAGTAGTTTATTTACATTTTCCATCTCTAGGTGTGATGAGATACAATTAGAGAATCTCCCATGCTTAGTGGATTTTCACATCCTCTCTTCTTATGGATGCCTTTTTGAAGATATGATCAAACCCATTTTCAACATTTCTTCCTCTCAAACTTGGGTGCTAACTAGAGGTGTGAAGGATTCTTAACATTGACAACTTTTCCTTGGCACCTATGAGCTAATGTTCTAGGATGCATAGTGGCTATGCAAAAGGATTTTGCACATGGAACAAATTTCCGCACCATGGTGAAGTTGACACTCTTGGGTGCTCCTGGGGGTGGATGGAGGAATTTTCATAACTTTTCTTTTACTTCCTTTCTCCTTGGATCAAAACTTGACCACTTCTTCAAGTTTTCACCTATTCTTCCTTCCCAACTTGGGCGTTGATGACCTTGCATTCTTTGGACTTATTGGCATTTTGTGCTTTTTCACTTTTTAATATTTTTCCAATGTTATTTTTTCTCTTAGGTGCTATTTTGGAGATATGACTAGCAGACATAAAGCAATCAAGCTCATATCCAACATAAAGTCACAAGTTTGCAAATACAAAACTTAGAGTCACCTATATGATGTTTTTGCAATCTTAGCATATGAGGGATCTTCTCTCAAAAGAGGATAGAGTGTCCTTTCACACTTTATTCAGTGATGGTGTAATCATAGAACACTCATCAACAATACCATATAAGAAAATTTGAGCGGTCAAAAAAAAGTTGGAACTCAGAATACTACACAAGATAATACTTTTTTTTAATATTCAAATACATAACACTTAGATAGGAGTTCAATCTCCCACGTTTTAGGAATCAAATCCTACCAATATAAGTTCTAACAATTCACGTACCTATAATCTCTCATACAACTAATAATATATATTTTCCTATATTCTAACAAACCAAACTATTATATTTAAACAATAATATTATGTTGTTTGTTAACAACTTTATAACTATTTTAAACACCTATGTGAACATTAATTCCCGACAGATTTCATGGCAGTGATTGCAACACATTGTCAAATAGTGTTTAGTTGTTATTAAGAGAAAACACTTTGGTAACTGGGTCCAAGTTGTTACATACCAATTTTTTGTCTTTTAAAGTAATCATGTAATTGCATACATTTCATGTGACGAGTAGTTAGTTAAAATCAGTTGAATGTTATGATCATGGGAAATGGATAATTGTTTGATTCTCGTGGAGATGACTTGTTAGTTGTTAGTTACAAGATAATTGAGAATGATTAATATTTTCTTTTAAAAATAAGTTGTCAATGATTTTGGTGGTTAGCCGTAATGATAATTATGAAATACTTTTGTTTACAATTGAGAAATATGTTATTATCATGGAAATATATATTTTTTGAACGCAAGAGCAGATGAAGGGGGAAGCATTGCTAAATGGGATTTAAGGAATGGGGCACCAATTAAGTCCATCGTCAGACCATCAGGTATTGGTTCTATCTTGGTGAAGGATTTAACGGCTAGGCAATAGGGTATACCTTGGACAGTCATGAGCTACCCGGTCGGGTTTTAAAACAAGAGAAACATTAAACATTTAATGACACAAGAGAACTATTACCTTCTTTTTATTTTTTTGAGGCAGTGGAGTGGTCATCAGATTTAACTCTATATATATATTGACACCATGTTATTTTTGTTTTGCTAACATCTACAAATTACACCTACACGTATATATACATATATACATGCATGCACGATCATTATATTGATAAAAAAGAATTATACGTGCTCTCATAATTACACACGCATATACATATGTATATGTGTATGCACAATTATGGGTAATTTCAATAGCATGATGCCAATATACATATATACACACACATATATGTTATATAACCTTGAGAAATATAATCTTGAAGTCTTTATTTTGGCTCCATGACGATGAGAAAATGCCACCTTTTATATTGGTCATAATTCTTATTTAAATTTTCAAATGATTTGAGGAGTTTTTGTAACCTATGATGGCTTGATCGACACTCCTTTGTAACCAATGGAGCATGTGGAAGATACTATTTCAAATCCCGCGGCTAAGGAGAAAAAGCTCTTGGTGATTCCACTTTTTTCTTTGCATATGATTTCTTTGAGTTAGTAGCAAGTGATCTTCCTTATTTATGACTCCTTTCGGAGACTCATCATCATTCTTTTTTCATATCTCAATACCGCAACTGCAGTGTTAGTCACGCCATTGTCAGTAGTACCAAAAGCTCTTTCATGTGTTGAAGCTGTGTTGTCAAACCACAACAATTGATCTCAACCATCATTTTTCAAGTCATGAAATCATTACTCAAGTTTCCTTTCATATTCATATATGCTATGTCTTTTTCGAAATGTTTTGAAAGATGATTTTCCATTGCGGAAATGAATGAATGCTATGGTAATTTATATCCACGATCATGGATGAGGATACCAGCCATAACCAAGGCTCAAGAGTGTATTGAACCTTGAAAACATAAGAAGTGTTTCTTTCTTATTTTGGTTCCTTTTATCCATACATATTGGGTGCTAACACAAACCCGCACATTTAGGCTCGGAACCAATTCCATTGTAATTATTGAGCAAACACTTGTAAAATAAATAATCGTTTATGATTTACATAGAGATGGTTCCTTTATTTTTTTATGAGGCATATGTCTGATTTATACAGAGCTATTATCCATATACAGATTGAGATAGAATTAGATTGGTGTTGATAAATTTTGATTGATAAAACTGGATGCATATACCAGAAAATTTTGCAGGATGCACCCAAGATTAGTAGAGTCAAACATAAATGGGTGAAGAGGAGAGGTATCTCTGCAAGAACAAATTGAATGTTAGTAACGAAATTTAATGAACACTTAAAACTGCTAAGACTGAGTCAGCTCATGGTTGTCCAAAGTATATCTAGTTGTCGAGTGGTGGTGATCGGGCTATTTATTTGCCCATCTAAATCCTTGGTCAAGGTAGATTAGAGACATTCTTACCGCAAATGATCACTTGAAGTCAGGGTGCTAGCTGGCAGAGGGAAGGTTGATGGAAGAATTCCATAGCCTTGTCTGTTACTTAGCTGACACTTTAACACCGAAATGCTTGGGTGGTAGGACTATGGTGCCCCAAGCCTAACCTTGAGGTAGGGACGGGCCTTTCTCATATGAGATTGTGTAGGGATATGTTAAGGTCCATGGTTGGGAGGTTAAGCCTAAGTCAATGCTTCTCCTCTTTACCAGATGCCGAGGCTTGCATAACACGTTGAGAGTTATTTTGATACATGTATGATTCCTAATCTTTGCTTGTACTTACTTTTCATGTACTTTTGAAATGCATGTTCGTTTATGTGGTTATTTATTAAGTTGCTATCGAGTGTAACTGTGGAAGTTAGTTATGGGAGTTAAATTAGTTTTCTCCATGTGAATTTGAAATTTAGTAGCTATTTTATCTTGTGAAATGAAATCAATTAATAGTTATTCTTGAAGGGAGTAATGCATATACCATTTTTTTATGTCATTTTGTTATGAAAATTAGTTATTCATTCTTAGATTATGATCTCTAAACTTCTATCCTATGAGAAATGGTATGTTACATATGGTATTAGAGCCTAGTTTCAACTCTGAAACTCGGGCTGATCACTTAATCACTAGGAGAAACTGAATTTCAGATTTAAAATGTCCCCCCCCGCAAGAAACCTTGGCACCCCATATTCTTTTATCTAATAAAGAACATGCCGAAGTATGACTACTCCTATTGTTCCACACCGCAAGATGATGAAACCCTAGCACAGGCAATGCAACAAATAAAGAAAGAAAGGGTCAGATGAACTCCTGCCAAGAAGGCAATATTGAGAAATAAACTTATCGAGGCATGGAATGCCTGACAGACTGGTCCTCTCATGATTTTTCATAACACATGTATAGGGCAAGACAAGCCCAAGGTTGAAATTGAACAAAATGCCCAAGATTAGGGTACTTGGATTGTAATTAATAATTCCTTTTTGTATTGCCCTCAGTAGAGGAAATTTTTGATGTAAATGAAGTTACAGATGTAACCAGCAAAATTTTGTTGAGTATAAGTGATTAAACAATTAGCAAAACATTTTTTGTTGTCTTTTGCATCCTATACATCTAAGTGTAAGCATGATATTGATGTAAGGAAATTATGTACGTTACAAGAAACTTAAAAAACACACACATAGGAAATATGGACAGCAATGGAAACATAGTAGACAATGAAGTAAACAATGACATCAATCCTTAGATTCCCTTAGATCTATTGCTTTAGATCTTGCAAGCCACGCAAATGAAGCTGGAAACCATGGAAAAGAAAATGAATGAAATGGTAGCCTAGGTCAGGTGAGGCCAAGAGGAGACACTCCTCACTTCCACCTAGAGCTGAACTTGAAAATTATGGTCATAGTGAAAGAGGCGCTCAAGCCTCACTCACCCAAGTTGAGAAATAGAGGAAACTAGAGATAGTTAGTGACTTGTCCTCAAATATTAAAAAGATCAAACCACCTAGGTTCCCGGGCTCTGAATCTGGGGAAGATGCAGAAGCTTGGTTAACTAAAATGGAACAGTATTTTGAAATCAAGAGTTTCTTCAAAACTTCTAAAGCAGTATGGGGAATATACCACCTTTTAGGTGAAGCAACTACTTGGTGGGGAAAAACTAAGAATTCAACATTAAGACAACTTAAGTTACATGGCACTAGTTCATCTCTATTTTTTAGAACCGAGGGTTACCCAATACCTTCTATGATAAAAAATTGTTAGACTTTCAGAACCTTAAGCAAGGGGATTTAATTGTACACAAGCATTGGGAAAGGTTCACTCAATTGCTGAAGTATGTACCCCTGTATCAACAAGATAAGAACCTAAAAGTTAGAAAGTTTGTTATGGGTTTGAACAATAGGATCGGGGGAGCAGTGGATACCCTTGCTCCATGAACTATGGAAAAAGCTCTTAAAAGAGCCGTTCATCAAGGTACAAAATAAAAAGGGATCACTCTATTTGGGACAAGAAGAGGAAAACTAGCTGGAACACAAATGGTTCAGATTCAGGGTCGCATAAGAAGCATTTTAAGAATCTCAACACCTGTAAACCAAAACACAAGGGAAATAGTGGTAAAGAGTTCAAGGGTAACTCCAATTTCAAAGGGGTAACAAAGAAAATGAAAAGAAAGGACCACCTTCTGGGTGTTTCACATGTGGTGGGTACCACTATGCCAACAAGTGCCCTAGCAAGCCGAATACCAATCAACCACCTCAACCCCCATTACCACCACAACAGACCATCTATCAACAGAGGATTCATGCAACATTGGATAATCGATAGGCATAACAACAGCTGGGTCCGATAGAAACTTTGGGTAAGATCTACGGAAACCCTAATTTCTATACTGATCGATATAGGGGCAACTGAATGTTTTATATCCCCAAAACTATTGAGTAGATTTCTTAAGAGAAATAATTTTATGGAAAAACCATGGACTATTGAGTATGCGAACCAGTCGAGGGATAAGGTAGAGAAGTGTTTGTTTGAGGCTTGGGTTGACTTTCCAAACTTCTATACATACGTGAATATGTATGGAGCACCTCTTGGATCCTATGACATTGTCATGGGTATAAATTGGCTTAGTAAACATAAGGCTAAGGTGTATTGTTTTGGTAAGACCATAGAATGTCTAGATGATTGGGGAAATTTTGTGAGCATTAAAGGAATTTTTAATGAAATTAAACCTTGCTAGATCTTAGCTATGCAACTTAAGAGATGTAGTAGAAAGGGGTGTGAGATCTTTGCAGTTCAGATGGAAAATTCAATGGAATCATAAAAGAATATTTACCTGAGTTTCGACAGTCTAGAGGATGGCAAAATTAGAGGAAAATTGAAGGAATCCTTTGAGAATAAGTATCCATACCTCAAGGAATTTTAGGATGCATTTCCAGAAGAGTTCCTGGATCTACCACCATTTAGGGTGTTCCATTCTACTATAGATCTGGTACCTAGGTCAGAACCTATATCAAGAGCACCCTACAGGATGACCACTATCGAATTAAAGGAACTTCAAATGCAACTCTAGGAACTATTGGATAAAAAACTTATTCTGCCCAGTGTCTCATCTTGGGGAGCTCTAATATTGTTTGTTAGGAAGAAGAAATGGACCATGAGATTGTGCATAGATTATAGGATGCTTAACAAAGTTACCATCAAGAATAGGTATCCACTTTCCAGAATTGACGATTTATTTGATCAGATGAGAGGTGCAATTGTATTCTCCAAGATCGACTTAAGATTTGGCTACCATCAGCTTTGCATCAAGGATGAAGACATCTATAAAACTGCCTTTAGAACTCGTTATGGCCATTATGAATTCACCGTACTTCCCTTTGGGCTAACCAACGCCATGACAACTTTCATGAACCTTATGAATAGCATTTTTCAAGATTATCTGGACAAATTTGTATTAGTCTTCATTGATGACATTCTCATTTACTCTCAAAATGAGGAGGAACCTCAAAAACACCTAGAAATAGTTTTGCAGAGATTGCGGGAACATAAATTGTATGGAAAACTATCCAAATGCTCTTTTTACCAAAAGGAAATTTAGTATCTGGGACACATTAATATTAAGATAATATCTTTAATATCTTTATTAAGATATTATCTCCTTAGTTAAATACTTTCTATAATGGTCAACTACTTGTTTGTAGTCCATCTTTCAGTCTGGATAGGAATGTTTCCTATCCTGTCTTCAGTTTTGTTTCTAATTTTGTCTTCGGTCTACGTTGTTTCTTTTAGAAACAGTTTCCTTGAAATTCTTTATAAGGAACACATTTGTTCCTCTATTAATAAATAAATCATCCAAAAATCCGTTCATCTGCCAACTCTTGAATCTTGTAACATGGTATTAGAGCTAATACTTCAAATTTTTTCAAAAATTCTATAATTTCTTTTTGAAATTATTTGCTTTGAAATTCTTGAAATTATTTTTGCGATTTCTCCAAAACCCGACTAGGGTTTTCCGTTTTTGTGAAGGATTCGTGTGTTTCCTATCCTTTTCTAGGGTTTTTTAAGAAGAAAACGTCTGTTGAAAATCACAAATCTAGTGATTTTTTCTGCAAATTGCACCCTCAAATGCATCTGCAAATCGTG
The DNA here is from genome assembly GCA_028749045.1 of Cupressus sempervirens. Taxonomy (NCBI): domain Eukaryota; kingdom Viridiplantae; phylum Streptophyta; class Pinopsida; order Cupressales; family Cupressaceae; genus Cupressus; species Cupressus sempervirens. The sequence continues at coordinate 122,436,272 of CM053785.1, read as the reverse complement.
AGCTCCAAAATCGCATATGATTTCAACACTCCCAACTTTCAGTTCAATGTTTTCTGCACACCACGGGCATTTGTTCCACATTGTTGAAGGGGCGTCGTGCTTTCTCTGCAAATCATGGACATTCCAAAAATAAATGCGATTTCAGCATGCAATGTCTAATGAAACTCACGTTTTCCTGCTATGAATGGTGTCGTTTTTTGCTTCATACAACCTAGCCGCTCCTCTGTGCAATCAAATTTTCCTTTTTTGGGTGTTTCTTTCTCAACAATCTGCCATGTTTTTGCAACTATCGACCTCCATAGCTGCCGATTAGGGTTTTTTTGAAACCCTAGTTTTTGACCTCGGAAATTTTTTGTGATCACATATTCTTTCTAGGTTTTTTGAGATCTCAAATGGGTCTTCATCAGATTTTTGTGGGTGCCTTCTTTTCCGTGCCTCAATTTTTGAGCCTACGTATTTGAAATTTGACTTTAGATTCTTTTTAGGTTTTTTATCAGTTCCTCTGGGTACCTGCCAATTTTTTTTGGGTCAGCTAGGAATTTGCCTTGGAATCTGTGCTTGTTGAATTTTAGTCTTGAAGTTTGTACCTGAATTCTTCGAAATGGCATTTTTGACTAATATGATGTTGGAGGGTAGTCTACGATTCAATGGGCACAATTATAACCACTGGAAGTAGCGCATGTTAACCATCATCGTCTGGATGAGCTTGTTCTAGGCACAAAGACTCGTTCGAACTCTGACCGAGTAGAACAACACAAGTTGTCGAGCTTCCTGATCAAGGTGAAGGTGCATTTTTCGCCTTCTGAATCTGTTTTTGTTTTTTGGGTTTGTTGATTTTCTCCTTAAAAATCATTTTATATTGTCTGTAATACGCAAGGTTGCGTGAGATTCTGGGTTTTACCCTTTTTTCCACAAAAATGAAGTTTTGTAATTGCAATTTGTTTTGAATCATTGCACTCTTCTGGCAAAGCTTCTTGGTTTCAACATTCTATAGATCCAGGGAGGGTCTCAGTTATCACAAAATGTTCTGACATTCGTATGTTGACCATTAAGAGAGGCTATTAAGATAATATCTTTAATATCTTTATTAAGATATTATCTCCTTAGTTAAATACTTTCTATAATGGTCAACTACTTGTCTATAGTTCGTCTTTCAGTCTAGATAGGAATGTTTCTTATCCTGTCTCTTTCATCTTCAGTCTAGATAGGAATGTTTCCTATCTTGTCTTCAGTTTTGTTTCTAATTTCGTCTTCAGTCTACATTGTTTCTTTTAGAAACAACGTCCTTGTAATTCTTTATAAGGAATACATTTGTTCCTCAGTTAATAAATCATTTGGAAATTCATTAATCTGCCAATTCTTGAATCTTGTAACACATTATATCAGCTCAAGGAATAGCTGTAGACCCTGCTAAGATCAAGGCAATCCAAAATTGGCCTATACCTAGAAACATGACAAAGGTCAGAAGCTTTATGGGCCTAGTAGGTTTTTAGAGAAAATTTGTTAGAGATTTTTCCAGGATAGTATATCCCATCACTTCACTCCAAAGGAGATGAATGAAGTTCAGGTGGACTGAAATATGTCAAACAACTTTTGAATATCTAAAGGAAAAGTTAACAACTACACCGATACTCAGAGTACTTGATCCATGTCATATCCCCATTTTAAGATAGAATTTTAATAATAATTGATAATACAATGTTATTAAATAAATAATGATAATAAAGTTATATTAAAATCAATACTAAAATATAAAACTAGGAAACAATAATTATTTAATCTATATTATTAATGAAATAATATTTAGTATGATATTTTAAATAATTAAAAAATAATAAAATTTCAATGAGTAAATAAAGAAATAAAATTAAATACAAGAGACAATATTGTAGAAAATATGTTAACTTTCTAAATAGAATTTAATAATAAATAATAATAAACACAAATAAGTTAGTAAATAAATAATATAACATAGAATAATATAAATTAACTAAATCTAATGAAAAGACAAGAGATGTTTAACAAATAGACATGACTCCTTAAAATTAAGATATAAAGGGGAGGACAGTTTATTTTAGAGAGGGGAAAAAAGAAGAGGAGAAGAGAGTTAAAAAAGGAAAAATGGAAGAGGAAAGAAATATGAAGAAAATAAGGAAGTGACTTTCTCAAAAGGGTCATAATTATAAATAGTTGTGACTCTTCAAAAATATTGTGATTATAAAATGTTGGGACTTTTCCAAAGGATTTTATTTATGAAGTGTTGTGACTTTTCGAAAGGATTATAACTATGAAGTGTTGTGACTTTTCAAATAATTTGTATTGTGAATGGTTGTGACCCTTGGAAAAGAAGAAACAAAAAATATCTATTGTCCTTTCCTTATAAATTAGAAAATGAAGAATTTTAGAAAGTAAATAGAGAGTTGAGATAATTCTAGAAGGAATATTTCATTGAAGGGAGAACTAAAGATAGAGCCACATAAACCAAGTAAAGCAGAAGGTAAGAAAGGTATATTTATAGATTATATTTGTTTAATTATATTTATGAATTTATTTATATTAATGAATCATACTTGTGGATAATATTGTGTTAACCTAAGGGGTTAGCACCATGGATATCAATGAGACTCGAAGCATGGAGCATGTGAGATATTAAGATCTCAATTGTCCAACATGGCCGAGAATCCAAGTGAACTCGAATCATGGAGCATGTGAGATATTAAGATCTACATTGTTTGCCATGGCCGAGAATTGATATCAAAGCATGGAGCATGGAGATATTAAGATCTCCATTGTCCGCCATGGCTGATAATTGATGTGCTAGAATATTTTGATGTTGTCAACATATGCATATGTGATTAGCCTTGGATAAGGGATGCCTGTTTAAGAAGAATCTTAAGGGGTGTGCTCTCGAGAAGACGACGAGGTAGCTATGAGCTAGGAAGCCCGATTTGGAGACATCCTTAAGATTGGGGTTAAATTAGAGGGTAGAATAATATAGTTAGTTTGTCATTGTTGTGATTCTAACCATTATTTTGTAGGTATTACTTGTTCCAAACTAACCCTAATAGTGGGGACATTACAATCCACAAGACCAATTCGTAGTTATAACAGATGCATCTGAGGAGGGGTTAGGAGGTGTATTGATGTAGGAAGATCAAGTTATTGCCTACAAATCCTGGAAGCTGAAAAATTATGAACAAAACTATGCCCTGCATGATCTGGAATTAGTAGCCATTGTTCATGCCCTCTAGATGTAGAGGCACTGTTTGATAGAAAGACCATTTGAACTCCAGTCAGATCACCACGACCTGAAATATATATTTACCCAACCTAACCTTAACACTCGACAAAGAAGATGGCTAGAATTTCTAGTAGATTATGATTTTGAGATTAGCTATGTTAAGGGAAAGGAAAACAAAGTAGCAAATGCATTGAGCCGGGGAAGGCATATATCAGCTATGATAGCAATAAATATCGGGTTCAGGGAACAAGTATTGCAACACCTATTCGTCGATGAATTTTGAGGCTAGCCAAGAACTTCACAGAGATCCTCAAAACCCCAGGTATGGAGATTACCAATTGGAAGAGGATGTACTTTTGAGATACAGAGGTGGGATGTATATACCTAAGGTTTCAGAAGTCCGAAGAATGATTTTAAGAGAATTCTACATAGCCTTATATTCTTGACATCCTGGGGTGACCAAGATGTTGGTAGATATAAAACCCTTGTATTTTTGAAAAGGAATGAAAAGAGAAGTAGCAGAATACGTAGCAGGATGCCTCGAGTGTTAGAGGTTCAAGGCTGAACACCGTTATCCAACAGGATTATTGCATCCGAATGAGGTTCCAGAATGGAAGTGGTAGATAATTACCATGGATTTTATTTAGGGGCTACCCATGACTCAAAACAGACACAACACTATTTTAGTAGTTGTAGATAGATTAACCAAAGTAGCCCACTTGATACTAGGTAATTTGACAGATGGAGCACAAGAGATTGCAGAAATTCATCAGAGAAATTTTTAGACTTCATGGAGTTACAGAAAAGATTATATCCAACAAGGATGCTAAGATAACATCTAGGTTTTGGAAAACTTTATTTTTCACCTTTGGGAACCAAGCTAAATGTCAGTTTTGCTTACCATCTAGAAATCGAGAGTAAATCAAGTTTTGGAAGACCTCCTAAGAGTGTCCTGTATGGATCGACAATACCAATGGGAAATGTATCTTTCCTTAGTAGAATTTTCCTATAACAACTCTTATCAATCTGCTATCAAGATGGCACCCTTTGAGGCCTTATATGACCGAAAATGCAGAACACCTGTAAGTTGGAACCAAATTGAAGATAGAATTATCATTGGGCCATAAATGCTATTAGATATGGAAGAACATGTAGTTAAGATCCATTAGAGGTTGAAAGAAGCAAATGATAGACATAAGAGTTATGCAAATGCTAAAAGAATACCTAGAGAGTTCTCAGTGGTGGGAAAGGCTCTATTAAAGGGAAAACCACAAAAGAACACTATCAAGTTCGGAAAGAATGCCAAGCTGGTCCCAAGATATGTGGGACCCTTTGAGGTGTTAGAAGTTGTAAACCTGGTAGCCTACAAGATTGCACTACCTCCAACCCTTGCCAAGATGCATGATATATTCCATGTATCATATCTTAAGAAGTATATCACCCATCATGAGCATATAGTTGATTGGAACCTTTTGTAGGTACGAGACCAAGGGGTGGTGGAAATAGAGCCGCTCAAAATACGCGAGGTGCATAAGCTCTGCTTACAAAATCGAGACATAACTTAGTGCGAGGTCTAGTGGGACTAGTATACTTAGGAAAATGCTACTTGGGAAGATTATGATGAGATCTTCCAGAAATTTCTCCATTTCTTCTCCAGGACTGAAACATTAAATTTTGTTGACTATCATTTAAAACTATGCTTTTTTTACTTAACTAGAATTCTGGTTTTTGTAAAGTTCATCGGGGATGATGAAACACAAGGAGGAGGGTATGTTACATCCCAATATTTTTTCTCTTAAAGTAATTATGTAACTGCATACATTTCATGTGACTGGTTGTTAGTTGAAATCAATTGAATGTTATGATCATGGGAAATGGAAAATTGTTTGATTCTCATGAAGATGACTTGTTAGTTGTTAGTTACAAGATATTTGAGAATGATTAATATTTTCTTTTGAAAATAAGTTGTCAATGGTTTTGGTGGTTAGCCATTATGATAATTATGAAATACGTTTGGTTACAATTGAGAAATATGGTATTATCGTGGAATATTTTTTTTGAATACAGGAGCTAACGAAGGAGGGAAGCATTGCTAAACGGAATTTAAGGAATGGGGCGCCATTTAAGTCCATCGTCAAACCATCAGGTATGGGTTCTAACTATCTTGGTGAAGGATTTAATGGCAAGGCAATGGGGTATACCTTGGACAGTCATGAGCTACCCAGTCAGTTCTAAAAACAAGAGAAACACTAAACATGTAATAACATAAGAGAACTATTACCTTCTTTTTATTTTTTTGAGACCGTGGAGTAGTCGTCAAATGTAACTCTCTATAGATATATATATATATTGACACCATGTTATTTTTGTTTTGCTAAAATCTACAAACTGCACCTACACACACACACACACACACACACACACACATATATATGCACGATCATTATATTGATAAAAAAGAATTATACGTGCTCACATAATTACACGTGTAGGTACATATGTATATGTGTACGTAGAATTATAGGTGATGTCAATAGCATCATGCCAATATACATACATACATACATACACACACACACACACACACACACACACATATATATATATTTGTGTAATATAACCTTGAGAAATATAATCTTTAAGTCTTTATTTTGGCTCCATGACAATGAGAAAATGCCACCTTTTATATTGGCCTTCATTCGTTTTTAAATTTTCAAATGATTTGAGGAGTTCTTGTAACTGATGATGGCTTGCTCAACACTCCTTTGTAACCGATGAAGCATGAAAAATATATTATTTCATATCCCACAGCTAAGGAGAAAAAGCTCTTGGTGATTCCACTTTTTTCTTTGCATATGATTTCTCTGAGTGAGTTAGCAAGTGATCTTCCTTATTTACAACTCCTTTTGGAGACTCATCATCATTCTTGTATCATATCCCGATACCGTAACTGTAGTGTTAGTCATGCCATTGTCAACAGTACCAGAAGCTCCTTCACGTGTTGAAGTTATGTTGTTAGACCATGACAACTACTCTTAACCATCATTTTTCAGGTCATGAAATCATTACTCAAGTTTCCTTTCATATTCATGTACTCTATGTCTTTTTCAAAATGTTTTGAAAGATGATTTTCCATAACGGAAATGAATGAATGCTATGGTAATTTATATCCATGATCATGGATGAGCATACTAGCCGTAACCAAGGCTCAAGAGTGTATTGAATCCTGAAAACATAAGAACTATTTCTATCTTATTTTGGCTCCTTTTATCCATACATATTGGGTGCTAACACAAACCCACACATTTAGGCTTGGAATCAATTCCATTGTAATTATTGAGCAAACACTTGTAAAATGAATAATTGTATATGATTTAAATAGAGATGGTTCCTTTATTTTTTTATGAGGCATATGTCTGATTTATACAGAGGTATTATCCATATACCAATTGAGATAGAATCAAATTAGTGTTGATAAATTCTGATTGATAAAATTGAATGCATATACCAAAAAAATCCCAGGATGCACCCAAGACCAGTAGAGTCAAACATAATTGGATGAAGAGGAGAGGCATCCCTACAAGAACAAATTGAATGTTAGTAACAAAAGTAATGAACACTTAAAACTGCTAAGACCAAGTCAGCTCATGGTTGTCCAAAGTATATCCAGTTGTCAAGTGAGTAGTGGTGATCGGGCTATTTATTTGCCCATCTAAATCCTTGGCCAAGGTAGATTAGAGGCATGCTTGCTGCAAATGATCACTAGACGTTAGGGTGCTAGTTGACAGAGGGGAGGTTGATGGAGGAATTCCATAGCCTTGTCTTCTACTTAGCCGACACTCTAACACCAGAATGCTTGGGTGGCAGGACTATAGTCCCCCAAGCCTAACCTTGGGGTAGGGAGAGCCTTTCTCATATGAGATTGTGTGGGGATATGTTAAGGTCCGCAGTTGGGAGGTTAAGCCTAAGTCAATGCTTCTCCTCTTTGCTAGAGATCCGAGGCTTGCACAACACATTGACAGTTATTTTGATACATGTATAATTCCTAATCTTTGCTTGTACTTACTTTTCATGTACTCTTGAAATGCATGTTCGTTTATATGGTTATTTATTAAGTTGTTATCAAGTGTAACCTGTGGAAGTTAGTTATGGGAGTTAAATTAGTTTCCTCCATGTGAATTTGAAATTTAGTAGTTGTTTTATGTCATGAAATGAAATCAGTTAGTAGTCATTCTTGAAGGAAGTAACGCATGTATAACTGTTGTTATGTCATTCTGTTATTTAAATCAGTTATGCTTAGATTATGATCACTAAACTTCCAGCCTATGAAAATTGGTATGTTACAAAAGTACTTTATGGTAAAGAAAGTACCAAGAACATGGCACACCATGATCAATTATTTCTTTGATGGCTTTAAGTTTAGGGTTGTTTTGATCCCTATCTTCAAGTCAATAGTTTGATGGATGATACAGTCATTCTTATTATTTACTTCGATGAGTTAATCAATTTTACAAAAAGGAACCAACAATATGAATAAAGATGACTTCAGATTTATGCTTTTCTTTTGACATAGATTTAGGTTGGATGATTACAGATTTATGCTGAACGACATGTATTTAGGTCTCTCTCCCTATCATTTAGGGTTTAACTTCTTACAAGTATGTTATGTATGTAACTTTTCCAGAACCAAATATCTAAGACAATTACTTGAGAAACACAAGCTGGTGGATTCTTAGACTCAATAGCTTCTCTTCAGTAGGTCAATCTTTTATAATATTGACCTAGGCAGCCTAATTTATTTCTTTAACTAGGTCTGACATTTCCTTTGTTGTTGCTGTTTTAGCACATCTCTTGGTAAGCACAACACCAATCATTAAGGGAAGTAAAGAAGATCTTTAGATATGTTAGAGGTACAGGATTCAGATTTTTTTGAACAACTAGTAGGTTAAAAGATCTATGGTAAGTCTTATTATGGGTGCTGTATCTGCATAAGCAAGAAGCAATAGATTGCATTCTTTAGCACATAAACTGTGTGAGACGACTTTGGCTGCATGGAGCTGGTTTGACTAAGGACAATCTTGGTTGATTTATGGGGACATCAAGAGAAGCTTACCGGAAATTTTATGGTAAATAGGGTTTGTTCCAGTTTGTAAAATAAATACGTTTTTTACGCGTGTATCAAAGTGTGCAGAGGTTTTCCATTTTCTTTATTTATTGGTTGAGAAAGTTGTGAATGAGCTGATGTACTGTCTAGCTGAAGAGCAAGCATTAGAAATGTTTACCGAAGACCTCTTCATAAAAATTAACATATACTACAAAAAAACATTGGAATAGTAAAAAATGCATGATATTCAGACATGACATCGTGCTATACAAAACTTAATTATCGGGAACGGTCTGTCATAAATTATAATCGGTTGCCATCTTTCAATTTTTTAGTTTGATGGGTTAAACAATTTTTTTTTTCTGATCTAATTGCTGAAAGCATATAAATCCTCCTCCTTTTGCATTTTCTCAGTTTCAGTGTTTTTTCCTACAAATGTTTGCATTGTTTTTTATCAATGATTAATTTATTGTGAAAATGTGATAAGACAGTTGCAAGATGAGGCATTGGCCCTTGATGCTCAAAGACTTCAAGCCACACAAAAAAGTGTGAAACTGGTGAGTCTCATTTTATATTGGAAATCAGGTCGCTCTAAATTGATTTTCTGCATTACCACGTAGTTTGGTTATGTTATGGTTCTAACATGGGATGCCTACTTGAATGAGATATTGCACAGCTTGAAAGATATTTTCAAGTGGAAACTATGCCTTGCATTCAACGTCTAAGGCAACAGGAACAATTAATACAAAGGCGCCTTTTGAGGGTGAGACTGAGATTGTCTTATTATGTTTTTGTTGTGTTTTTTTCTATATAAATGGAGCAGTTATAACAATACAAGAAGCATCAACTCCATACCCAGATAAAAGTTCCATAATAAAACGACCAAAGAAATTAACAAAGCAGTTCAACATCTAAAACCAACAAACATGGAACTATTGTATTCCCACCAATGTCATTACACTGCACTCATGCTGATCCAAATCATAGGTACAAATAAAATGATCTGCTATATTATCTGTGTTGAAGTCTTTCACAGCAGTTCAAATCTGTTCCTTATGGTTAGTTCCATTCTATCCTCCTCTGGTCTGTCAATATCACGGGTCTTCATTTATCATTTAGAGCAGCCAGTTCTTTCTTGTTTAATTTTTTTCCTTGTGGCCAAAAATTAGCTTTTTTAGCCTTCCTTTCATAAACAACTAACAAGGCCTTCCTCAAGCAAGATCAGGAATCTCTCTTAAGAATTTCCAGAATCACGGTGACCTGCAACAAAATGTTCATAACTATAAGGGTAACATGGCATTGATTTCTCAGGTTGTGCAGGAGTAACATGGCATTGATCATGGTTCAAAGTCTTGCAAATTTTTCATTAGATTTAGAAAAAATATTATTTCAAAATGCATATTTTAAAATATCAAGGCAGCCTATTACAAAATCCTCAAATTTTGAATATTCTTTTGGCACTTGGGAATAATCGTCTGTCATTTATGTCTTCTATGGAGTGATCTCTTTTGAATTTCAAACTATCAATGTTTTGCTGAATAAAATTGAATGATTCATCACTTAGGACATTTTCCTCTATGATCTCCCTATCATCAAGCTTTGCAATCTCCTTGAGGAATTTTATTTGATTCTCATAGATGGGGAGGTCATTCTTCCATTGAGCAGCCAGTATGGCCATTTCTACCTCAATATTTTTTTTTGTTCATATACATCAAAAACCTTAATCAAGAATAATCTCACCTTACCCAATTTTTAGGAGGTCCAATAATCCAAAACTAGTTCGTTACCCTTCATGGCATACAAGGAATCTACTTTTGTCTTGGGATGAGGGCAAGGACACTTGTCCTAACAACTTGAGTGGCTAGTGGATTGATCAAGTCTTTGAAAAGATGCCTAAATTGCTCCGAGTACCATTTCATTTTCTTCTTTGACTAGTGAACCTTTTGCATTCTCGACTTAATTGTTTGTGTGGCAGCATTAAATGTAGTTAAGCCACCCAACCTCTTATGCTTTCCAAAATTTATTCCCTATCATCTTTATCCATAGTAGGGGTGCCTATGTTAGCCATTGCTTTCCCTTTATCATTCCTCAAGGTAACTATTACCTAAATTTTCACTCCCTAGCTCATTTCAGGTAGAGTCATAGTTATGCCAATCAATGGTGCATTTTTTGTTAGAACAAAACACAAGACTCAGATTTGCAGCAAATTGAAGGGTTACAAAGCAACAAGGATACATATGCAATACATCATTTTGGTCATAAAAGGGAATAAAAATGAAGCAACAACTACAAAATTTACCATCAATAGTAGTGAAGTAAAGGAAGTATTTAGAAGCTTCAAATACAATTAACAAAAGTACATCTACAACAGCTGTAAAAGGAAGGAAGCCGAGTTTTTCTTGTATAAAACTTTACCCCAAGGTTTTAGATTTAAAGAGAAACCAACAAAGAGCTTCTAGATTTCTAGAAACGATAACAAGCTTCAGATTTTTTTTCTTTTGTAAGTTTGTATTGTATTTGTTTTTTATAATATTTATGAATGATAAATTATCAAAATATGGAAATTGACTTTTAAAATAAATTTTTATTTTTATTTTGTATCATTTAATAAAAAATTATTAAATTATTAAATAATTTATAATCTATTATTTTTAATGAACATTATTATATTAATAATATTGTTGAAAAAGAGCAAATACAACATGTTGACTCTTTCCAAGATGCCAATTTGTCCAATTAGCTAGATGAAGTACAATTGTTTTTGTACTTCAAGAAGTATTGCACCCGTTGGTGAAATGTTGGTTATTTTTCCATCTCCTTATAGTTGTCCATGAACATGGTTTTCATTGGAAATTGATTAGAAAAGGCAACTATTTTTCACAACCAGTAAATGGTTTTGTTTAGCATCTTGTTGCTGGTTAGGATAGAATAACTTAGTTTTCAGTTTTCCCAAAGTTTTGTCTAAGCGCAATAGAGTAGTTTAGTTGTAGTTTTCCCATTTTCAATAAGTGTTCCAAGTCCCAGACCTGTTCAGGTTATAAAGGGAGTTGCTTTGTTCTAAAAATGAGGAAAAGTCATGCTCCATAGTTGTTTTAAGTATCTACAAACACAAAGCAATCCTTTCCTAATGGTCATACATACACCTATAATTGGTGATAATGAAGTTCAATACTTCAGTGTCACAAATCATAAACATACATTCAATCAGTAGGGAAGGGTTATTTTGCATCCACAGTCTGAGTTTCAAGTTCAATCACATTTTTTGCTGACTCTATACTCAATGAACTGTTATAGGCTACTGATCTTGATGTCTAGCGGGTAGACATATAACAAATGTTGCCAAAAATGTTACCTAAATTTTCACCCCCAAGCTCATTTTAGGTAGAGTCATAGTTATGTCAATCAATTGTGCATTTTTTGTTTGAAGCAAATACAAGAGTTAGATTTGTAGCAAATTGAAGGGTTACGAAACAACAAGGATACATATGCAATACATCCTTTTGGTCATAAAAGGGAATAAAAATGTAGTAGCAACTACAGACTCTACCATCAATAGCAGCGAAGTATAGGAAGCATTTAGAAGTTTTAAATACCATCAACGAAAGTACATTTGCAACAACTATAATAGGAAGGAAGTAGAGTTTTTCTTGTATAAAACTTCACCCCCAGGTTTCAAATTTAAAGAGAAATCAACAAAGAGCTTCCAAATTTCTAGAGACAATAACAAGAAGCTTTAGATTTTTTTAAATTTTTGTAAGTTTGTATTGTATTTTTTACAATATTTATGAATGATATTTTATAAACCATTAATTTGATATTATTAAAAAAATACAAAATATAAAAATTGACTTTTATAATAATTTTTTATTTTTATTTTGTATCATTTAATAAAATATTATTAAATAATTTATAATCTATTATTTTGTGTTCCATGGGGATGTCCCCTGGGTTTTTGCCCTCGTACTTGTACCAGGTACGAAATGGGGACATGGGTACACCTTTTGGCTGTCCCTCGTGCTGTGCCAAATGGCCAATTTCGGGTACCGTCCTCGAAATGCAATTTGGTGATTCCCAGGAAACTCGGGTACAACAATTCGTACCGAGGATGCCATTCCTATCCCTCAAGTGCCATCTAAACCTCGTTCCGTCTCCTTTTTCCCAGCACACAGTTAGCGGTCAAAAAGGTTTTAAAAAAAATATTTTTGGGCTGTGTCTCCCATTTGCGTGGGCCCCACATGGACGTTAGCTATCAATAAAATAATGCAAACCCTAATTTGGCTTTAAAACACAAAAGACTCAAGTCTTTTCTTCATTTGAGTTATTTGCAAGTTGGGAAGTGGAAGAGGAAAATAGTAGTAACCAAAGAGGAGTGCATTTTGGAGGTGCAAGAGGAGGTTTTGCCTTCATTTCTTCTTCATTTGAGGTATGTTTTTTTATTTTATTTTTGTTTGATTCAAACTTTATTATTGTTTGTTGCCATTTTTCATTTTTTCCAATGACATAGAGAGGGCATGTTGAACGGATATGTTATCTCTAAAAGTTGCACCTTTGACTAAATTCGAAAAACCCAGTCACTTCGAGAAACATGGAAACACTCTTGGATAGTGGGTGTACCAGAAATAGGAGTGAATCTTCAGATTCTAGGTTGGCTCCTTATGATGCTTCACCTATTTGCTCTTCAAACATAACTTAAAACTTGGGAGGAAAAGAGATAGAAGGATAAAAAAATTAAAATTTTAAGATTAAGGTGATGCACCAAACTTGAAATGAGATTGAGATTTTGAACACAATGAAACCTTCTTGAAACAGTTCAAATATGACATAATTCTGATAACAATTTACTCATTTTGCAGATGCAACAAACTAAAGGATTCTCACTTAGGACTCAAGATGAATCAGAATAATGACAACAAATCGATACCTTTCATACAACAAGATGGAACTCAGAAAAGGTCTTCAAACAACTGCTTCATTCAAATTTTCAAAGGTTGATATATAACATTTCCATACTTGTTACAAAGCAATCTGTACTCAAACTATGAAGGATTCAAGAAGAAATCATAACAATAGCCCTTTTACCAAAAACTCATAACCCTTACAAATGAGCCTCAAGCTTATGCTTTTTCACTTTGATTGCTTCATAAATGCAAACAACCACTGGGTCAAATTCAGCCTTCGAGGCCAATTTTGAGCCCCTAAAAAGTCTTCAAAAAGTGTAAAATAGTACCCCAAAAGTCATGGTTTGAAAATATCAACATAAAGACCCCTCACAAAATGCAGTCATATCTCCAAAAAGGCTCCCGAAAGTCTCCTTGAAATGCAATAACTCTTCAACTGACTTCCCATCCCATCACTATAACTTTGGACAACTATAATAACTCTAAAAAATATCCATGCTTGACTTCTAAAAGGTAAAAATAAATATCTTATATTTTATCACACTTAACACTTATTAATAATATTTTATATATAATTCATAATTCATACAATCTAATAAATATTAATTATACTAATAACATTTATTAAGTGATAGGCTAATTCACTTTATAATATTATTAATCTAATTGATATATATTAGAAAGTAAATTATAGATTATATAGTAAGCATTAATAAGTGAAAATATTATTATGATTACAATATTTATATTTTATTATTATTTTTAATAGATATCAATTAGATTAATAATATCATTAAGTGGATCAAGAAACCATTTAACAATATCATTAATACAATTGATATATATTAAAACAAATAATATTATATAAATATTAAAATAATAATAAAAGTGAAAACATAATAAAATATTTACAATACTTTTAAAAGCTTAGGAAAGGATCCTAAGACATTAAAAGGCTTTCAAACTTGGCATATTCCAAATGTCATATTTGACATGAAAAGAAGATATCCATGAGCATGAGAAAATGGGACTTAGGAAATAAAACATTTTCCATAAAATGCAAAGCTTATTCATGAAGCTTCTAGGGTCTTTTGGTACCCTAAAATGAGTATTTGATTTTTCATTTTTAACTTTGAGGAAATGTTGAGCTCTGCTGCTGCCACTACCATGAGAATTTTAGTTGGAGTTTTATACAAATTTGAACAGCCTTTCTAGGCACTTTTTCCTGTGATTTTCACTGTTGTTGTGACCAATATCATTCGCTTCCATCAGTTTTTTACGTGCTAGGCTGCCATAGAAGGAAAAGAGGGCTTCAAATTGAAGATTTTCTTGGTGTTTGTTGGCTCGAATAGCAAGTTATTTCTGCATTTTTCTTGCTTTCGCTGTTGTTGGGACCAAAATACCATTCATCTTTTTCATTCTTTTTCTATTGAGCCACCATGAATGGAAGAAAATGAGAGTTTGAAGGTCTTCTGTCTTAAATGTTCTAGCATTTTTTGCTGGTCACCATGAAATCAGAGCTCTTGTACTTGGCAAAACACAAAAACACATTTTTGATTGGCATAACTATGGCTCTACCTGAATTAAGCCGGGGGTCAAAAATTAGGTAATAGGAAACATTGAAATGTTTTTTTTCCCCATAACTTGCAGCAATATAATACATTGTATAATCCAAGGCAAAAACATGAGTAGCAGTGAGAGTGAGGGGAGTAGTGATAGCGTGGATGTTGCCATGCAAGAAACTCATGTGTCACATTTACAAAGACTAAGAAAAAGACCTAGCGCAGCCATGGATGATTCTTCGTTTGAGCATAATATAGATGTCCTTGTGGAAGATGCAATGCCTAATCTGTTTGAGTGCCCTTCCAAAGTCCTAAAAAAAATGCCAAAGGTCCATTCGACCCTAAGATACCTCTCCTACAATTTGTCACAAAACTAGACGACAATAACAAGAAAAATTTGGGGTGTAGTAAGGAATGGAAATGCCATATATGTAAGAAACATTATTTTGGGAGCTACACAAGAGTATATTGTCATCGTTTATGGATAGGTGGGCAAGGGGTGAAAGGTTGCAAAAAAATTAAGGATGATGAAAAACATGAGGCCAATAGGTTGCATGTAGAGGGGGAGTTATTGCAATTAAGGGGTTCTATAGGCACCACACCCACACCCTCATTTACTCCTACACTCACTCCCACTAGCACTACTAGTAAAGGGAAAGGCCAAGAGAGATACCAATGTGGCTGATTTACTTAACATACAAGCAAAAGAGAGAGCTGAAGAGTCCATTGGCATATTTCTTTTTGCTCACGGTATACCATTCAATGTTTCTCATTCTTCATTCTATAAACAAATGTGCAAAGATATTTATGCTGCTGGTCCCTCATTTGTACCACCAAGAGAGACTAAATTACGCACCACTATCCTGAATAAAGAGTACTCAAAAGTAAACATTTTGGGGGAGGATATGAGAGAAACATGGATGAGTGATGAATGTTCTATCATCATGGATAGTTGAACCGATATCAAACATTGGCCACTCATCAATCTTATTGTCACTAGTACAACAGGAGCCTATTTTCTTAGAGCCATTGATTGTTCAGGAAAAAGAAAGGATACATCCTTCCAATTTGAGATTTTGAAGGATGGTATAGAAGAGGTAGGGGCTTCAAATGTTGTGCAAGTGGTCATTGATTCAACCCAGGTGTGCAAATCAGTTGGATTGATAGTAGAGAGCACCTATAGACACACTTTTGGACCCCATGTTGTGTACATGCATTGGATAACACCTTGAAGGACTTTGGGAAAATTGATTGGATAAAGGCTATGGTGTCCGAGGCTAGAGACGTGCAAATGTTTATTTGCAATTATGACACATCTCTTGCATTATTTAGGGCATTTTCCAAAAAAAAAAATTTCAAGCCTGTGGACACTAGATATGCTAGCTACTTCATTTTGTTGGAGAGGATGCTTGAGGTCCAAGAGGCCTTACAATCCATGGTGGTCAATGCAAAGTGGAATAGATGGCATGAATCAAGCACCCTAGATGGAAGACTTGTCAAACGAAGAATCCTAGATGAGAATTGGTGGACCACAATGAGGTAAGAATCTTAAATAATTGACATCATAATTGTTATTGCTGATTTAATAAAAATATTTCTGATTTAAGAACTTGCTGATTTTTTTTTAAATATGATGTTTCTCACTTGCAATTTTCTTTCATTTGCAGATACATTTACTCCTTCATTGACCCTATTGTGTAGGTCATTAGATATGTCGATGTTGACTCTTCTAGCCTTGGAGAGATTTATGAGACCTTTGATAACATGCTTGGGCAAATCAAGCAAGTTATTAAAGAGAAGAAATCTACTTTGGAGTTCTATGAGGAACATCTTAAGCCCATTGTAATGAAAATGTTGACCACTATGAACACCCCACTACATATGGCAGCCTATGTAGTCAATTTAAAATGGTATGCACCAAGGCCTAAGAGAGTGCCTCCATCTAGTGATGAGGAGGTGAGTTTAATTTATGTTTTTGATTTCTGATTTTATAATATGTTTTTAAAATTTTGATTTTATTTGTAAAGTTTATAAACTCTAAATTCTAAATTTTTGTTTGTTCAAAATAAGTGAAAGAGGGCTTCTTCAAGGCCCTTCCAAAAATGTATTATGCAGAGGATGCTACAAAAATTCGGGGGCAATGGCTTGACTTTGCCAATCTTTGTGGTCCAACATTTGGTAGACTAAAGGCGAGGACTGATAGAGCTACATTATCTCAAAGGGACTTTATTGGATGGTGGACATGGCATGGTAGAGATGTACTTGAGCTAAAAGGTCTTGTCATTCGTCTTCTCTCACAAGATGCGAATTACTTTGTTGTAGAGAGGAATTGGTTTGCATATAGTTTCATCCAATCGGTTAAGAGGAACAACCTTACCTGTAGAAAATTAGAGAAGCTTGTGGTTGTTCACAGTGTATTGTGACTATAAGAGTGATAGAGTCTTGAGTATTGACAGACTTTGGCACTATGTTGGAATGTTAATCTTGAGGATGCGTTGCAAATTGATGAGGGTGACACACCTCCAAGGCTGCTTGGTCTTCCATTGGATGGGGACTCTTTGCCTACCCCTACTAGTGATTTAGAGGAAGAGACTGGCGTTGATCTTGATTTAGATATAAATTTAAATTCCTAGAGGACAGCTATATATTTGGCTTTTTGCTTTGCAGATACTCGGATGCATTATTGCTTTTGATTATTATGGAGTTGGACATCTCATTTACACTTCTAGTATTTACTTTCATCATGTCATTTTGACTTCATGCATGATGATGATGCATTGATGCTTGGAGCCTTTGGGCATTTTTGCTAATTGTATGTGATATTCGGATATATCATATATTATATTCTTATTTTGATTTTAAAAATGTAATCTTGATAGTTTTCAATTTCCATGTATTGATCTTCTAAAATGTCTTTGAAGCTATGATTCTATGGTGAATGGTTTATCGATGTTATGATATGTATATTTGAATTATGTCTCTAAAGTCTAGTACTCTATATATAAAAAAATTTAAAATCCCCTATATTACATAGCCGTCCCCTGAGGTCCCATCCCCAAAATTTTGGCTTCGACCCATACCTGTACCAAAGACACATCTCCATCCCCTAAAATGTCCCCGTCCCAGAAACTCCGTGGAGCATAGATTATTTTTAATGAACATTATTCTATTAATAATATTGTTAAGTAGGCAAGAGCCTACAACACAACGGTAACTTGTGAGCCTCTCATGTGGGAGGTCTTGGATTCGAATTCGTTTAACACATAAAAATAATTAATTACAACAAAACTCAATAATTAATCTAGGCTTCGGCCGTGTACTGATCCCAAAAAAATAAAATGCTAAGTGATTTAATTATCACTCAATAAATATTATTAATATAATTAATTTTGTTTAAATAATAAATAATAAATTACCTAATAATTGTTAAATAAACATATTAATTATTTTATAGTTCATTATTTAAGTGATATTTATTAAGTAAATGAATTATAAGTTATTTGATAATTATTACTTTAAGTGTAAGATAAGAATTTTTTTAAATCTCTAAAAGTCAAACAGGGATATTTTGGAGAGTTATGGCAAGGTGTCGAAGGTCATATTGATGGGATTTGAAGGTCAAAAAGTTATTACTTTTCATAGGCTTTTTGTGGGATATTTTGAGAGATAAGAATGCATTAAGGGGTCTATATATTGATATTGTTGAGGCATGACTTTTGGGCCATATTTACACCTTTTTGAAGACTTTTTAGGGGCTCAAAATTGGCCTTGAAAGCTGAATTTGACCAAGGAGGAGTTGCTTGCATGAATGATTTAGTTGGATGGAAAAAATGCATAAGTATGAGCTAAAGGCTCATTTGTAAGGGGATTTCGTTTTGTGTAGATTGGGGACTTGTGATATATTCCAATGCTTCTCCTCATTCTTGCTTTATTTCTTGTAACTCACTTTGGGACATGCAAAATTATAACACCTTTGAGCAGTAATACAAACTGTATGCTTTCTCATTTTCTATTTTATTGCATACTTAGTGTTGATGCAAGTTCATGTGATGTTCTGTCCTTGGATTCCTATTGCATATTGGTGCCTTTATGCTGAAAGATACAATTCCTTGTAGGTTATAAGTTGTGTTGGTCCTAGGAATTAGTCTTAGTGTATGAGAAAATCTTTCTCCTCCTAAGGGTTGATCTTATTAAACTATCTTATAAATGTTTTATGCAAAGACCATGTTATTAGGTTGTGCACTAAGGTTCTTGTATTATCAGTTTTTGGTGTGTGTTGGTTATTTGTTAAGGCTCAAGGATACTTTTTCATGCATCACCATAGTTTAGATTTTGTTTTTGTTATCCTTCTATCCCTTTTCTGCAAATTTTTTTTAGTTTTAGGACTTAAGGTGAAGTATCATAAGGAACCGGCGTAGAATCTGAAGATTTATTCCAATTTTGTGTAACCCACAGACCTAGGAGTATTTCCATGTTTCTCAAACTGACTGAGTTTTAGAACTTAGTCCAGGTGCAACTTTTTGAGATAGCAATAACAATTAAAGTCCTTTCTTTCTTAGTCTTCTTTGAGGTGTCAACTGTGGTAATAATATCTTGAAATCTGATTTTATTTACTATTGATTTCTTTCTCTTATCAAAATTGACTGCAAGCATTGAAGGTGTGGAAGCTTAACATTTAAAGAAGGGGCCGCTGAGGTAGTGGCATTATCTTAAGCCATTTCTCCATTTAGTACCATTAAATCTTTTGCATTTTACTCATCTCGTGTCACCTCTTTCTTAGGCACTTATTCTTTAGTATGAGTCTTTGCCTCTTTTTCCCTTCTTTCCCTTATTGTTATTTTGCTGATTGGATGAATTCTGCTTGTTCTGCAGTGAGTTCCATTCTAGAATTGTCAACATTTTCCCGAGTTTCTTTATCTGCCTCTTCATCCTTATCCTTCTCACGAGTAGGATTGTAAAGCTCCTTTTCTTCATCATCCTTACCTATCTCAATTATTTATGATAGCCCTATGTCATACCCCTTCCTTTTCATCTCATATATGAGCTCAAAATAGGGTGAGCCAAAGACTTCTTTACTAAGTTCAAGCCAGGGAAGAGTTTGGTTAGGCTTAGTTTAATGGGGGGTAGATGGTTTCCCTTTTTCCTAGTAGGCTTCACCTCTTCATTAGACTATGTATCCTCTAAGTCTTCTCCATCATTTGACTATATACTAAATCTAGTGTCTCTTGAGGAGGCCACAATTGTTGTTTAGGTGGATGCTTCTTGTTTGTGGTAGTGGGCTCATGTGGTGGTGCAATAGGGGGTTTCCTTATCTTGGGTATGTTATTTTTGTTGTTCCCCTTCTTTGAGAGTTAGGCGCGTTACCAAATTTTCACCTGCCGGCTCAATTGGGCAGAGCCTTGTGTTTCAAGTCGTGGAGGTACATTTCAAACTTTCTATATCATATGCCATCCAATATTTGAGCCATTGATAACAAAGCTATTGCATTTGATGAAGCAAAGATTACAATGCAAAAGAACATACTGAAGATTCTTTTCTGAAAATGTAATATGCTTTATATTTATCAAAATGTTCAAAGGTTTCCCACAAGCTTTGAAACTAGCTAAAGGACAAATCAGAGCTTGAATTTCAAAAAAACATAAATGCGTGTGAAAAAAGAAAAGGGCATAAAGAGTCATAGGGGTCAGTCATTGCTTGAATGACTGGCTATGTTGCTGCTCGCTTTGACCATGCATGCTCTGGATGCCATACTGCTCCTGTTTTCCCACGTTCTAGTGCCAAATCCTACAATCATAACAATGAATGGAGTTAGATCCAATGGATCCAATCAATGCCTAGCCTATCTCATCATTATACGCCACACATGCATCTATATTCCCAAACACAAACCCTAATCTGCTCTCTAGCTAGTTCGTCCTATATAGTAACAGATATCTCAGCTTGTTAAAAAGAGACAAAAATACAAATTTTGAAATAACCAAGGCGCTGAAATCTGAGAACAAAGTGAAATATTGAGAAAATGCAACAGCCAAATTCATTTGAAGGCATTTGCAAGTTATCAAATTATTTATGCATTTAGCAGTCATAGATTTGATCAAAATATCCAAGGAATTTCAAAGTGATGAGCAGCAATGTTTTTGGTATGTCATATAACAGCAGTGATAGAGTAATGTCATCACCAAAAGCACAAGGAAAGGAGTAAATTCGTGCATTCAAACTCATAGATCTGAACAATAAGTTGAGATATTTATTACATGGTAATGCCATAAAATTCGAAGTATGCAATATAAATGCATGTAAGCATGAATGGTTTTCATTTTAATGTCACAATCTGCAGTATAAAGAGAAAAAGATCATATGGAAATAAATGTAATGTCCCCATTTTAGCAGTTGACCAAGTGTGTGTGCGTTAGCCTTGTTCTACATGGTCCCGAGGGCTAACAAAGGGTTTAATGGGATCCTGGAGTGTTTTGGCCTAGTCATTTCCAGTTTGGGCCAAAACGAAGTTGATTTACTCAGTTTCAGGCATACTTACTATTTTTAGTACGTCGGCAGGACACAGTGCAGGTCAATTTTGGTGATTGGATTCGATACTCCTCGGTGAGAGCTTTCCGATGAGCTATCACTCGCATTATTCGGAGTCCGATTGCTAATACATTTTAATGCCTGAAGTTTTATTAAAGTAACGTCTAATTTAATTGTAAAATATTAAAGTGTTACTTTAATATTTATTTTATGGTGATGTGTACCCAAGGGAGACATAAGGGGTATTTTAATATATGTTTTATATATTACACATCTTTTATCCCACATTACCCATATGAATTGAGCGGACCCTTGGAAATAGAATAAAAGGAAGCATTTGTGGCTTCATTAGGCAGGTTGAATATGAGAAGAAATTGGTGTGTGAGTTGCAGCTCTGTTCTTGGCATTTGAGGATGTTTATCCTCTCTTGTAACATTCTAGACGTCATTCCCTTGGGGTTTGGCCTTTGGAATTCTTTGTTATCGGCTTCATTATCAGGCAGTTTAGTTGCATTTCTGGCTACAGGCGGATTTGGTATTTTGCTCATATCTTTTTCACTACTTGTCCGACGCTTATGCCGCTTTGAAAGAATGATATTACAAAGGTAGTGGACTGATTGAAGGACAAAGTACTGTAGCAGCAAGTTCGAAAGCATGTGCTGGAGTATTATGTCAATAATGCTGAAGTAATTAGTGAGTTGATAAATCTGCCATGTATTTGGTTTTATGAATTCTGAAAATAACATTTATTTGGTTGTAGTTCATTTCCACTTTTGCATATTATTGTAGTTTCTTTCTTGTTTATGTTGTATGATACCAATTCCATGCACAAACACAACAAACAAATAAATGTTTGATTTCTGGAGTTATAAGGGGTTTAAAACATTAAACGGAGAAATAAGAGGTTGAATGCAAACTGTTTGACATAATTCCTTTCAGCAATTCGGTTTAATTTTTGGGACATTTAGGGGTGCCCATTACAGTGGTATCAGAGCTATAAGTCCTGCCATCCTGTGGAGGTCTTATAGGGAATTTGGAATAGCCAGATAGAGGGAAAAAGTGTTTGATGAAATGTCAAAACACTAAAATCAGAAATAAGTAAAAAACACAAGCTAAGCATTTATGTTTGAGCATGCGACAGGGGTCTTATAATTTCCGCGATACCAGAGCAAGACAAAATGGGATTTCAAACTTGCAAAGCAAACAGTCTAGTACGTCCGTGCAGGTGGACATTGAATCCAACCATACAGACATAGAGGAGAAATTCTTTGATCAGGACAATAATATGGGTGATCGAGATGACAGGAATACAGGATTAGGCGGAGGTGGAAATGCTGGTCCAGATCAGGGGGAGGTACTGTTCAGACAGTTACTGGATACATTAGAGCAGGGGCAGCGTATGCAGCAGGAGCAGAATAGGCAAATGGACATGATGTTGCAGCTCATGGCTAGACAGATGGGTGTCAATATTAATCCAGGTGATGCCAACAACAGAAACAATAACAACGGGGGAAACAATAACCATGGAGTCCAAGGCAACAACAATGGTCCTGAGAATAACATTAATGGTAATAATGGACATGTCAACAATGGGAATGAGGCTGATAACTTTAGACACGTTGCACGCCCAGCGCAGACTGCGAGCTCGAGACCTCTTCTACCCACTTTCCCACCCAGAGATCTGGTTCAACCAGTAAACGAACTGCAGATTACCGAGTTACAGGATCAGTTCAGGAGGGACTGGGAGGCTAGTGGACCGGAGTTTTAGGCGGATATTTCTCTTAGAAATTATATGGACTTGAGGATGAGACACATGCCTAAAGCAGGAGGGAGGAATCAAAACTTTGAGCTGAGGAAGAAAGTTGGAAAACTTTCTTTACCTTATTATGATGCTTCAGGGAAGATGACTGCACAAGCTTGGGTGCAGAAGGTAGATACATACTTGCAGCTAAATCCTATGCCTGAGGAGGAGGCTATCAAGTATGCGGCTATGCACTTGGATGGCGTTGCACATGAATGGTGGCATCATGGCATGGTGACTTTGGGGCATAATCAGATTACATCCTATGAGGAATTCACCGAAACATTGATTGAGAGATTTGACACTAAGGATCCCGAGTTACATTTCAAGGAGCTAGCACAGTTAAAACAGTCAGGTTTTGTGGATGCTTACATTACCGAGTTTCAGTGCTTGTCTGTACTTGTTACTGATATCTCTCCTAGGAGATTGGTGGTGTTATTTTGTGATGGTCTTGCTGATCCATTACAAGGTTGGGTGAAGGGACATGATCCACTCACCTTAGCTGAAGCAACTAAAAAGGCACAAGATTTAGCCCCTTCGGTATACAAAGGAAATAACCATTCAACAGATTCTTCCTACCGTAAGGACAAAGACAAAAAACCGTTTCAGAAAGAGTATAGCAAACCCAAAGAATGATCAAAAGGACTAGACAATGAAACCTTGAATGAACTTCGAAAGAAGAAGCTGTGCTTCTATTGTAGAGAGCCTTGGGACTTATCTCATAAATGTTCTCTCAAGGATAAGGAAAATTAAATGGAGTATTTTTCAGCAGAAGAGTCAAAGTCAGAAGGGGAGGATCAGCACTTCGATTCAGATGAGGGTAACACTATAGAGGAGAGCAACATTCCTAAGGATGATAGATCGTTGGCACGCTTGACAGGGGCCCAAAAGGCAATCACATTTAAGGTCAGGGGTACTATCCAGGGGCAGAAAGTGATATCTCTTATTGACACTGGGGCTACACATAATTTCATAGATGCATAGTTGGTAGCCAGGAGAGGGTTACAGACAGAGGAGCATGATGGGTTTAGAGTCATGGTGGCTAACAGTGATAAGTTATTATGCACTCAGAAGATATCTAATCTTCGCATCAGGTTTGGAGATGGCTACGAGTTGGAGGATGAGTTCTATGTTGTGGATATGGGAGATTATGATGTCATCCTCGGCATGACATGGATGGCTTCACTAGTTGAGTTCACACTCAATCTAGCGAAATTGGAGATGAGATTCCAGCATGAGGGCAGAACTATGGTACTTAGAGGACTTTCAGATGGAGGTTGCAGAGTAGTGTCCTTGAGGAGAATGGAGAGACTTTTTCGTCATGATGACATAGAGTGGGCGGCAGAGTGCTACATTATGCCAACTTCACCAGAGCTACAAGAAAAGAGTCATCCACCAAATATCCAGAAGATACTTGATAGACACGCTAAAGTATTTAGCGATATTCCTCATGGGGTTCCTCCTAACGGAGGGATGGAACATGTTATTGAGCTCGAGGAGGGAGCCAAACCAGTTATGATTACTCCCTATCGTCATCCTAAGAAACACAAGGATGAGATAGAGAAGGCGATTAAAGATTTGTTGGAGATGGGGCATATCAGGCCCAGTAAGAGCCCCTTTGCTTCAGTAGTAGTATTGGTAAAGAAGAAGGATGGGACGATGCGCATGTGCATCGATTACAGGGCACTGAATAAGAAAACAATTAAAAACAGGTATCCCATTCCTAGGATTGATGAGCTGATTGATGAGTTGCATGGGGCATGCTTCTTCACCAAAATTGATTTGCGATCCAGATACCATCAGATCAGGATGAGAGCAAAGGACATTGAGAAAACAGCCTTCCGATGTCACTATGGCCACTTTGAGTTCATGGTTATGCCATTTGGTCTAACCAATGCACCTGCTACATTTCAAAGTTGTATGAACTAGGTATTCAGGAAGCAGCTGAGGAGATTTGTCTTGATCTTCTTTGATGACATCTTGGTCTTCAGTAAGACTTGGGAGGAGCAGTTACATCATCTGGAGGAGGTGTTATCTATTCTGGAGAGAGAGTCATTGTATGCCAAGGAATCTAAATGTGAGTTTGGCATGATTTAGCTCCTTTACCTTGGGCATATCATTAGTGCAGATGGCGTTTGGGTTGATCCCGAAAATATTAGAGCTATTGTAGAGTGGCCTACTCCCACAAACCTTACACAGCTTAAGGGATTCTTTGGTTTATGAGGTTTTTATAGGAGGTTTGTTAAGGGATTCTCACAGATTGCTACACCCTTGACAAATCTTACCAGGAAAGGAGCCTTCTTGTGGACAGGGGCAGCACAGAGGTGTTTTGAGCATTTCAAGCAGGTAATGTCTTCATGTCCAGTTCTAGCTCTACCGGATTTCACGAAGCCTTTTGAGCTTCATTGTGATGCATCAGGTGATGGGATTGGAGCAGTATTGATGCAGGAGAAGCATCCCATTGCATTCGAGAGTAGGAAGTTCCGGGGAGTTGAGAAAAGTTATTCTATCTATGACTGGGAGATGTTGGCCATAATGCATGCATTGGCCAAGTTTCGATCATATTTGGTAGGTGGACGTTTTGTGATCAAGACTGATCACAACAGTATTAAATACTTCATGAGCCAGCGTGATCTTAATGACCGGCAACAAAAATGGGTGACTAAATTGCAGGCTTATGACTTTGACATAGAGTTTGTCAAAGGTAAGAAAAATGTGGTGGTTGATGCCTTATCTCAGAGACCTCACTTATGTGCTCTGGCAGAGATTTCAGGAGATTGGAGAGATCGGATTATAGCAGAGTATGTCGGAGTTGCTTGGGCTTCTGGATTGATTTCAGGTACCATACAGGATGATCGCTATGAGGTGATAGATGGATTGATCAGAGTTCAGGACAGGGTTTATTTGATTCCGTCATCACATTTGAGAGAGGCGATACTGAAGGCATTTCATGATGCGCCCACAGCTGGACATCCGCAGGTCTTTAAGACCTACAGGCAGATCCGAGAGCGGTTTTCATGGAAAGGGCTCAAGGATGATGTTTAGAGGTATGTCAGGGAGTGTGTGGTTTGTCAACAAAATAAGGGAGAGCACACATTTCCTGCAGGTTTATTACGGCCCTTGCCCATTCCTGATAGGAAATGGGAAAGTATTTCAATGGACTTCATCACTAGTTTACCATGAGTGCAGGGAAGGGATTGCATCTTTGTGGTGGTGGACCGCTTGACGAAGTTTGCTCACTTCTTTGCTATTCCGTCCACTTACACAGCAGCACAAGTGGCAGATCTTTTCTTTAGAGAGATATTCAGGTTACATGGGCTACCTAGATTCATTGTCAGCGACCGAGATAGTAAGTTTATGAGTGTTTTTTGGCAAGAGTTGTTTAGGTTGTGTGGTACAGATCTTACACCTAGCACTAGTTATCATCCGCAAACAGATGGGCAAACAGAGATTGTGAATAAATGGGCGGAAGGATATTTGAGGAACTATGTAACTACACAACAAAAGGCTTGGATCAGATGGTTGCATATGGGAGAGTATTGTTATAACACCACTTATCATATGTCCATCAAGATGACTCCTTTCATGGCACTCTATGGTTATGAAGCACCTAGCTTCATGGATTTAGTTTTGGGGTACAGTAGAGTGCCCAAAGCCAAAAACTTATTGCTCAAAGAGAATATACAACAGGCCCAGAATCAACAGAAATTGTATGCTGATCAGCACCGAATAGAGCGTAGCTTCGAGGTAGGGGATATGGTTTACTTGAGGCTACAACCATATAGACAGTCATCGCTCAAGAAGAGCGGAGCTGAAAAGTTGAAACCTAGATTTTATGGTCCCTACAGGGTAATTCGCAAAGTGGGCAAAGTCGCCTATGAGCTTGAGCTTCCAGAGGGCAATCGAGTGCACAATGTGTTTCATGTGTCTAGGCTTAAGAAAGCCATTGGTCAGAGTGTAGTGCCTTCTGTAGATTTACCCCCTTTGGATGAGGAGGGGAAGCTTGTGTTAGTACCCGATGCTATTTTGGACACTAGAGAGAGGAAGCTTAGAAACAGGATAGTGAAGGAGTATTTGGTCAAATGGAAAGACCTGCCGGAGGAAGATTCTACATGGGAGAGTGAGCAGGTTATTCAGCAGGCTGGACTGAGATTGCTTGAGGACAAGCAATTTCAAGGGGGGCGGACTGTAATGTCCCCATTTTAGCAGTTGACCAAGTGTGTGTGCGTTAGCCTTGTTCTACATGGTCCCGAGGGCTAACGAAGGGTTTAATGGGATCCTGGAGTGTTTTGGCCTAGTCATTTCCAGTTTGGGCCAAAACGAAGTTGATTTACTTAGTTTCAGGCATACTATTTTTGGTAAGTCGGCAGGACACAGTGCAGGTCAATTTTGGTGATTGGATTCGATACTCCTCGATGAGAGCTTTCCGATGAGCTATCACTCACATTATTCGGAGTCCGATTGCTAATACATTTTAATGCCTGAAGTTTTATTAAAGTAACGTCTAATTTAATTGTAAAATATTAAAGTGTTACTTTAATATTTATTTTATGGTGATGTGTACCCAAGGGAGACATAAGGGGTATTTTTTATATATTACACATCTTTTATCCCACATTGCCCATATGAGTTGAGCGGACCCTTGGAAATAGAATAAAAGGAAGCATTTGTGGCTTCATTAGGCAGGTTGAATATGAGAAGAAATTGGTGTATGAGTTGCAGCTCCGTTCTCGGCATTTGAGGACGTTTATCCTCTCTTGTAACATTCTAGACGTCATTCCCTTGGGGTTTGGCCTTTGGAATTCTTTGTTATCGGCTTCATTATCAGGCAGTTTAGTTGCATTTCCGGCTACAGGCAGATTTGGTATTTTGCTCATATCTTCTTCACTACTTGTCCGACGCTTATGCCGCTTTGAAAGAATGATATTATGAAGGTAGTGGATTGATTGAAGGACAAAGTACTGTAGCAACAAGTTCGAAAGCATGTACTGGAGTATTATGTCAATAATGCTGAAGTAATTAGTGAGTTGATAAATCTGCCATGTATTTGGTTTTATGAATTCTAAAAATAACATTTATTTGGCTGTAGTTCATTTCCACTTTTGCATATTATTGTAGTTTCTTTCTTGTTTATGTTGTATGATACCAATTCCATGCACAAACACAACAAACAAATAAATGTTTGATTTCTGGAGTTATAAGGGGTTTAAAACATTAAACGGAGAAATAAGAGGTTGAATGCAAACTGTTTGACATAATTCCTTTCAGCAATTTGGTTTAGTTTTTGGGACATTCAGGGGTGCCCATTACAATAAAGGAGCTTTCAGATTCATGGGAAAGACGCAACTTTTCTTTTTTTCCTCAAAACATATTTGCCTAATATCTCCAGATCTGAGAAATGAATAAATATTATGGTTGCAGCCAAAAGGTAAAAGAGAATGAAGATATTTTTCTTCATTATGATACAAGAAATTTCCAGATTTTTGAAAAGAGGTAAGAACCATATTTTTTCTTCATTTTAATACAAACCTCAGATTTTGTAAAAAGGGAAAAGATTAGTAGAAGCACAAAGCATATCATGATAAGATGAGGAAAATGAGTAAGGAAATGTCATAATCTTCAGCCAAAAATGCAGAGATAGATCTGCTATTCAAACCCAAAAGTATGCATTAAAAAAATGGTGCTTTCCAAGTGTTACTAAATTTCTACACATGTTGAAATTTAGTTTTGATTGCAAAGGTCTCATACAATTACATAAACATTTTACATCTTAATTCAGTTCGTGCATATTGAGATCAAGTTCATTTTGTGCCAAAAGACTAGTTAATGTCCTTGTATTATTCATCATAATAATACAATTGATAGTGACAATCATTGAACAATGAAATGATTTAAAAGATGAAAGTAACATGTCTCTCACACAATTGACTGTGAGAGTAGCCCCTAGACTGCTGCTACGAGTTCCTACTTTTTGAAAATAAATAACATGATAGAATTAAAGAGCAAGGAAAGGGTCATGGGCACCAGTCATTGCCTGTAATGACTGGTTGAGTTGTGTCTTCTTTTTTCCTTCTGATTGCTGTCCCGCATCATGTTCCCTCCAAGCTTCCAAATCTTGCATCATAAGAGGGAAGATGTTAGATCCAATGGATCTAAGCAATGCTAGTATCTCACCCTTCCATCACTTTCAAATTCCTAAGATGCTACGCATTTACATGAAATAAGAACACATACCAACAGTAAGGGAAGCAAGCAATCATATCAAACTCTTTATTACTAACGTGTTTGTTCACTGTGCAGCATCCTATTTCTAACAGATACGCAAATATAACAGTAGGCTCCCACAAGAGTTTTTGAGCCCGACGTATTCATTAGAAACAAGACATATGAGGCTGGTCAATTTCAGGCCTTAACATTTATACAATAGAGAAGATAGCAGTTAGAAGTAACCAAGAAACGTGATGAGTACAACTTCAGGACCATCTAAAGATAGATTTGAAAGAAAGGGAAAATTGAAAGAAGAATCAAAGGAAGATACCAGATATGCATACAAGGTGTTTTTTATACATCCAAAGATACAATGATATGTAAACAAGTGGAGAACCCTTTCAGAAAGTGACCAGCAGTGTATATATTAAAAATGCAAAGTTATCAACAGGTAGACGAAACAGTTTAGAAATGCATTTAGGTTCCTATGCTTGTGTAATTTATATTTGATAATGTGTTAGATATCTTTCACATCTAAAAATAACAGAGCTACAGTCACAAAATAAGCGAAAGAAGCATAGCGTAAATAAGGAAAGTTTTAGAATGAATATCAAAAAGCATGATTGTTGCAGTTGACAATAACATTTAAAGTTGCTGATCTGAATGGAAGGAGAGATATAATTGTAATTCAAATGGTGTCACCAGCAAAGGTCATTGTCTAAACATATGGTTATGAATAGAAGACAAGGGTTAGAGCTCAGCCTTTTAATAGAGTCAAAGAGACACAAATACAAAATCTGAAATAACCAAAGCATTGAAACCTGATAACTAATCAAAGCATATAGAAAATGCAGCAACCAAATCCACTTGAAGGCAAATATTCCAAATCAGGTGGTTTATGATCACGCACAAGTAACAAAGGATATTCGAAAATGACAAAGTATGGATTGGGCTACAAAAGCTTTAATGGTACTGATGCAGATGACATTCTGTGTCATTAAAGGTATTCACATCTCAAAAATCAGATCTTTGAACCAAATTATATGCTGCTACAATGGCATTGTTTCTAGCACTTCTAAGTCTAGAGAATGAGTAATTGCTTTTATGATAATCAGAGGAGAGTAACTGCTACAAAACGTAAAAAAAACATTGATGAACATGAAGCATGCAAGTATATGCAAAGAATGATAGAGTACATATACAGATCTAAAAAAATAAAAGCATGAGAAAGAGACGTGTATCTTGCCAACAACAAATAATGCAATCATTCAACATTGTCTCATAGCAAGGCACATAAAGTTTTAGAATTTTCCTCCATGGCTGCAAAAAGTTACTTCAAAAAGCCAAACCATCATATTGTCATGGAAGAGGGCAACTGATAAGGTTATCTCCAAAACCAAGAATGAAACAATGGTGAAAGATGGAGATAGAATATCAAAGGAGCAAAGCTACAACCTGTAGAGATCTTACTATATGAATTTTGCTAGACATAGTGAGATCGGAATACATTAAAATGCAAAGCTCTATGTTCGAGCATAGATAGATCCACTAAAAAATCTATGATGCAAGACAAAATAGTAAATGCTTGCAGTAAAATTCAATCAAGGGAAGGAAACAAGTTTTTCTTATTTTCTTTCAAAGCATCCTTGCCTGGCATTTCCAGATTTTGTGAGAAGAAAAGACTGAAGAGATTTGTGTCATACCACAATGAATTTACTGCTGCAGCAAAAATGTGCCCAGAAAATGCTCGGGTTCGAACCCTAGAGGCTCCAAAAAAGCTTTAGCGACTTGTTCTCTTTTCCTTTTACAGCGGCCATCGAATGGAAAAGAATAGATTTGAAGGAAAAGGCAGAAGAAAAAGGGGCAAAAAACACACAGCAAGATCACCTTTCTTTCATGGAAAACCATCATTTTCTTCCATCATGGCGGCCCAACAGGTAAAAACAATGAAACAAATGAATGGCTTTTGTTTGCAGCAATAGTGAGATCACAAGAAAGTGCCTAGAAAGTCTAGATTTGAACCATAGGGTGTCATCACACAGGCTCCAGCAAACCCTCATTTTTTGTCATGGCAGCAATAGAGCCTTCTCCAAATAATGAAATGCATTAATGTAATTTTAGGGTTTTCATTTACTTCTAGAGGCTTCCTCTTTCAATTGGCATTTTGTGAGAGATATTTTTAAATATATCCTAAGTCTTCTTTTCCTATCCCGTGGATGTCCCTTACGAATGCCTGACATGGCCTTTCAAAACATTACCTTTTATAAGTTATATGGAATACCAAATATTCTTGCCTAGGCTTATTAAGGTAGAACGAATATTTTAATCTTATCACTTTTAAATATTTATTATACTATTTATTATCTTTATTTTTATTTTTTATGTATTGATTATATTAATGAGATTATTAAGTGATGGTTTTAGAGTCACACTACTAATATCATTAATCTAATCAATATTTAAAATAATAATAAATAATATAATAAATATTTTCATCCTTTGATTCTTATATCACTTATTAACAATATTACATAGTCTATAATTCATTTATCTTTAATATATGTTATCAATTGTATTAATAATGTTATTGAGCGATTTAACTTATCACTTAATAATACCATTAATATAATAATCATTTATATTATAAATAAATAAACAAATAAAGAATTATGGATTCTTTATTATTATTATTAAATCTGATATAAGTATCAAAGGCTTTTATTATTCATTTATCTAATAAATATTTTAATATTGACTAGATAAATGAATTACTAATCATTTTGTGATAAAAGATTAAGATATTTTCTTTAGCTTTAAAGTCAAAGCACGATATTTTGACAGAGTTATTGGTTAGTGAACTTATTACATTTTAAAGATTTTTGGGAGTCATTTTTCGGATAAGATTGTATTTATGAGGGGCAATTATGATGATATTATTAGGCCATAACTTTTGGGCAATTTGTACCCATTTTTGAAGTCTTTTTATGGGCTCACAAAGTGCCTTTTTGACTGAGCTCACCCAAGGAGTGGGTATTTTGCATTTATGATGCAGTTGGCTGTAAAATGCATAGGTATTGAGCTTTGGGCTCATTTGTAAGAGGTTCTGATTATGCAAGTAAACTTTTGTGATATATCTTTGTCCCTAGTATTACTTTTGCAGGATTTTGTATCTCAGTTTGGAAATTAACTACATAGTGACTGAATCTCTTGGAGTAAGTCTTTTTACAGTTTTAACCTTCTTTTCTTTCTGTATCTTTTTGTTCAATACATGATTGATAAATATAATCTGTGAATTTATCATTCCTCATTATTTTGTCTCAGCTAGTACCTTTTTGTAGAAGTATATGTTATTTGGAGGTCATAGTTTGTGTCCACAATATTGTTAAGTAAAAAATCTTTTTCTTAACTATTATTTTTAGGAGTTGATTGTGAAATACTCATGCAAGCCTACATAGAAGAGAAGTTTCACTTGCAAGATATAACCTTGCAAAATTGAAAACAGTTACCTATTGTGTTGTCATTTTTGGTGTATCACCTTCCCAGTTTATAAGTTCTTTTCATTTTCCTTCTATTTCTTTTCCTCCCAAGTTTTAAGTTTTTTTTGTTTGAATAGAAAATAGGCAATTATCCTTAAGGAACTAGCCTAGATCTTAGAGATTCACTCCTATTTCTGGTACACGCACCACCCATGAGTGTTTCCATGTTTTTTCAGAGTGATTGAGTTTTAGGATTTGGTCAGGGTGCAACTTTTAGAGATAACACCAAGTTCAAAATGTTCAGCTAAAAGCTTCCATCAAGGCACCATAAATGGCAGATTGAAAATGAGCAAGGAAAGATCTGTTGTAGCAGCCAAAAATGCCCAGTAAATCCTTTTTCTCATTCATGACGGCACGTCTAGATTTGATAGTGGAAAGTGCTCGTAATCAAACATGAAATTGCAGGAAAAGACACAGGAAGAATGCCCAGAAAATGTGCAGAAAATCTCCATATTTTCCCAACAAATGTTATTGGTTCTTCTTCCCATGGCGGCATGCTGGAAAGTGTAAGTAAAAATCCAGCAAGACCTCCATTCTTTTCCTCTCAAACCCTCATCTTCTCCCTTCCATGGCGGTGGCTCAAAGCAAGGGCAAAAAATGAAATGATAAATGAAAATAGTGAAGGGTTCAATCCCTAATATTTTCCCCAGCCATGTGATGTGAAAAAGAGGCAAATTTGCCTTGTAAAATATTTTCTCAAAAGCCAACCTATCATGCAAATGGGAAGGAAACTTATTTTGCCTTCAACTCCTTTTAATTTCTTTCATCTCCTTCATACTCACGTGAGTGATTTTTTATAAAGCGAAGAGTCAAAATGGTGTTTTTTGCCCACTTTATAAATGTAAGCAATATTAATTGAAGTGATGAAATTATAAATCACTTTATTAATGTTTTTCTTTAAGACCTAAAAATATTATCATTATTTTTATAAAATAAAAATATTTAATATTTTTAATATAGTTTAATATTTTTAATGAAATTATTAATATAATAAATATATAGAATATGTTAATATTAATTGAGTGATTTAATAATCATTTAAAATAACATCAATATATTTAGTATAAGTTATTATAATTTCTCAAATAAATATTAAAATATATTGAAAATTATTATCTATTTTTATGTTTTAAAATTGATAGATATTTTTGGTAAGAATGGCAAGGTGATGTGGTGAAAGTCAGTTGAGGAGTTATTAGATTTCAAAGAGTTTTGTGGGTCTTTTTGGACATATGACTATATTTATGAGGAGCCTTTATGATGATATTATTAGGCCATGCCTTTTGAGGCCAATTGTACACTTTTTGAAGAATTTTGAGGGGCTCAAAATTGGCTTTGAAGGTTGAATTCGACCAAAGAGTGGTTTTTTGCATTTATGATGCAGCTAGGTGTGAAAATGCATAAGTATGAGCTTGAGGCTCATGTTGTGGAGGTTCCAATTTTTATGCAAATGCAGTTTTTGAGTGATCTCTTTGAGTCCATGATATTTTTGCAGATTACTTTGTAACTAGTTTGATGAATGTTATTGTGCTACCTTTGGAGTTTGTATAAAGGACAATTTGGAAGCCTTTTATGTGTTCACTTTGCTGTGTAAGACAATGATTTGATGTAATTTGTGTGATTTGTTATAAATCCTTGAGTTAATGTCTCAATTTTAGCATCTACAAATGAATTTTGGAATACCCATATAGGTTGTAAGTTGTGAAATTGTGCTTCATTTCAGGTTGTTAACTGTGAATATTATTATTCTTGTTAGCATTTTGTTTGAAGCCTATCCTTCTTATAAAGCGATTATATATGATTTTTTTATAACAATATTGTGCTAGTATCAAGCTGTTTAAGAGAGCCTTCATCGTGCCAGTTTCAATAAACTTCTCATTTCAATGTTTTGGTGCATCACCTTAAGTTTCAGTCAAATTTATCATTTTAGTAATTCAATCTCATGCAATAAATCCTTCTTACCCTTTTCCAACCAAGTATTTTACATTTCTACGTCAATCTTTAAGTGAAGCATCATAGGAATTGGTCTAAACCTGAAGAGTTACCCCAGTTTTGGGTAATCAATAGATCCAGGAGTATTTCCATGTGTCTCTGAGTGACTAAGTTTTAGGACTTGTTCAAGGTGCAACTTTTAGGGATAACAAGGCTTATTGTGGATCTTCCATGATAAGATTTAGTGAAAGAATTTGAGAGGGAGTCAAAGTATTCCTCTTTTGACAAAGATGAAGTGCACCTTAAAGAAATAGAGGTGAGGAGAAAGTGAATTTTGACTTGAAGCAAGTTTGATCAATGCAACCCAAGTGGCAAACAAAGAGATAAGATTGAACTGAAAATGAGAGGGGATTGAATTGGACACTTAAGAATTTGGATTGCGACTTAAAAATTTTGAGAAATTGAGTGCAAGAAATAATTGGAGTACAAGTCAAGATGTTAAGTTGAAGTTAAGTATGGATGCAAAAATTTTGTGACTTATTGAATGTTGAATTCATGGTTGAATCAAAGTAGAGGTTGAATTCTAACCTTCCTTGTGGCTTAGAGCCCAAGAGCATGTCAGAATAGGTTAGATTCCAACTTGCTCCGAGGCTTCATAGATTACCCCTTCGAATCATGCTTTCTCCTTGCATTTTGAAAGATGATGCTTATGAATTGAACGCTTTGCGAGAAGTGTGAAACAAGTCAAGACACGATGAAATTTGAAGAGCTTGAATGAGGGATGAAGTGAATTGAAAAGAAAACATGTGATTTTGATCAAGACATCAGCTGAGTTTGCACAAGAGTTGGAGTGAAAAATGAAATTAGAAGTGCTGATCAAAGGAAGAAGAGATCAGATTGAAATCATATTGAGCAACAAATAATAAGCCAAACATAGGTGTAGATGATTTTGTGGACAACCTCAATTTTGAAACTAAATGTTTTAGACGTAGCAATTTACGTATAATATTGTATTGAGTTTGTTCAAACTCTTTCCAATCCTATTGATTGCTAAACAATGGTGCCATGTGATGGAACCCTAATTTTAGTCTCCATTTTTATGAAGACTGAGCAAAGATGGGAAGACTCCTTATATGGAAGAAAAGAAATTGAGGAAAAAACACAATCAAACTCGAAATTGATCCTATTATTCAATAATCAAAGATTATGTACAAAGAGCTTAAAGCTTGAGTGGATTATCAAAACAATTTAGATATTACCAACTCCTTGAGAGTTCAAGCATAGTTTTCTTAATTCATACAATACAATCAATACTCTAAGTATCTCATAGATAATAAATAAAAGATAGAGATGACAACAATGATTAAGCACTGATCATATGCCCAGTATCTAAACAGATATATAATTTTGCTGATGTAGAAGTACAACGATCAGATTTAGATGCAATAATTATAGTTGCAGTATAATCATCTCTTGAGTATTATTGATGAAAAATACTCCTCACAGTCAGAAGAATGCAATGACCTTTTCTATGCTGAAGTTGCACTATAGCTTTTTCTATTGCCCAAAATCATCTCTATATATTAAATTGTTGGCAAATTAGTGGTAGTTGTCAATGAAGAGGAAGTGTAAAGTTGCAATTAGAATCTCATATCCAGCCGTCCAAGCACTTATCATTCAAGATAGATCATATATGGAAAATAATACACTCAACATAAATTGAAAAATACTCAAGAACACCCGTCAGATTACTTGACAAAAACCTTATTTGTGTATGCAGATCTGAATTTCAGGTATTTGGAAGAAGCTGACACAAATAAAATACATTGAACCATATGGATGGTGCCAATGAAGGCAAGGGCTGAAATATATAGTTGAATGTGCATCCAAGCATTGAAGGCTAGAAAGAATGCTCTCCAATCATTTACTATTGAGGCTCCTCTTGGTGTGTCTGATTAAACACTACCATAGAAAGGATATTCTCAGATTGGAGCTTTTCAAAATCATAAGAGACCTTTAGTCCAATCAACACTAGCACCACAATAGACTCGAAGAGAATGACATAAGGACAACAGTGAAGAGGAGTATCGGGTTTCTAAAGCCACGTCTAGGGTGTCATCCAGCGAAACATCAGGATGCATGTCGTCTTTATACCACAAATGGGGCAATTGAAACAATAGTCTGGAGCTGCCGAGTATAGGAAGTCACGAGATAAGTGTGACGGTCGATTTCAAAGCATGTGCTGATACCAAAATCCTAGTGAAGTAAGGTTGTGTTTATTATCTTATGCATTCACGACAATGAGATAAGCTTTATGGAAGACATTGGCCCTAGTTCAAGCATATATCAATGAACAGAACCTGAGGGGATGACTTCCGAAAATATGCCCGAAGAAAGTGTTTATGGCATAAGAAATGGTCAGGGGAAAATGATGAGGCACATGCGTGCGTCCAAGAATGATAACCGCAAATGCTTAGGTTGTGCGAGAATGCTTATACATATCGGAGTTAAATCGATGAAGAAATGAGTCTCATTGGAGGAGTTCAATTTTTCAAAATGATCGCCAATGAATTAATAATAATTATTCCTCAAAGGTTTTTGTTAACAAAGGATTAAGGAGAATTATTATTAAAAGGGTACAATCATTTATTTTCAGTTATTTTTAATAATATGACTTTTCACTTTGAAAAGTCACATCCCTATCTTATTAAAATATAAATACGGAGATACTCAAAGGAAAATAAAACAATTCAACATTTGGACATACATATCAAAACATTCACATCCATAATCTCTTAGGAGAAAGTATTTTATATTTTATTATTGTATGGAGGAATAAGGGGCTCATTATGACTTTGTAATAAAAATTCTATTATTTTATTTTAATAATAAAATAAAATGTTCTTTATTTATAATTAAAGGCGTGGAGATTTAAACTACAAGCGAATCGTCCTTTGTAATTATTTTCTGGAATTCTGTATACAATTTAAATGTCGGATAAGTGGACATGGTGATCTAGCATTTAAATTTGATCATCACAGAGTGTGAAGTATTTAATTGTTTCTGCATCTGTCCAATTTGTCTCCCTACTAGAGGAGTTAAAATCAATCCAGACTAATTTAAGATTGCATAATAATTGGTCTATCGCATCTTGATTATTTAATTGTTGGTAGTATGAGTGCTTAAGAACTTTATGAAGTTGTATGTAAAAATTCACTAAAGTTGACTCTATTGCCTAGATGAGCAGAGGCATTGGTCTTTCTATTATTGAAATCATAAAATCTACATTTTCCTTCCTACAGGCATCAAATTTATTATTATTCAATTATACAAAACATTCAACCATTATCTAGCATCCAGTTTTTATTTTAATTGAGTTTGAGGACCTTGCCAGCTGAAGAACTCCAGAAGTTTAAATTCGCTATAAAAAAGCCTTGAACCAGACAATTAGTGTTAAGGTGAAGGTTTACCTGCCTGGGTGTAGCGGAGCCCGAAGTGCAGGGGAATTGAGAAGTATTCTCGTTCATTGGCCAGAAGTGATTGAGAAGTCCTATTGGAGAAGTGGCAGGCTCTTGGATTTCCAATCTATGGTTTTGGGAACCAACACCATGAAGAACCCTTTTTGTTGTCCAATGAAAATCCAAATTGAGATTGACTTGTGAACAAATAATTTTCACAACAATTGAGTGTAATCATTACGCAACAAGATGGCAGGAAAACACTTTGATACCACTATAATATCCCTTGCAATTCGGAATTAATTTTTTTTGATTTCTTGACCAGAGAATTTTGTCAAAAATTTTGCATGCAAAAAACATATTGTTAATCTAATTTTTGATTCTTGCTAAATTCGAAACTTTAATTGATAACAATAGATACTCTTGCAAAAATTCCAAAATATCTAACAAGTAAAGATGGAAGTGTTTTTTTGGTGTTTTTTCAAGTGTATGAGCATTGATTAAAGATTAGAAAATTTGCATCTACAACAATATGACATTAGGACAAACACCCACCATACAAACTTCAATGATATTCTAATCCCTTTAAAAATGATAGTTGGCTGATATAAATGAGATTGTGAATGCTTCCTCAACTGAATTACTAAATCCCTACAAATTCCCTAAAAGTATTCAGATCTAGCTTTAGGACAATGCAAAATATAAATGGATGGGAACATGGAAATTACCCAAACTATTTGTATGTTACTGTAGTTGCGGTATTGTTGTAACAATGTTGTAGCGACGACATCGTAGTAGCGACACTATAGCAATATCATTGTAGCAATAATGTTGTAGTAGTGACACTATAGAAACAACATTGTTCACCTTCAGTTGTGGGAAAGTCTCCCAATCCCTTTTGAAATCATTGCTCAAATATCCCAACACTACTGTAATATCGCTAAAAAAAATATCAAACTTATTTCTTCAATCTTACTCCCCAAATCTGGCCCTAGGCCACGAACTTGGCACAATGAAAAGAATGTTTTGTCTTCTCCAATAGTTGCAAGCCTTTGGAGGATTTTTCACCACCTCAATTATGCAAATCAATCAGAGTGTTCATTCCCAATGACCAATGTAGAAAAGAGTGTTCATTCCGAATGACCAATGTAGAAAATTGCAGAAATCCTTGCCTCTATAAGTTTTCAAGAAAAGTAGATGACAACACATTCAATATCCAACAATGAGGCTTTCCTCCCTATTTTGTTTTTCCCCCAAGAGGTTGGCCTCCTAGATAAGATAAGATAATAATATTAATGTCCACAAAAAACCAACAAGGTTTATGGGACTAAGCATACAAACATAAGAGTCGGCCAAAGCAGAAGCACCCAAACGGTGACTGAGAAGAAACAAAACAAGAGAGAAGACAAGGTAAGGACTAAAGGTCCTTCCTTGTCACAAAGAAATCAGTAATAGAAGAAATAAAATAATATTTCAATTCACTTTCTTCACCTTTTTTCATAATAATATTTAATTTCACTTTAAAGTAACATTAAAATATAATTAATTAAAGTGCAAATAATATCATAGGCTATAGGATGTCTATGACTGCAGTAAGCCTATAGCCGAATATGTTGTTTATGTGTTGTATTGATGACAAGTTTGTCATTGATGTCAACATATATGTTTATGTTCATGACAAACAAAGTTTCTATACATCGTAGAGGTTGGATTGGTGTTACATCCCAATTTTTGACCTAGCTTGAAATATAGCTGTTGAGGTTTACATAAAGTCAGTTGGCAGTTTAATTTGATATAATCTGGCGAAATGGTAAGTTAGTTGGTGGTTATGATTTCAAGTGCCGATGACATGTTAGTTGATCGTTAATCATGAATTCATGGAATTAGGATGAAAAGTTAATTGTTATGATTATTTATGATTATATAATTTATAATTTAACTACGGAAAAATTCCTTGTAGGGAGCATGTCGAAGGGGTGGAAGCATTGTCAAAAAAGAATTAGGTAGGGTGTCACCATCACTGGGCAGATAGATAGAGGACCTAGCGACTTGGAACATAATACATCTGGGGAACCACAAGTTATTTTAATAAATAGTTTAATTAAAATAATTGAGTTATTTAATAAATAATTTAATTAAAATAATTAAATCATTTATAAAACGTATCTTAAAGGGTTTAAAAATTATCTTTTGTCGTAGTATTTTTAATAATTGTTTATAAATGTTCATTTAAATACTATGTTCCCCCAAGTTTTCGATACGGGGACGGTGGGGGACGACGGGACGAGTTTTCGGGATGGCAAATTTTTTTGGCGATTTTGGGGATGGGGGTGGGACGACAAATGAGGACGGCTATATATATATAGGAAAATTTTAAAATATACATTGAAATTTGTAAATATACATGTCATTCATATGAAACTAAGCACAAAGCATGTCATTTAAACATTATAGAACCATAACATACAACATTTGAATGCCATCTATGAAATAATATCTGATTTTACTATTTTAGTACCCAATTGTCAAAATGCATATCAATACAATATCAGAGAACATTGAACAATGAATATTACGTTATTAACAATTGTCAATATCATAAGACTCATAATGATAAGCATGATAAATCTGAAAATCAAAATCAAAATATGCCCAAAGCTATAGGCCCAAAGGGTAGAGGGCTGCCATAAAGTAATAAGTATCATATTATCAATGTATCATAATCATGTTCATGTTCAACATAAAAAGAAAAACATAGAAAATGAAGCAGACTGTTGCTCCTATTCTGCCTCTACTGCCATGGCATCAAAATTAGAGTCCTTCTCACTGTCATCCTGCACAAGAAGAGTAGTCTCATCTAATGGAACCCCAACCAGTCTTGGTGCTGTGTCATCTTCATCTATCTGGGCCACATCCTCAGGCTCAACATCCCATCGTAAAGCTGGTGTCTGCCTATACTTTGGAGTCTGACGATTGACAAGTTGAAGAGCATGATGCATTGTCACTAGCTTCTCCGCTCTTTTAGAGGTAAGTCTATTTCTCTTGATCGTGGATATATGAATATGTGGACCAATTCCTCTCTGTAGTTGAGGAACTAGCAACTTGTGAAAGGAGGTGACTGGCAAGTATCTTTAACTTAGGTGTATCTCTCCCATGCCAGGTGCACCATCCAATAGGATCCCTCTGTGCCAAAACAACTCTATCCAACCTTACTTGTGGCTTACCCAAATTTGGGCCACGAAGGTTGGTGAAGTCAAGGAACTGTGTACGAAGAGTAGAGGCATCTTGAGCTGAATACATCTTATCAATTGCTCTTGTGAAGCCATCCAAAACCTCAGGATCATCACATGGGAGGCCCCTTCCACCCAACTGTGCATACCATTTGGGATTTAGAGAAAAAGTTGCCATATGAAGCGGGGTATTCATCATGTTCCACCTTCGCGTCAAAATAGGCCTAATATGCTCCTCATAAAAGCCCAATGCAGGATCCTTTGCCGCAACAATTATCTTAATCTTACCCAACATGCTGTCAATAGTCTCATAGATCTCTGTAAACTAGGAGCATCAGTATCAGCATATCTAATGACATCAACAATGGGTGCTATGACAGAGAAAATATATCTTCAAGATCAAGATGCCAACAAAAATAAAAATAAAAATTAGAATTTTAAGAATTTTAAGATTATTAGTAGGAAAATCAGCAAGCAAAAGACTAATAGTAAATTTAAAAATCAACTTACTTCATTGTGGACCACCAACTCTCATCAAGGATCCTTTGCCTCACCACTTTTCCTTCAGAGGACTTAGAATGAGACCATCATCCCCACTTTGGATTCACCACCATCAATTGAAGGGCCTCATACACCTCAATCATCCTCTTCATCAAGATGAAATATGTGCAATACCTATAGCAACAATTAAAAATTAAAAATTTAAACTTAAACATTAATGATTAAAATTTAAAGCTAAAAGCATCACATCTGATGTAAGTAAACTTATAAATAATTTTTAAAAATAATTTAAAGTTAAGACAAACTAAAAGTAAACTATAATTATAATTGATATACCTTGTCTTGGTTGGTTTGAGGAACTCCTTTTTAGAGAAGGACCTGAATAGAGCAAGTGAAGTGTGGTGGTTGCAAATAAACATTTGCACTTCTCTAGCTTCTAGCACCGCTTGTTTCGCCCATTCAATCTTCCCTATGTCTTCAATGTATTGTTCAAAGAATGAACACAACAAGGGGTCCAAAATATGTTCCTATAAGCACCCTCTATCATCAAATCAACTGATTTGCACACAGGTACAAAATTTGTGATAACCTGTACAACATTAGAGGGCCCAATCTCCTCTATGACATTTTGCAAAATGGTGAACTAGAATTCTGCATCCTTCTTCTTTCCTGAGCAATCTATGGCTCTCAAAAAATAAGAGCCAGCAGGGGATGTGACAATGATATTGATGAGTGGCCGATGTCTAACATTGGTCCACCCATCCATCACAATAGAGCAACTTGTCCTAACCCAAGTGCATCTCATATCCTCAAATAAAAAAGAAACCTTTGAGTACTCTTCATCTAGGATAGTGGTTCGTAGCTTATGCTCACCGGGGGGTACAAATGAGGAATTCATGCTCAAAATATCTTTCACCATTTGTTTATAATAATTGGAATGGGCTGCATTATATGGGATACCATTAGCAACAAAGAATCTACCAATGGATGCCTCACACTTCTCCTTTGCCTATGCATTAAACATACTTTCCACCGAGCCCTTCTCACCACTACTCATCTTTCTCTTCCCTCTAGACCCAGCAGGGCTGCCACTAGTACCAATGGTGGATGAAATATGCCTAGATGATTGTGAGGGAATGGATGGTGATGTCACTGTCAAATTTTGCCCCTCCATTTTAGCCTCTAAGTGCAATTTTTGACATTCTAATTTTTGTTCATCAGTTAGGTTAGGACAAGCTTTGACTTCTTGGCATGAAACACCTAAAAAATGTGACTTCACTCTTGTATAGCTGCCCCTAAAATCATTAAGACAAACATGACAATCCCACACCCTAGTCCCTCCCGAATCTTTTTTATCTTTTTGCCGAGGTGTGACATATTGGAAAAGAGGTTTTTTCCTATTGAAAGGACCCTTTGCAAAATTTTTTATAATGGCGGAAGGGCATTTAAACAAATCAGCTTTAGGATCGGGTTTTTGCCTAGTGTCACTACTAGCAACATCAACTCCTACATTTTCTTCTTCACTAATACTACTTGTACTCCTACTACTGCTCATTGTGTTTAAATATGCAATTGAATAGATATATGAGCTGAAACAATGAAAAAAAAAACAAAAATCAGACTTTGCAAGCTGCAAATTTATTAAAAAAATGATAGATGGAAGCACAGAGTTTTATACTTACTTGGTGGACAAAATAGAAGATCAAACCCTTGTTCAAGCTCTTGGAAGCAAAAAGATTACCTCCTCTACTTGCAAAATGAAAACTCCAGCCAGTTGCAACATAAAATGAAAACCAAACAATTGTTAAAACAACTTAAATGTGTGGAGTTATATACATTTTAGGGTTTTTGGAGGAGTGGGGCCCACTAGCCGACCAAGAAGGAGGCTTTAAAAGTTTTTAAAAAAAATTAATGTGCATACAAAAAAAGGGGACGGCTAGCCGTACCCAGTACGGTCGGGGGATGGCTAGACGTCCCCTTTCCGTACTGGGTACGGCTGGCCGTCCCCTTTTTGTCCCCCCCACGTCCTTGAGTTTCCAAAACGTCCCCTGAAAAAAAGGTCATTTGGGGGCGGCTGGGGGACATCCCATATCCATCCCCTCGTCCCCGAAACGTCGGGTTTTAGGCCAGGTACGCATCTTCGGGGAACATAGTTTAAATATAACCATGATTTGGCACCATTATCATTTAATAAT
The DNA here is from genome assembly GCA_028749045.1 of Cupressus sempervirens. Taxonomy (NCBI): domain Eukaryota; kingdom Viridiplantae; phylum Streptophyta; class Pinopsida; order Cupressales; family Cupressaceae; genus Cupressus; species Cupressus sempervirens. Next base: position 122,392,083 of record CM053785.1, on the reverse strand, counting down.
TTAATAGTTGTACTTTATAATAATGTTCGGATTATAATAATTGTATTATTATAATCTTCGAATTTTAATTTTCCAATTCTTTCCAACTTTTTATTCTTTTCTTTTTAGTCAATTTAATATTTGGAATCCAAATGGTCATCTTGATTTTCGTAGGGATTTTCTTGTAATTGATGGAAGCCATAGAGTCGGGCTCTTATTATTTATTTAATAAGTGATGTTGCTTATTAGTTTTTAATAATTAAAAATAACTTTTTAAAAACTTTGTATCTTCTTTTCTCTCTTTCTTGCCTTAATTGAATTGATTAAAAATTTGAGTGATCTTTGTAATTGTTGGGTAGCCGTACGGTCGGCTCAACATTTTATATGCAAACCTTGTCATATCTTAGCAATTTCACCTTTTGTTATGACTTTCTTCTTACATTCTAGTCAAACTGACAATCCCCAAGTTTGAAATCCTTTTGAACTATGTGTTGTATCGGGAAAACTCGGTTTTGAATCCTTCTTGTTGGCAGTTCAAGCCCAAACCATTTACCTAGGTTCTCAGATGTGGAAACCAGAGCAAGGAAGATGTTTTTACCCCAAGTATCCTCCCATTTCATATTGCTTAAGTCACGTAAGGATTTTGAATACAATGTTTTTCTTCCTGAACTTTAACATGATGTTGAGTCGGTCATAGGTTTAAACCTATGCAGGTTTGGCATACGATTTTCATTGTTATTGAAAGTATGAAGCCATGTGTTTTTCTATTCAGCCCTTTTAATTTATTTTGTAACGGATGTGATATATAAAGCTAACTGTAGTCATTCTAGATTTTATATATATAATCAAGTTTAAATCGACTGCCATAGCAATGATCCAATTATGGAATTGTTTCTTTTACCATAATATTCAAATATGTATTATTCTGTAGATCTTTTTTTGAATGACTTTCTTTCTTGATAAAAGATAATTTACAGTATGGAATATTGTTTAAATCTGAATTAAATATCAAAAACACAGTACAAAGGAAATTCACCAGGCTGAGAGCTAGAATAGGGTGAATAAGTTACAAGACATAACAATAAGGATAATTGTTAAGGCACCAAGGAGTCACCGGCCTGAAGGCTTGATTATGGTGAGGAGGTGTAGATGAACCTATTAAAAAGAAATACAAGAATGTTGACATTTTGAGAACTCTTTAGAACAAAATTCTAGAATATGAAATAATAGTTGTATGTAATCTTTTTGAATAAATGAAAGAGCCGTCTGATCCAAGAATCTCGAATACCTGGGACTCACCTAGCTATGGGACTCACCTAGCTGTGAAGCCAAGATGATGGGTGCTGAGGTAAGAAAAAGGAATTCTCAATAGTATGAATCAGTATCAGTTTTTGGCAATTCAATATTTATCATTTAATATGAATTAATTAATAGCTCATGCTCAATTTTGTAATTGTGATCACCTATGCCAAGTTATATAGTGAGTTAACTACTAGTAAGCCCAGTGAATGGTAAGATGACCCCTGTCAATTCCGAGTAGGGAGGGCCTTTCTCGTTAGAGATTGTGTGGGGATATGTTGTGGTCCAAGGTTGGGTGGTAAAGCCCCTGACAATGTTTCACCTCCCTCAAGATGTCAGATATGCGTCAGACAGAGATAAGCCATGCATTCAATTGTTTATCTAAAATAGGTATTATCATTTTTGTTTATGAGAAGGTAAGATTAAATTGAAGTATTTCATTGTTATCATCATTTTACTTTCATATATATATTGAATATAAGTATATATCTAATCTTCAGAAACTGTCACAGATAAGTAATGGGAAGGAAAAGAAATCCAAAGCCCTAATTGGTTGGGTGACAGTTGGAACCTTAAATGATACAGTGGTATTGAAAGCCCTAATTGAATCCATAGTCATGGAAGCCCTAATATGAATCCATGGTATTGGAAGCCCTAAGTGAGATAGCGGTATCAGAAGCCCTAAATGAACCAAAAGTAAACAATGCCCTAATTGATATAGTGGTATGAGATGCCCTAATTTAAAATATAGTGGTATTTAATTATAATTATCATTCAATTTTAGGATAGCGGTTTTTAGATGATAGTTGTCATATGCAATTGTTATAGTGTATTCGTGGATTAACTCAGGTGGTTGCAGAAGCATCCCTAGTTTGATTCTAACTCACTTATCCAAGGTATGTGGTTTTCAATTTCTGTAGTAATTCCATTTGATGGTAATTCAAATTTTCAGTTAAGAAATTTTGTATAACTGTTTCTAACATTAAATCTTATTCATATGAACATGAATGATATAATTGTCTTCTTATGAAATGAAGCTACAATTGTATTCCTTGAGAATGTTGAATGATAAATTAGACTCGGGAAATCGGGATGTTACAATTGGTCAACGAAGTTGGGATATAATAGGTTAAGCGATATGAGCTTATAGTCATCTTCAGGAATGTTTTCAAATACTATAGTTGTGTTTGCGTAGGTTTTGATTAAGTATTGCATAAGTTATAGATCATTTTGCAAAGACTGGTAGTAGACTAGTGTGCATAAAATAGGCTGCAAATATTTGGTTATATCTTATAAGAGAGAGACTGAATTAAGGTTAGTGAGCTTAGATCATGGTTGAAGACAATGCTCGTGATGATATGTTTGTGTTAGTACATCATAAAGATCACTTAGGGAAGGTCACTAAAGTGTAACGTGCAATATGTTCACTAGCAACTGACTTTGTATTGGGAATTATTTTGGAAGTTGTAAATTGTAAAATAACGTGTGGAAACCTTAATGTAATATCCAGGGATATTTTTAGTGGCTATTATTCGCCAATTGGCTAATATGTCCTGATTGGGCTATAGAAATTGGCTAAAAAAAACACCGTATACTAGTTGATTAGTTTGCCCAAATTTATAAAATACTCATATAGTGGGCGGAACATTCGCCACTATTATTACGTAATTTTATTTTGGTAGTCAAGTTCTTCGTCCATATTTCTCTTTAATGTTTACTCTTATTCTCCACGAAATTAATTGAGTGTCTCTTTCGACGATCATCATTTGCCAAATTCCCATTTTCCTATGTGAATTTTTTTTTTATGAGTGACATTGTACTCCACAGACAACTTACCTTGATACGTGTCAACATTCCGGTGACTACCTCGATAATTCTTCTTCCTTCAAGAAAATGTTGGCCGAAATTAAACCTCAGCCATTGATCTTGGATCATTAGATGGTCTGAGTTCTCAAATAATACATTTAACATAATTACATTTCAAAACATAATTCGCCATCAATATTAATAATTTTATTAAAAACAAAAATTATAATCGCCATTATTTTATAAAAATTGTCTAAACTATTAAAAAATTCGCTACCAAATATCCATCGATTGACGCATAATTCGCCAACACTATTAATTTTTTTTCACCCAAATGACATGTGATTCGCCACAATTTTATAAATTTTGGGAGGGGGGGGGGGGGGGGTTCCTTAAAGTTATCCCTGGTAATATCTTAAAGAGGTCCTATGTAACTAATTGTATATTGGGGAAGCTCAAAAGGCTGACCTAATTATGACTTGAGTAGGGTATATAGGAAGATGTTTTGGTTGGCCAAAAAAACCATCATTATGTATGTTATGTATGCGATTAGTTGAGAGGTGAACTTAAAGGGAAAATTGTCAAAAAGGAGCAAAGCAAAGATAGAGTTGATTAATGGTGTTGAACTTCAAACAAATTATATTGGCAATTGAGTTGCAATTTTGGTCAATTCACTCATTCGATTTTTTTATTCTGAAGATCTGTTGTATACAGTTGTTGAAGCAATTTGGACAATATGTTTAGTTGTCTTCCCTCATGCTCCTAGTAGGGCTAGAACCTTTTGACAAGGGTTCAAAGTCTCCTAACAAAGACTAATGTACGATTGTATTGTATTTGGCTCCTAATAGGGTCACATCCTTTCACAAGGATTATTGCATAATAACACATGGACACTTGCCACCCCCCCTTTCCCTATTGTAATGTCCTCGTCATAAAATAAATATACTCATTTAATCTTTGTAACGGGCCGATTGATTTATTTTATCTTAGACCCATTTTATTTAGTTTTCATAGTTTGTGTCGCCGTTGGCTAACTTTGTACACCCTCGGAAAGGTTTTCCCGATGGGTATTTAAGCGCGGCTTGTAGTCAGTTCGTAGGCATGCTTTTGGATTTTATCTCTTTGTACTATGGATTCCTGTTGGAGTTCGACATTGTTCGCCATTTTGGAAGTGGATTTGGCCTGCACGGTTTCAGTGGGATTCAACCCTTACCCTATTCCGTTGGTATTTGTCAATCTGTACTTTGCAAATTGTGAACTTAATTGCATATCTATTGCTGTTGACCAATTTGTGGACTCTGCATATGCGAATTGTGTGGTATTTCTGAGTGGTATCAATTAAGTTGTATTTCTGTTCTGCATTTAGCTCTGGAGGCAACCGTATGACCTCTTTGGCTCCTTCCAGCTAGTTCCTCCATTTGTACGGCTTCATTCTGGAGTAGTGTACATCATTCCAAATTCATTCTATCTACCTACTGTTTCACCATTCAGCCATACAGCCTCTAAGGCCTTCCCGTACGCACATTCCCTCTTCCAAATCATATCTGTGCACTTTTCTCTGTTCCTCAGCAAACCCGTTCGGATTGGACACCATACATCTAACTCCATCACCATACAAACTAAGTCTATCACATACGGCCTCCCTCCCATACGATATCATCCCGTATAGTCATCATCCTCCACTGTATGCCAACTTTGGAGACTTCCGTACGGCATTTCATATTCATTGGCTGGAGCCAACTGTACGGTAATTTCAATCACCATACTAACTTAATTATCACTGTACGGCTCAAGTTTGCACCGTATGGCCTATAATAGACACCGTACGCCCATCGTATTCTCATTTGAACACCAACACTGTTGTGCGGCTAACACAAACGGTCTTCCTGGTTACCGTACGAACATCATAGAGCCGCAATCGCATCCATTTTCAAAGCTCTAATCTGGCCATTGCTAGCCGGTCCATCACAGTGGTATCAGAGCCTTCAATCTTGCCAGCCTATGGACAGTGAATGAGAGTTTATAGTCGGAAGAGGACACATTTCGTTGATCGAATGGTTGAGGAACGGGAACCAACTGGCGCCGAACTTGTGGCACTTCTGAGGGAACTTGCCTGGAATCAGTCGGAGGAGGACACATTCCATTGACCGAATGGCTGAGGAATGGAACCAACCAGCACCAAACTTGTGGCACTTCTGAGGGAACTTGTCCGAAATTAGGCACAGATCACGGATACGCAGCGACTCATGGAGGAAACCCTCAAGAAGTTGGCAGGGAACAAAATATCTGGTGAACAAAATGGGCATAGCGCGGATTCAGTATCGGGTAAACCACACCCTCAACCAGCGTGCTCTCGACCTTCCATGCCGACTTTCCCACCATGAACGAAAGCACACCATGGGGAGAGACTACCAACTTTCAAAGAGATAAGAGAGGACTAGAGAAATGCAAACCTTGAAGAGGATATTTCCTACAAAGATTATGTAGATCTGAAGATGAGATACTCGGGAGGCGAAAATAAAGGAGGATATTTTAACGATGATCTCAGGAGAAAATTGAGTAAGGTGAATCTGTCTCCTTTTGACGGATCGGGCTCCATTTCAGCACAGGCGTGGGTGATGAAAGCCGATACCTACTTCCAGCTGAATTTGCTGCGTTGCACTTAGAGGGTGTTGCACACGAATGGTGGCACCATGGCACTATCATGCTAGGGCGTGATCAAATAAAGACCTATGCAGAATTTACAGAGAGATTAATAGAACGATTTGATGGAAAAGACCCCGAGCTCAATTTCAAAGATCTGGCACAATTGAGGCAAATTGGATCGGTAGATCAGTTCATTGTAGAATTTCAGAGACTTTCCGTGTTGGTCACAGATATCTCTGAAAGGAGGCATGTCATGCTCTTTATGGATGGGTTGGCAAAACCACTGAAGGGTTGGGTAAAGGGATTCAATCCATCAACCCTGTCAGAAGCGATTAGTAAGGCCCGAAGCATGGCATCGTCGTGGACATCATCTTCATCATCTTGGAGTTACTCACATCCGAAACAATTGGCGTTTCCGAGGGACAAACATCCGCCCAAGAAGCCGTCATTGGATGAAGCATCCCGACAAGAACTCCGAAGGAAAAAGTTGTGTTTCAATTGCAAGGGACCTTGGGAGCTTGGCCACCGATGCCTCAAGAAAGGGAAAATTCATTATATCGAGGTAATGTCCGATGAAGAAGATGAATAGGAGCAAGAGGCAATGCCAGTGGAAGATATCCAACCAAGCGGTGACACCAACTTGGCCAACTTAAACGTACGGAGAGGATTTCTACCTTGGTACAGTGCGGACGACCCATTGCTTTGGCTGGCAGTCCGAGGTGCATAGTTTTCCGTGTGTGGGGTACCCTTCAAGGATAGAGGGTCACGGTGATGTTGGATAGCAGAGCTACATTGAATTTCATAAACTCCTCTTTGGTAAAGCGAAGAAATCTTCCGACGGAGGCACACGCAAGCTTTTAGGTCAAGTTTGCTGGAGGAACATTCCTGCACTGCATGCACCTTGTTCTTCAGCTGAGCATCACGATGGCAAATCATACAGTGACAGAGGACTTTTTCATAGTGGACCTTGCCAACATGGAAGTCATTCTTGGCATATAGTGGATGGAGATGCTTGATGAGTACACTCGGAGTTTCAAGCGAATGGATTTCACTTTCGTGGTTGACGGAAAGAAGGTGGTCCTTTGAGGGATGGCAAATGAAGGTCCGAAGGAAGTTTCCTCACATCGGATGGAGGCAGTCTTGCAACACAATGATATTGAGTGGGCTACGCATTGTTTTATCTCGGCGGAACCTATGAAGGGGCACCGAACACCTACATAGGATGATGAGCTTCAGGATATTTTAAGTAGGCATGAAAAGGTCTTCATGGATATCCCTCTTGGCATACCACCGCATCGGGGATTTGAGCACATAATAGAGTTGGAATCAAGGCCGAAACCTGTCATAACCACACCATATTGCCACCCCAAGAAGTTCAAAGATGAGATTGAGTGGACGATTCAGGAGTTGCTTGAGAAGGGATGGATCTGTCCCAGTTCTAGCTCGTTCACATCATCCGTGGTGTTGGTCAAGAAGGACGGAACATTGTGCATGTGTGTGGACTATTGCGCACTGAACAAAAGGACAATAAAGAACAGGTATAGTTGAGCTACTGGATAAACTACATGGTGCGGTCTATTTTTCATAAATAGATCTCCATTCTAGATACCATCAGATTCGAATGAGGGAAGAGGATGTGGAGAAAACAGCTTTTCGCTACCATTACGGACACTATGAGTTTCTGGTCATGCCATTCGCTCTGACCAACGCACCTGCTACATTCCAGTAATACATGAACTGCATCTTCAACAAATAGTCGCGTAAGTATCTATTGGTATTCTTTGATGATATTCTTATTTATAGCAGGACATGGGAGGAACACCTAAAACATTTGAATGAGGTTCTGAGTATCATGGAGGAATAGTCCTTGTTCGCCAAACAGTCCAAATGTGAGTTTGCGACGACAAAGATATTGTACTTGGGGCATGTCGTCAATCAATACGGGGTTCAAGTGCATCGGGAGAAGATTCAGGCTATCCTTGACTGGCCTCCCTCGAAATCACTCACGGATTTGCAAGGGTTCTTCGGGTTATGCAGTTACTACAGAAGATTTGTCAAAGGTTTTTCTTAGCTTAGCGTGCGTTTAGTAGATCTGATGAAGAAAGGGGTTTTCCAGTGGAACGAAGAAGCACAACTCACATTTGATAAACTAAAAGAAGCAATGAGCACTTGCTCGATCCTGGCACTACTTGACTTCACTTGCCCGTTCGTTTTGGAATGTGACACATTCGGGGTGGGCATTGGAGCGGTTCTGATTCAGGACAGACACCCCATCGCCTATGAGAGCAAGAAGCTTACACCAGCAGAATGCCTATATTCTATTTATGATAAAGAAATGTTGGCCATCGTACATGCACTGACCAAGTTCTGACAGTATCTTGTTGGTGCCAAGTTTGTTGTCTATACGGATCACAACAATCTTAGGTATTTCTTGGAGCAACGGGACTTGAACGAACGACAACAAAAATAGGTAAGCAAAGTTCGGTCTTTTGATTTCGACATTGAATACGTTAAGGGAAAAACAATGTTGTTGTAGATGCCTTGTCCCGAAAACCCACCATCTACTCGCTAGAACAGATCTCAGCTGATTGGAAGGCATAACTATTGGTAGAATATTCCAAGAATACGTTTGCCTGTGAGATAATGGATGGTCACATCCACGATGATCAGTATAGGGTGGTGAATGATATCATCTATTATAAAGATCGAATCTACCTAGTGCCAGAATCCAAATTGAAGCAGAAGATCCTGAAGGAAGTGCACAACTCCCCTCTGGCTGGACATCCCAGCTTCCTTAAAACCTACAAAAGTATTCGGGAGAGATTCTCATGGAAGGGACTAAAAGGGGACATGTTGCAGCATGTGAGAGAATATACTGTTTTCCAACAGAACAAATCCGAACACACTCTTCCTGCCGGACTGTTATAGCCTCTACCGATTCTCAAACATAAGTGGGAAAGTATATCAATGGATTTCATAACAAGTCTTCCCAGGGTGAACGGAAGGGACTGCATCTTCATTGTAGTTGATAGATTGACAAAGTACACTCACTTCTTCACCATCCCCTCGGACCTTCAGGCTGCACGGGTCGCCGAACTATTTTTCAGAGAAGTCTTCCATCTGCACGGGTTACCCTGAAACATCGTTAGCGACCGGGATGGACGCTTGTCAGTATCTTCTGCACAGAACTGTTTAGGATGGTAGGGACTGAATTATCACCAAGCACGAGCTACCACCTACAGACGGATGGCCAAATTGAAATCGTGAACAAATGGCTTGAAGGCTACCTACGAAACTACATCTCGGTTCAACAATGCGCGTGGGTAAAATGGATCCATCTCGGGGAGTATTTCTACAACACCACATATCACATGTCGATCAAGATGGTGCCGTTCAAAGCTCTATACGGGCACAGTCCACTCTCCTTCATCGACACAGTTCTAGGTGACAATTGCACTCCAAGGGCGAAGGATTGGCTTCAGGAAGGACAGGACATTCTGAGGAGCTTGAAAGAAAACATGCAGCAGGCACAAAATCGATAGAAGGTGTATGCGGACAGACACCAGATAAAGAGGAGCTTTGAAGTGGGGGATCTGGTCTATCTCTGACTTCAGCCATACCGACAATCTTCATTAAAGGGAATAGGAAAGGAGAAACTGAAGCCGCATTTTTATGGTCCCTACCGCGTGATCCGTCGCATTGGTGAGGTAGCGTACAAACTGGAACTTCCGGAGATTAGCCGCATTCACAATGTCTTCCATGTTTCTTGTCTGAAGAAGGCTATAGGGAAAAATGTCACAGTCACTACCGACCTTCCATGAGGAGGGAAAGCTCATTCTAGAACCGGCCAAGATTCTCGAGGTGCATGAAAAGGTCCTGTGGAACCGCACCGTGAGGGAGTACTTGGTACATTGGCGACATCTACCGCTAGATGACGCAATGTGGGAAGGCGAACACATACTCTAGCACTTGGCACTGCACTTGCTTGAGGACAAACAAATTTTGGGATGGGAGGACTGTAATGTCCCCGTCATAAAATAAATATACTCATACAATCTTTGTAACAAGCCGATTGATTTATTTTATCTTGGACCCATTTTATTTAGTTTTTGTAGTTTGTGTTGCCATCGGCTAACTTTGTACACCTTCGGAAAGATTTTCCCGATGGGTATTTAAGCGTGGCTTGTAGTCAATTCGTAGGCATGCTTTTGGATTTTATCTCTTTGTACTGCGGATTCTTGTTGGAGTTTGGCATTGTTCGCCATTTTGGAAGTTGAAGACCTTCCCTATTTGGTCTGCATGGTTTCGGTGGGATTCAACCCTCACCCTATTTCATTAGTATTTGTCAGTCTGTACTTTGCAAATTGTGAACTTAATTACATATCTGTTGCTGTTGGCCAATCTGTGGACTCTGTGTATGTGAATTGTGTGGTGTTTCTAAGTGGTATCAATTAAGTTATATTTTTGTTTAGCATTTAGCTCTATAGGCAACTGTACGGCTCCTTCCAACTAGTTCCTCCATTTGTACGGCTTCATTTTGGAGTAGTGTAGGGCATTCCAAATTCATTCTATCCGCCTATTGTTTCACCATCTAGCCGTACGGCCTCTAAGGCCTTCTCGTACGCACATTCCCTCTTCCAAATCATATTCGTGCATTTTTATCTGTTCCTTAGCAAACCCATGCAGACTGGACACCATACATCTAGCTCCTTCCTCACCATACAGACTAAGTTTGTCATGTACGGTGTCCCTCCCGTACAATCATCCTCCTCCACTATACGCCAACATTGGAGACTTCCGTACAACATTTCATATTCATTGGCTGGAGTCAACTATACGGTAATTTCAATCACTATACTAACTTAATTATCACCGTACGGCTCAAGTTTGCACTATACGGCCTGTAATAGACACCGTACGACCATCCTATTCTCATTTGAACACCAACACTACTGTACGGCTAACACAGAGGGTCTTCCTGGTTACGATACAGACATCACAGAGCCGTAATTGCCTCCATTTTCAAAGCTCTAATCTGGCCATTGCTAGCCGGTCCATTACACCTATGTCCTAGAGACGGGGATGCACTGAGGACTTGGGGACCCTATTCCTCTGTTCCTAGTAGTGCTGCCAGATTCTGCCACCTCCATTGAGGATGATGGGATGTCCTGGTGTTGACTATTTGCTGATTTGATTCAATCTTCAATGTCCCAGTTCAATGCAATGTTCAAGTATTTACTCTTGTACATCTTTATATCCTATATTGCAATACATTTTTTCTAAATGGAATTTTAAGTACTATATGTATAGTAAATACAACATCCCTGTTCCCCTACCACGGTCCCCTTGCCATCCCCAAGTTATGGCCCCTCTATACCCCCGTCTTGGAAATTTGTCCCGCTGTTCCACTGTCCCCTCGTCCCCCCATCCCCTAGGGTGGTGTAACTATTGATTATTTATATTAGTACACTATCTTGTGGGTTCCATCACCATTAGGGTTTTCCCTTTGATCAAGTGTTTCGCTAGTTAACAAATCATTGTGTTGTTGTGCATATTTTATCTCTTGGTGTTGCTCACTGTTTTGGTTATAGTTGTGTTGGTGGACTTTAAGAGCATCAAGTCCTTGTTGATAAGGAATCTTGGCAACTTGAGGAGATCCATGGCATTTAGAAAGGAAAGTTTGAAGTTTGATGGAGAGAACTATGACTGGAAGGATAAGATGAAAACTCACTTGATCTGCATGGGTATTGATTACTAGATGATCACAAAGTCTCAGAAGGATGTTAAGGAAGAAAAGGATGTACCTACTTTTACTACTTAAGAGAAGGAGGCCTTTATGTACAACATGTATGCTAGAGAAGCATTGATCTCTGCACTTCTAGAAATATAATTTGTTGAGGCAAAAGTTCAACAACTTTCTTTTGATATTGGACAAGGTTAGAAGCACTTTATGAAGGAGATAAATATGCAAAGACGTCTAGGCTACAAAATTGGAAAACTATGCTTGAAAATGCAAGACTACAAGAATATGAATCAGTTAGGTCATATGTTCAAAGGATCACTGAGATTGTTGCAAGCATAAAAGGTTGTGGTGGAATTATATCAAAAGATGAGGTATGTTACAAAAATTTTGAGATATTAACTCCTGCTTATGATACTAAGGTGATTGCAATAGAAGAAGTCATTCCAAATATGTCATATTTTAATAGAGAAACTTTGATTGAAAAGTTGCAAGCATTTGAATCTAGATCGAAGCCTAATCTACCTAGATATGAGACTATTTTTATAGCTAGTGTGCATAAGGATAAAAGAGTACTAACTAAAGGTGCAAGCACTACTAGTGATTATGCTAGAGAAGAGAATGGGCAAAAATGCAAGGAAAAAAAAAAATATTGATGAGGTTGTTTTATTAATTGTAAAGTTAGAACCTAATGGTAAGAAATCATTTGCTTGTTAGCACTACAAAGACACGGGTCATTTTTCATATCAATCTCCTAATAGAGAGAAAAGTGAAACCTAGAAGGCCTTACAAGTCAAACATTCCAAAAGATTTCTTTTATGCTAGTGATGATGCATTTGATTTCAAAGAGATCAACTTTGTAGATAGTGATGATGAAGATGAGATAGGATTTGTTGCTATTAAGGAAGAAACTCTTGTTAAAGAAGAAAAAGCACTTGTATTACATGTAAAGAAGCAAAATTCTGATTGGATTATAGATAGTGGATGTTCACATCACATGACTGGCTATTGAGAAAAGTTTGTTGAATTTGGCAGCTATGATGGTGGCATAGTCAAAGTTGGTAATAAAGAGAAAATTATCTATTACACTTGATGGTAAAACTAACATAGGATATCTATTTTGTTGATGGATTAAAACATAACTTGTTGAGTGTTGAACAACTTGTTGATAAGGGATATCTTTTACAATTCATTAAGAAGACAAGTACAATCAAGAACAAAAATGCTAAACTGATCGGAACAAGTACAAGAACCAGAGGTAATGTCTTTTAATTGAATCCTGCTGAAATAAGTTGTCTAGTTTCTAGAATTGATGACAATTGGTTATGATACAAGGGATTTTCTCATATAAACTTTGATAACAATGTGAAGATAAGTAATAGTAATTCAATAAGGGATTTGCCAAAGATTATGAAACCTTCTAACATGGTATGCAAGGAATGAGTGATGGATAAATAGAAGAGGCCATTTCCAAGCAAGATATTCACTACATTAGAAAAGTTGGAGATTGTTCGTACAGATTTGTGTGGACCTACATAGACAAGAACATTCTATAATGAAAGGTATTTCATTCTTTTCATTGATGATTTTACAAGAATGACGTGGGTAGCATTTCTAAGAGAAATCATAAGACTTTGACAAATTTAAGGTATTCAAGGCTAAAGTTGACAATGAACATGGTTTGAGAATCAAATGTTTAAAATCTGATAGAGGAGGAGAATTTACATTAAATCGGTTTAACATTTTTTGTGAAGACAATAGAATCAAAAGAAAGCTTTCAGCTCTTGAAACACCACAACAAAATGGGATAGTAGAAAGAAGGAACAAGTCAGTAAGTGAAGCAACTAGAGTGTTGATGCTAGAAGGGAATGTAACACATATCTACTGGAGAGAAGAAGTTACTACAATAGTATACACTATGAACAAAGTTCAGATCAGACAAGGAACTGGTAAGACATCTTATGAACCTTGGTTTTGGCATATACCTAGTGTGAAATATTTTGGAGTCTTTGGAAGCAAATGTTGTTTCAAGAGAGAAGATGATATAGGGAAATTTGATCCTAGAAGTGATGAGGGTATATTTCTTGGTTATTCTTTAAAGAGGAGCATATAGATATTATAATCAGAGACTAAGAACAATAGTTGAAAGTGCAAATGTAAAAGTTGATGAAAAGTTCAAGATACAAGAAATAATAATTGATTATGATTCTGACAATAAAACTAGTACAAATCAAAGGGAAAATAATCAGAATATAGAACAAGAGCAATTCTTTGAGATGGATAATGACATATAGGTACAGATTGAGGATCCTAGACAAGAATATAGAGAAGAACAAAGAACACCTAAGTACTGATGAAGTATTATCATTGATGTCATAAAAAAATATCAAATAGAGATAAGAAATGCATAGAGATGAACTAATAAATAAATGCATAATGAATAAGCTATATATATCAAACATATGTCAACAAGATGAAAATATAAAGAGTTTGTTGTATTAATCACAAACAAACAATTCAAACGATTTAAAGTCACTTCAGTTTGTTAACAATATAGGATTATAATCAGAATGTTTACAGACTATACAAGTACAACAATGATTCCTCACAAGGGTGATTCATGGGAATTTGCATTCAGAAATACATATGAAATAGCCTCACCGGATAACTAGTGAATATAATTATATAAAATCTATAGCAGATAAAACATCATTATTAATATATCACATTCAATCAGACATCAACATATATTTAAGATGGTAATACAAATTCATATCAATCGGTATTGTGCAACCACATATTTGCATCCAGCGACTACTGTACAGATTGAACTATTGAACACTGGAAAATTTATCAATCATTGGCAAAGTTTGAGAAGGGAAAAGCATCATTGGTAAAATTCAAAAGGAAGACAGCGATAAAAAAACCAGTTGCTATATGGGACAGCGATATAATGTACAGTAATCAAGGGGATCTGTATAGCATTTGAAGCATCTTGTACCCAGTCAAACATTTCAGTACTGTCACAATGGTAAAAAATTATCAAGCAAGGTCAGAAGGATTATTGGATGATTTTATGCAGAAATAAGGTTGAAGGACTCCTAGATAGCATGAATTAGATTATGCAGTCTTAAGATGACTATCCATGATGATTGGATTGAGATAAAGACAACGAACTCATTGAGAGTCATAACAATAAATGAAAAGATGGATGGACAGCAAGATAAAAGACATCGAATGGACAATAATTATCGAGGAAGCATAGTATCTATTCAAACATCTGTGGAAGAAGACATAAGCAAGTAAATGAAAGGTCAAATTCCAAATGGATGAGTGTCTGTAGTAACATTCACGATAGAGTTTGAATTAAAGGATGCATTTAGAATTACAACATTATACAAAAACTAGAGATTGCGACACAACATCAATGATAATGGAGAAATCAAAATAGTGTCGTCATTTCTCAAGGTTAAGTCTAATGGAAAAAACAAAGATATATGCCTTGAACTGAATAATTTGAAGGTTGGGAAGTTACATGGTGAAATAAAATATGATTATATGCAAATGAAAATTACATTATTCAACTTCATCATCTACCGCAACATGAATTGATTAGATGCTCTAAATTATTAAAGCAACCTAAAGTATATCAGTAATGAATTACAAACTTTTAATTTAACTATCAAAGGTCGTCATTTTTAATTTTAATAAGTCTCTTTGATCTAAGAGACATACCATTTCATTAAAATGTAAAGATATAAATATTAAATTCAATATTTTGAGAGAAGCAAGCCAGCAGACTGAGAAGAGTAAGTGCAAGATAAAGCAATATATATATATATATATATATATATATATATATATATATATATATATATATGTATATATATATATATATATATATATATATATATATATATATATATATATATGTATATATATATATATTTATATATTTATCAGTTAATAAAGGAAGTAAGAGGGATCTAAAAGAAGAATTTTTATTTGCAAAGTTAGAAGGCTGACACAAAAGGAAAAATATATTTTCAGATTTTAAAAAAATTATATCCATCATCAGGTTGAGTAAGAAACTACGCAAAGGTGGAACTTAAGATTTTTCATCGGCAGTGGGACTAGGTGCTTCCAATGGTTAGGAGCCTACAAAGTGTGGGAGTTGCAGCTTCCAGCGGGTTGGCCCTCATAAAAATTGAGGTTGGAGCATACAAAATATTGTAAAAATCAAAGTTATATAAAAGCAATTAACTTCTTGTGGTTTTATCGCGCATTGGGTTTCCATGTAAAAATTATATTATTGTGTTCATGCTTAGTTACCCGGGTTCGTCATTTTGCCTAGAGAACCCTGCCTGGGTTCGAACCATTTTGAAATATTGGTTCGATTCGAGCAAAATGCGACCAGGGTTCGAATTCCTTGGGGGTGGTTCGAACCTGGGAAAATTTCATTGCCTAGATCAAATTTTAGGCGAAAACCAACAAATTTGTGGTGTTGGACAACTTTATGACATTTTTATAAAAAAATTGATAATGCTTTGAGTTTTGCAGCCCTAAAAAGTGAATGTAAATAGGTTATTTTGGCTTCTAATATCAAAAAGAGCAAAGAAATTGGTGTTTGTACATTACAACTTGTGTCTTCTCTTGCACAATACTAAAGAATACAAAGAAGGGGAGACAAAGAGATGAGATGTAGATGCAGAGTTGGCAGACTTGGATGCTTTTACTTATTGGCTTACAATTGAAGGCTTTGAAGATTTTGATGCCCATACTATTGTTGTTGGTGCTGATCCCATTGGCCTTAGCTCTATTGCTGAGTCAACTAATGCAGAAGGACTACGAGAAGAAGAAAAAGAAGAAGATGAATATTAAAATTGTATACATTATGATTAGTTGAAACATGAACTTGAAACAACGATACTTGAACTTGCTATTGTGATTCATGGATCATGATTTACTTTTAATATTTTGAATCTTTGATATTGAACTTGTAAATTTTAAATTGAAATATATGATGGTATGATCTTGATTCATAATCCTATGATTAAAACTTACATGTTTAAAGTTTATGGCTATGGTGTTTGAAGTTAATTGTTTGATAAAAGTTTCAAATTGCCAAATTTGTTATTATACTGATTCACCCCACCTCTTAGTATAATTGTGTGCTTTTCAATTGGCATCAAAGCTGGTTCTTTCTTTAAAGCCTAACCGCTTGAAGGTAGATGTAGATTCTAAAGAGCACAAAATGGGTGAAATATTTCAAAACAAAACATCAATGTTTGATGGGACGAATTACGCTTACTAGAGTATAAAAATGGAAACTTATCTAACTGCTATTGGATTTGAAGTTTGGAAATCAATGCTAGATGGTTATAAACTGCCGCAAAACCATAGTTCCAAAAATCGCCATGAAATCGCCGAAATCGCGATAAGATTCATGGCTACCGATTTTTTTGGAATCGGAAATCGCTGGTGGCAATTTTTTCCTGTGAATCGCCTGAATCGCCAAAATCGGCGATTCATGGCAAAAATCGCCAAAATCGCCATCGTGAATCTCCAAAAATCGGCCGCGGCAGCAAGGATAGAAAGTTCAATTTAAAAAATAAAACACGTTTTTTATTTGCTTTCTAAGTTGACTTTCCTCTTTGTTATAACCCTAAAGAGCCTTCTATTTGCTTAGTATGAGTAGAAGAGAGGAAGAGTGAGAGAGAAGAAGAGAAAAGAGAATCCATAGGTTTCCAACCGGCAAGAAGGAAGAGCACCAAAGAGATCAGAAGTCCATCTGGGGAGGCCATAAATTGCATTGGGAGCATTAAGGAGTCAATATCAACACTCCTCAACTCATTTGCAAGAGGTAAGTGTTGGTTTTTTTTTTGCATGTTAGTGTAGTATGCATTTTTTGTTCAATTTTTTTAGTGTTCATTTGCAAATCTTGAATGTTTTTTATTACTACTAAATTGCAAACTAGGGTTTGTTGTTTTGTAGTTTTTGTTTATTAGTTGCAAACTTTGATTTTTTATATGAATTTTTTTATTGCAGCAGCCCTTTGCTTTCATTTTCCAATTTCCACAATGGGTAAAAAAGATGAATGCTGGAAATATAATGAAGAGTTTCTTGGGAGAACCAAATATCAAACAAAATGTATATTTTGCAAAGAAAAAATAAATTCGGGAGGTATCTATAGATTGAAATACCACATTGCTGGCATACCTGGCCATGATGTCACAGTTTGCACTCATCAAACCGCTGAGGCAAAATGCTCTTGTTTAGTGGCATTAGAAAAAATTGAACAAGACAAGTTGACTAAGAAAATGCAACTTGAAGGGTTAAGAGGTATTGGCTCCTGTGCTCCCACATCCGCAACCGCATCTACATCTGCAAGTGCATCTGCATCAGCTTCCGCATCCGTAGGTTGTGTTGGAGAGGGTTCTTCTAGGCCTCCTTTTCATCCTAGTGCTAGTGCTCATGTGAGTGTTAGTGGTAGTCGGTCTCATACTGAGAGAGAGTCCAACACCAACCTATTGCGGCCTAGAGTGCGAAAAACAGAATGGATAGTTACTTTGTGCCCCGCACTACTCCTGGCTCCCAACCCACGCTTGAGGGCATGGGTTTGAACAAGGAGATTCATGATGCTGCTAGAAAAGAGATTTGCAAATTCTGGTACTTTTGCAACATTCCATTTATTGCAGCCAGGTAATTGATTCTTTTTTCTTTGTTATCTTCAAAGTTAAAGTTAAAAGTAAAAGTAAAACTTTAATTATATCTACTTGTTTTATGATTTTTGTTTTTGACATCTAAATTTCTAATCAATATCATTATCTATTTGTGACAGGACTCCTTATTGGCAGAACATGATAGATGCAGTTACCATTTGTGGTCCGGGGTTTAAAGCCCCAACTGAAGCTGAGTTGAGTGGATACCTCCTGGAGGAAATGGTTGAGGATATGAGGCATGAGCTTGAGGACAACTGAAAGGAGTGGATCGAAAAGGGTTGCACCATCATGACTGATGGTTGGACAGATAGGAGGGGAAGAACACTCCTCAATTTTCTTGTATCCTGTGGAGGTGATTGATCATTCTACTTTCCTACATACATAATTTTGAATCGTGATTGACTATTTCAAATTTTGATTTGTTGATTGCTAATAGTAATTATAATTCGTTGTTTTGTTACTTGTAGGATATACCATGTTCCTCAAATCCATTGATGCTTCTGCTCATGTAAAAAATGCCACATACTTATGTGAGGTTATTGAGGAAGTTATAGCAGAGGTGGGGGAACAACATGTGGTGCAAGTGGTGACGGATAATGCAGCAAGTTATGTTGTTGCAGGTAAACTTTTAACTTTTTAAGTTTTGAAAATAAATTTATTTGAATTTTGAACTTTTTCTAATTCTAACTTAGAATTTCTAAGTTTTCTAAGTTCTAACATGTTTGAAATTTGAATTTCTAATTATCTTAAAATTGTTGTAGGCAAACTTTTGATGGAGAGGCACCCCACCATATTTTGGTCCCCTTGTGCAGCACACTGCCTTGACCTCATGTTGGAGGAAATCGGCAAACTTGAGTGGGTCAAGTCATGTGTGGAAAAGGCAAAAAACATATGCAAGTTTATTTATAATCATTCATTTGTCCTTAGCACAATGAGGAAGTACACAGGAGACAAAGAGTTAGCTCGTCCAGGGATCACAAGGTTTGCCTCTAATTTCATCACCTTGCAGTCCTTGTTGACATCAAGGGATGATTTGAGGAGCATGTTTGTTGGGCGGGAGTGGATTTCATCTTCCTATGCTACGACCACTACAGGGATAGATGTGGTGGATTGCATATTTGATGATGATGGTTTTTGGAAACCTGCTAGAGAAATCCTTAAGGTAATTTTATTGCAATTTAACATTTAATATTTTACAGTTTACTATGCTAATTGTTTAATGATTTAGTTTTACCTTAAGTTATATTATTGAATTATTCTATGTTTAAGTTTTGACTCAAATTTTTGTTTTACTTTATATGTAGGCCACTGAGCCCCTTGTATCTCTCCTACGAACTGCTGATGGGGAGAAGCCCTCTATGGGCTACATATATGAGGGCATGGATAGGGCCAAGGAGGCCATTAGAGCTCAGTATGCCCCTATTTGGGACATCATTGATAGGAGATGGCAGAATCAGCTCCACAGACTCATCCATGTAGCAGCTTACTTTTTGAATTCGGCATTTCGTTTCCGTCCTGACTTCAAGGCGGATGAGGAGGTTCTCACCGGATTATATACAGTGATCCAGAGGTTGAGTACTGATGAGGATAGCAGTGCTGCAATTATTGAGCTTGATAAGTTCAATAATAAAGAAGGGCCACTTTTCTCTAGCAAGGTAGCCATAGATGCTCGGGAAACAATACAGTCAGGTAAAAATTAAATAATATATTCAATGTTCATGAATCTAGATTCTAAACTTAAAGTTGATTATGTAATTTTAGAGTTAACTTGTAATTTGTAATTTGTAAATGAGACTAATTATTTTTATTTTCCCTTATTTCAGATAGATGGTGGCAAATGTTTGGGGCCAGAACCCCAAAACTTCAAAAAATTGCCATTCGTATTCTAAGTCAGCCAAGCAGCGCTTCTGGATGTGAGCGCAGTTGGTCCATGTTCGAGCACATCCACTCAAAGAGGAGAAACAGGTTGACAGTACAGAGGTTGAATGATCTTGTCTTCATTCATTACAACCTCCGTCTCAGGATCAGACAGATTTTGGGCACTGACTCCTCTTCGATCATTCTGGAGGAGATTGGTCCAGAATCAGAGTGGCTCACAGAGGTTGTAGATCCAGTCTTCACTGAGGAAGACCGTGCGTGGATTGACCAGGTGGATATAGAGGCTGAGGCAGCTAGAGCACGTTCTTTAGGCATTGGTAGACACACACGTGCACGCACAGACACAAGCCCTAGCGACATTCGTGAGCCCATCTTATATGCGGGAGATATGGCTCGACAGTCCTCTAGGACCTACATTAGACGCCTTGCTACTAGGCAGACTGGATACTTAGAGGCTGAGGCTGAGGCTGTAGCCGAGCTTGAGGATGATGTTGAGGATGATGATGACTATGAGCCTGAGGCTTGAGCTGGAGCCTTGTTTTTATATTTTGTTTACAGATATTGATACTGAATCATTGATAGGCATATGTTTCAAACTTTCATGGATCTTCATCTTAGATTCTTACATAAATTTATGATTTGATGTCTTATGGATCATCTTACATACATTCTATGATTTAAATCATTATGATCATTTGATTTCTATTTACTTCAGCTAGCCTACAATTTACATTTTAGATAACATAGTTACATATGTGATGGATTTTATGTCCCATGTTTATGTATGTTAAGTTTTAACTTCTATTTGATGATGTTATAGTGTGCTTAAGTTATATTCAATAAAGGGTGCATGAAATAAGTTTTAAATTGTTAAAATCTTTAAATTTAAAGGGTTTTTTCAAATTTGCCGATTCATCACCGATTCATTGCCGATTCATGATTCGATTCGGCCTTGCCGATTCCGATCCGATTCCGATTCACGTTTCTTTGCACAAAACCCACCAACACATACACCCAAAAAGAGAAAATGTGAAAATAATGCTAAAACAAAACATGTAATTCTATGCAATCTTGCCAAATCAGAACTTGCAAAAATTATGTGCTATAAATCTGCCAAGGATATTTGAGACAAGTTGAAAAATGTTTATGAAGGAGCTGATAATGTAAAGAAAAACTACAAACTCCATTGAAGCATATTTGAAAGCCTCAAAATGAAAGATATGAGAATGTTGCCACTTTTCTTGATCGTTTAGATGAAGTCATCAACTCAATGAAAGCCCTTGGCAAAGATGTGAAGGAACAACTTGTAGTAGAAAAAATCTTAAGATCATTACCTATGAAATTTAATTCTAAAGTATCTACAATGGAGGAAAGGACAAATTTAGACACTTTGAAAAAAGATGAATTACACAAGATCCTTACCACTTATGAAATGAGAATCGGAAGCAATGAATTGAAGAAGGAAATAGCATTTAAAGCATCTAAGAAGAGTAAAAGAAAAAAAGAAAAAATCAAGTGAGAGAAAATAGTGAATTAGAGAAGGAGATGCTTACTTTAGGAGAAAGCAAAAAGGGAAAAATGAAAAATACAAAGGAAAATTCAAATGTTTTAACTGCGGAAATCTAGGTCACTATGCATCCAAACGTCCCTTTAACAATAGTGACTCCAGCAAAGATGAAAAGGAAGCTTTCAAAAAGAAGAAATGGAATAAGAATTACAAATTTAATAAAAAGAAACAATTTCAAAAGAAGAGTAAAAAGAGTTTTTACTCCAAAAAGGATAGTAGTTGTTCAGATGAAGATAGTGAGGATTGGCCAAGTGATGAGGAGGATGAAGTTCTCTTTATGGTTGAAGCCAACTTAAGTGACCATCATGAGGATGAAGAAGATGAATCTTGTGATGAAGAAAATGACATTGATCTTGAAGAACTCCATTATGCATATAAGGAAAATATATTAAAAAAGAAGAAAATAGCCAACTATAAAGCTGAAACTGAGAGGACACTAGAGCATCAAAAACTCTTGGTAAGGAAATAAAACAAGTAGTAGACAAGATGACATCCAAAACATAAGAGTGTGCCAAATTGGAACTAGAAGTTGAAAAATTAAAAAAGGAATTCGAGGAAAGCACTATCAAACTAAAGAACAGTATTAAGTTTGGAAAAAGTTCAGAAATCCTAACTGATATCATAGATAGTCAAAAGCCCTCTTCCACCAAAACAAGAGTTGGTTTCAAAAGAGATTCAAATAGTAACAATTCCTTCGAAGGATTCATCAAAAAAGGTGATAACATAGCTGAAAATAGAACATTGAATGAGGAAAACAAACTTAAAGAAAGTGATGTTCACAAACCTCACTATAAGTTCCATGGTTACTTTTATTCTTGCAATCATTTTGGGCACAAAGGAATAGAATGTAGAACATCAAAACAGCATATTAATGATTTGAAAAGTCCATATCATAGACAATATTTCTCCTACACCTTCAATGGATATTGTATTGTTACTCTTGCAACAAGTTTGGTCATAAAGTATTGAATTGTAGAAACAAAGAAAATAACACTTAAAATTTCAGAAATAAAAAATCTTTCGCTCCGTTGGTTGATCTTGATATTTTATGTTCAAATTGTGATGACTTTGGACATGCTGCTCACCAATGTAGAACAATGTTTCCTATAGATCTAGCAAAGAAATTAAATCCTCCTAACAAGAAGGTTTGCAAAAAGAAAGAAAAGACATTATTTGTTCCAATAGCTCTACATGCTCACAATAAGAAAGATAGATGGTATGTTGACAATGGATGTTCAAGACACATGACAAGAGACAAAAAAAATTCATTTCCTTTAAACTAATTAGTGATGGATCCATAAAATTTGGTGATAGATCAAAACGAAAAATAAAAGGAAAAGGAACTCAGTCTATACCATGGAAAATCTAAAACAAAGGATGTCCTATATGTGAAAGGACTAAAAGAAAACTTACCAAGTGTAAATTCAGCTTTGTGATCAAGGGCATAATGTAAAATTTCATCCTAAAGGTTGTGAAATTAAGAAGG
Source organism: Cupressus sempervirens (assembly GCA_028749045.1). NCBI lineage: Eukaryota > Viridiplantae > Streptophyta > Pinopsida > Cupressales > Cupressaceae > Cupressus > Cupressus sempervirens. The sequence continues at coordinate 122,368,960 of CM053785.1, read as the reverse complement.
ATAGGAAATTGATAGCTAATGCTAATAGAATAGCAAATAACTTATGCATTCTACAAGAGATGAAAAATGAGAATTGTTTCTTGGCTTAACAAGATGGGAAATATCAAAACCTACAAACACTGTTTGCGAACAATTTCAAGTAGAAAAGCAGACAACAAGCACATTCAAAACAAAGGAGTACTCTACAATGTACATCAAAGCCACTTGAACTTGTGCATTTAGATTTTTGTGGACCGACCAAGACAAAAAAACTTCGAGGAGAGAGATATTTCATGTTATTTATTGATGACTACTCTAGGATGACTTGGGTAGCCTTTCTAAAAAAAAATCAGAAGCACTTGACAATTTCAAAGCCTTTAAAGAGCTAGTTGAAAATGAAATGGACACAAAAATAAAATGTCTTGAATGGATAGAGGAGAATTCACATCACAAGAATTTGATGTGTATTGTGAAAAGAATGGAATTAAAAGACAACTTTCAACACCTAGAACTCCTCAACGAAATGGAGTTGTTGAAAGAATGAACAGGATGGTTCAAGAAATGTCAAGGGCAATGCTAAATGAATCTAAGATAGCTGATTTCTTTGGAAAGAAGCAGTACGTACAACAGTCTACATTTTGAATCATGCAAAAATAAGAGTAAACCATGATAAGACACCTTACAAATTATGTAAAGGAAGACCAATGTTAGTCAAGTATTTTAGAGTCTTTGGAAGCGCATGTTATATAAAAAGGGATGAAGATGGCTTGGGTAAATTTGAAGGTAGAGAAGATGAAGGAATCTTTCTTGGATATTCATCAAAAAGTAAAGCATATAGATGTTACAATAAAAGACTTCACAAGATTGTGGAAAGCGCAAATGTAAGGACTGGTGAAGGGTTTGAAAAGATAAAAGAAAATGCATAAATACCAAGTAAGATTCAAAATATGAAGAAGATGAAGAAGAAATTGAACAAACACCTTTGAAAGCAAAAACTCCTTTAAAGACACCAACAAAACTCCCTTAAAGACACTAGAAAAAACATGCTCAAAATTTGTCTAAAGAAATCATTCAGAATACTTGGTAATAGGAGATCTAGAAAAGGAAGTCCAAACAAGAAGAAAATTATATGTACACTCTTCTTGTTTATCAAAAATAGAACCAATGAACTTCAAAGAAGCAAATGAAGACCAGCATTGGGTAAAAGCAATGGAGGAAGAATTGAATCAAATCAAAAAGAACAATACTTGGGAAATTGTTCCAAGACCAAAAGATAAAAATGTCATAGGAAACAAATGGGTGTTTTGGAATAAAATAAATGAAAATGGAGAAGTCACAAGGAACAAAGCAAGGCTTGTTTGTAAAGGTTATGCTCAAGTAGGATTGGATTTTGAAGAGACATTTGCTCCAGTTGCAAGATTGGAAGCAATCTGGATGTTCCTAGCATTTGCAAGCCATAAAGCATTCGAAGTTTACCAAATGGATGTAAAATCAGCTTTCCTAAATGGAGACTTAGAAGAAGAAGCATATGTCAAACTACTTGAAGGATTTACATTGTCAGCAAAAGAGGATAAAGTGTGCAGATTAAGAATAAAACTTTACGAGCTAAAACAAGTTCCAAGAGCTTAGTACTCTAGAATGGATAATTATCTTCAAAATCAAGGTTTCAAAAGAGGAATAAATGATCATAATCTATACATCAAATCTGAAAATGACAAACTTTTGATAGTGGTTGTATATGTGGATGACATAATATTTGGAGGAAGTGATAAAATGTGTAAAGAGTTTTTCATAAACATGCAACAAGAATTTGAGATGTCCATGCTTGGAGAATTATCCTTGTTTCTTAGATTGCAAATAGAGAAAAGAAGTAAAGGAATATTCATTTCTCAAAGTAAATATATCAAATAAATGTTGAAGAAATTTGGAATGGAATATTGTACTCTTGTTGGCACCCCTATGATTATTGAATGCAAGCTTGGTAAAGAAGATGAATCCCCAACTGTAAATCAATCCCAATATAGATCCATGATTGGAAATTTGTTATATCTAATAGCTACAAGACCTGATATCTTGCAAGTTGTTGCAATGGTGCCCTGATTTCAAGCAATGCCAAAAGAAACTTATGTTCTAGCAGATAAAACAATATTTAAGTACCTAAAAGGCACTATGGATCTTGGTATATGTTATCCAAGAGGAAAAGACTTTTCACTCACAGCCTATAGTGATGCAAATTTGGGAGGGAATATTGATGATAGGAAGACAAGCGGAGGTGCAAGAAACAAGGTTCAGTAACTCTATTTACTGCAAAATCTGAGTATGTTGCAGCAGTAGCGAGTTGTACACAAGAGCTATGGATGAAACAAACTCTAGGAGATATCAAGATCGAATTTGAGAATCCCATTCCAATATTTTATGATAATACAAGTGCAATCAGCATCTTGAAGAACCCAATCATACACTCTTAACAAAGCACATATCAATCAAATACCACTTCCTAAGAGAACAAGTACTTGAGAAGCAAGTAATGTTGGAGTACATCAATACAAATAAGAAAATGAAAGATCCCTGATGGATGCCCTTGCTAATCTACTGTAGTTTTTAAATTAATAAACTATATTTTCTTGTGATTTCTTTGATGGTCTTTGAGAATAGACAGAAGTTGTAGAAGGTTTTGTTTTTGTTTTGTGTTTTTTGATAGTTTTCACAATAGTAATGAATAATGAACAATAAACATGAGAGGAGATTGAAAATAAATAAGAGCATAGAGTCAAATCAGAATTGCTATAAATCGTACCAGGCAGATTTCTGATTTATAAAGCCAAATAATAAATCCAATGCAGTTCCAAGGAGCTTACATCCAACAATGATGCTAAACTACTGCAAATGGCGGCCCTAAGACTGCAAGGAATCACGTCCCAGCTGAAAAAATCAATCTGCAACGCTGAAACCATAAATCTGCAACCTGAATCCACAATAAAGAATGGCGTACTCTATCCTTGATAGCAATGCACACTATCTGAAGAATCCAATGCCAATAACTGTTGAGGGCTACGTCCCAGCCAATCTAGAACCTAGGGTTTGCGTCCTAGATGAAGAATTGCTCTCTCAGAGCCAATTCACAAAAAAAAGTTTTTCAATATGCAAAAGATAATAAGAAATTAGGTCTCCATCTCCTTATATCCCCTTCCAATTGTAAATTGAACCCTAAAGGGAAATTACACTTTGTCCTTTAAATAAAATATAATAAAATAACATTTTCCAAATTAAAGTCATCCATGCTATAGGAAAAACATTACTTTATTAAAATTTCATAGCTGAAGGCACCAAAAAGTCTACAAATAGTAAAAATCATGTATAATAATTCCAGACCTTTCCAACGAGCTATAACACATAGGTGTACCTGATCAACTGAAGCCAAAATCCCCTTATTACTCCAAAATGGTTATATTATTAACCTTATTTTAATTTATTTAATCACCAACTTAGGAAATATTTAAATATATTTAAATATTTCTCAAATGGTCCCAAAAGGCCTAAAATGATCAATCAAACATGAATCTGACCTTGTCACCTGTCTGTGACTGATGCCGAACAAGATGGGTCAACTGGCAGTCCATCCCTAAAATCTAGGGATGCTCCTAAAAAGTAGGAGATTGCCCCAATCAACCAAAATTGAGTTCCAATGACTCTCCCTACTGTGTGCACCTCTGAGAGAACTGTCACTGAACTGGGAGTTCCTCCTAAAAAATAGGAGATGCACTCTAAGTCTCCAAAACGTTCGTCGAGGTCTCCAAATGCCTCCTAGACCACTCCTAGTCAATCCTTACAAATTAGGAATACATCCTAAATTGTAGGAAACTCTTGTCTACTGCTCCAAACTACTTGAGAAGCTCATGCATGACTCTCAAAGCCCCTGGGTTGGTTCCCTCTATGCTCTGCTGGCCTATGGGAACCAGATAATAGACCAACCTCACTAGAAATGTTGTCACTAAGGAAGGGCAAAAATTGGGGACATGACAGTCCTCCCTTCCCAAAGATTGCTTGTCCTCAAGCAATGTCAATCCAACTCCACAAATATTAGGCAAGTCCATACCATAACCAAGAATGATCCCAGGGTCCCAAGCCATCCTGGAAGGTTTGTAGTTCCATCTTCTAGAAACACTGTCCTGCACTGCACCCAAACAAGTAACCTCTTGAAAACCCACTGAAGGAAGAGCAATCAAATACTGTACCAACTCTGTCAACTCCTCAATGAATTGCTCTTCGAAAGAACCAAATTGGAATACTAAAGGTGGAAACTCTAGTAAGCCTACATTGGCTTCCACATCCTCAACTATTGAACTGCAAATCCAAGTGATTCCAAGATTCCAAATCCGCCTCAAAAGGGAACCACCATGCTGATGCTTCGTCACTCTGATATAAATATTAGTGAACCACAAGTTGTGAAGCAATTCATTAGGATCCTGAAGCACCAATGTATCAATGAGACCAGGGCCCGGATCCCAAACCAAAATACCAAATGTGCTGGATGAGATGAAGAAGTATCTCAACCGCACTCCATGAAACATACATACAATGATGCAGACCAGCAAGGTGTGAAAGTGAACTTCCATAAACCAGTATTCCAACCCAAATGACTACCTAACAATGCTGCTATAATTCTGACCAGCAACTCGAATGATATCATAGACGTCATCATATCAATGCCAAACAACAAATGTCCCAAAGAAACACTCCTCAATGCCCTCATACTGAATCATGGATGTAGTCAATGCCAAGTCAAGTAGTAAATGATTCCAGCTTGGACAGCCACTTGTCCATAAGGAATCGAAGACTATGGAATCACCAATCAACAAGGATACCACTGCCATATCAATGGATGTAGATGACAAACTTGAAGATGAAGTATGTATGCCATCATGAGAAAAACTAAAGCATGTGTCATTTGTACCCAACATTGTAGGATTATCAATTCCTAAATCCCATATCGATCTGAGAAATGTTGCTCCACCCAACCACTGTGCTACTCTGATGTAAACATCTGTATACCAAAAGTGAAGCAACTCAATATGAATCCACTGAAGAAATGCCCAACACATGTTGATACCAAGATCCCAAATCTTTGCACTGACACATCCCTCTCACATGTTGATACTCATTATGTTGTTGTTGTGAAACTGTACCTCATCTAACCAACTAAGAACTTCACTACAAATGAAGCCACAATTACTACCAACAACCAATGCTGTTAGGAATTCACAAATGAGCCAATCATCGGCAAGGAAAGTTTGTTGAATACTTTTCCAACTCTTCCAAACAGCTGCTGCAACTTTACCTATATTTTCACAAATTAGTGTGCCTTCATTAAAGGTTGTTAAGTAAATGTTTTGTTTAACCATGTAACCAATGATGTCCCTTATATTTTGATCTTGAAAGCCCAATGTAATAATTAAAAAGTCTGAATCTTCAATCAAAAGGTACATCGCTGTCCTATCATATGGAAGAGGTGATAAACCCATTGATGATTGAGAGATGTTTCTAATTCTCAACAAAGACAGGCTCTTTGTGGCTGGTCCACTAGGTATGCAACTTAATATGTCATCAACTCTTGGTAGAGAAGGATCAACTTCACACTTGAACACCCCAACTTGAATGTAACGAACCCAAGGTTCAAAGTTTGACTCATGAGATGAAAGAGAATTGTTGTTCAAAGTCAAAAAATCAGAAGTATGTTCATACCTTTCTACAATGTTTTTGCAGTCTTCTCTTGCCTCTCCTTCCAAGGTAGGTGACTCCTCTAAAGGTGCTGGTCCATGGGGTGTGTTCAAATGAATATAACATGTCCCATTAACTGCCTTAGCTGCCTAAAATCTGATCCATACCTCTATCTCCATAACTGATATGTTTTCCATTACTAACAAACTCCAAGGTGTAGTATGCCAAACAAACCAAACATTATCAAAATGCAATATCTTCTTAGTAAGCAGCCTCTTAGTCTCCCTAATCATCTCTTTAAGACAAGATGCTTCATATGATCTTAACAATTGTCCTTCCATTGTAGATGATGCATGACTAACCAAATCAAAATCAATAATGTTCCATTCCACACAAATGAAAATAACACTTGTGGCTGGTCCATCAAGTGTGAAACTAATATCATCATTGTTTGGAGCCTTTAAGGGGCTCTTTAAAAGAGGAACGTCATAAACTTCATGATGCAAACTAGACCAAATTGAGTTTTCTAAATCATAACTCTTTTCCTCTTCACACATCTCAACATGCTCTTCTTGTGGACTTACCTCAAGAAGCTCTTCCCTTGTATGCTCAACATCCTCACTTTCTTCCCTTGAAAGAAATAAGGATCTAATGTATGACTCTCTTTGTCTTCTTGCATTATCAAGCTGATTGCATCTTTCCTTGACCTCTTGTAAGTGTTGTCTTGCTTGGGCAGCAAGCATCTTGGCCTTCTTAGCTCTATGTGACCATCCATTGCACGTCTCTTGAGCCTTTTCACATCTTCCAAGGTGGGGTAAACACAATCAAAATTTTTGTGGTTTGAATCCACAATATAAATCTCATGTGCAACACACTTAACCTGAGTACCATCATAGGAAGATTCAACAACCTCATTACCTTCATGTGAAATGGATGATACCACATGACTAGAGCTACTATTGCAAAAATTAGAATAGGTATCAGACCTTGGAGACATGCTTTCAGCATCCCTAATGGACTGATCCATGATTGTAATCTCTTCCATTTTGTGATCAACTTGATGAATCAATGGTGTGCTATGTGTCGCTTCTTGATCTAGAATTATTTCTTCTTTAGGAATCCAACATGATGACTGATTTTTGTTTTTCATAGGCTGCAACTCAAATGATAACACATCTTCATGCCTTTCTTCTGCATACTCTGCAAGTGACTGATCCATTATGGTGTTTTTATCATGAACATGGATAGGTTGACACAAATCTTCTTTCTCACATGAAAACATATCATCAACTATGGCATGGTATTCCTTTTTTGTAAGCTTAACCTTATGACAAATTTTTGGATGCATGTCAATGCAATCTTTGAAATGAAAGTTCTCCCTAACATATTGAGGAAGAGTATTATACTCCTCAAGTATGCTAATTACTTTCATTTTCCTGTCTAGTGGCAATGGATCCTTTCTAGTAGAAGATGATGATCCACTAGCATGTCCAAATTTCCTTGACATAGAATCATTGAACTGCTGCAATTGAAGCTTGAATTTTTGTTGTGACTGTTCCCATTCTTTCCACAGGGTTATATCTCTTAACAATTTTGTCATAATGAACTATCACGCTGACCAACTGAAACTAACATGCCAGAGCAAAAATCGACCCTGTACTGTTAATATGAATTATCAAAACTTTTGATCCAGTACCCAGATGCCAAAATGAATTATCAAAATTTTTTAGCCAGTACCCAGATGTTGAAATGAATTGTCAAAACCTTTTATCCAATACCCAGATGCCAAAATGAATTATCAAAACTTTTAAGCCAATACTCAGATGCTGAAATGAATTATCAAAACTTTTTATCCAATACCCAGATGCCAAAATCTGTTGTGACAATTTCTCACAAACCCTACAGGCTAGCAGGATGTAGGCTCTGGTACCACTGAAAGATCCCTGATGGATGCCCTTGCTGATCTGCTGTAGTTTTTAAATTAATAAACTATATTTTCCTGTGATTTCTTTGATGGTCTTTGAGAATAGACAGAAGTTGTAGAAGGTTTTGTTTTTGTTTTGTGTTTTTTGATAGTTTTCACAATAGTAATGAATAATGAATAATGAACAATAAACATGAGAGGAGATTGAAAATAAATAAGAGCATAGAGTCAAATCAGAATTGCTATAAATCGTACTAGGCAGATTTCTGATTTATAAAGCCAAATAATAAATCCAATGCAATTCCAAGGAGCTTAAATCCAACAATGATACAAAACTGTTGCAAATGGTGGCCCTAAGACTGCAAGGAATCATGTCCCAGCTGAAAGAATCAATCTGCAACACTGAAATCATAAATCTGCAACCTGGATCCACAATAAAGAATGGCGTACTCTATCCCTAATAGCAACGCACACTGTCTGAAGAATATAATGCCAATAACTGCTGAGGGCTACGTCCCAGCCAATCCAGAACCTAGGGTTTGCATCCCAGATGAAGAATTGCTCTCTCAGAGCCAATTCACAAAAACAAGTTTTTCAATATGCAAAAGATAATAAGAAATTCGGTCTCCATCTCCTTATATCCCCTTCCAATTGTAAATTGAACCCTAAAGGGAAATTACACTTTGCCCTTTAAATAAAATATAATAAAATAACATTTTCCCAATTAAAGTCGTCCATGCTATAGGAAAAAATATTATTTTATTAAAATTCCATAGCTGAAGGCACCAAAAAGTCTACAGATAGTAAAAATCATGTATAATAATTCGAGACCTTTCCAACGAGCTATAACACATAGGTGTACCTGATCAACTGAAGCCAAAATCCCCTTATTACTCCGAAATGGTTATATTATTAACCTTATTTTAATTTATTTAATCACCAACTTAGGAAATATTTAAATATATTTAAATATTTCTCAAATGGTCCCAAAAGGCCCAAAATGATCAATCAAACATGAATCTGATCTTGTCACCTGTCTGTGACTGATGCCGAACAAGATGGGTCAACTGGCAGTCCATCCCTAAAATCTAGGGATGCTCCTAAAAAGTAGGAGATTGCCTCAATCAACCAAAATTGAGTCCCAATGACTCTCCCCTATTGTGTGCACCTCTGAGAGAACTGTCACTGAACTGGGAGTCCCTCCTAAAAAATAGGAGATGCACTCTAAGTCTCCAAAACGTTCGCCGAGGTCTCCAAATGCCTCCTAGACCACTCCTAGTCAATCCTTACAAATTAGGAATCCCTCCTAAATTGTAGGAAACTGTTGTCTACTGCTCCAAACTACTTGGGAAGCTCATGCATGACTCTCAAAGCCCCTGGGTTGGTTCCCTCTATGCTCTGCTGGCCTATGGGAACCAGATAATAGACCAACCTTGCTAGAAATGTTGTCACTAAGGAAGGGCAAAAATTGGGGACATGACAAAAAATAGCAGATATCTTCACAAAACCCCTTCCAAAGGAAACCTTTGAGTATCCAAGGGAGAAATTGGGGGTAGTGTCTCTTATCAATCCACTAAAAGATTCATAACAAGCATGTGTTCAGGGGTGTCATGTGCCCATTTAAGATATAATTTTAATAAGAATTAAATAAATAATGATAATAAAATCATATTCAAGTATAAAAATAAGAAATAAATATTACATATGTAATATATTATCAATAAAATAAAATTTAGTATAATATTTTTAAAAATTAAATAATAATAAATTTACAATGAATAAATAAATAACAAAATTAAATACAAGAGATGTAGAAAGTATGTTATCTTTCTAAATAAGATTTAATAATAAGTATAAAATAGATGCGTAAATAAATAATATAATATAAATTATCTAAATCTAATAAAAAGTCAAGAGAAGACTTAAAGAAGGATTATTAATGGAGGAATGGGAAGAAAACAAGTCACTTTTTCAAATATTTTCAATGATGAAAGCATGTGACTCTTTGAAAGGGTTGTGATTATGAATGGTTACGACTCTTCAAAAATATTTTAGTTATGAAATATTGTGACTTTTCAAAAGGATTTTGATTATGAAAGATTGTGACTTTTTGATAGTATTGTGATTATGAAGTGTTGCAACTTTTTGGTAGTATTATGATTATGAAGTGTTGACTTTTCAAAGGATTTTGATTATGAAGTTTTATGACTTTTTTCAAAGGATTGTGATTATGAAGGGTTGTGACTTTTCAAAAGGATTGTGATTGTGAAGGTTTGCGACTCTTTAAAAAGGACATGAATGATAAATAAAATATGGGAGGATTAAAAAACAATTATACCTAAGAGAGTTGAACTACATCAGAGTAAAGAAAGTAAAGAAACTAAACTAATATATATTGAATGTTGGAAATCGAAGTAATATATATTCTATGAAGGATTATAAAATGAAAAACTAAAGGGAACTAGAGGCGTGTTCATTTGATATGTTTATTTCATAATTAAATATGAATCATTTGGTAGATAAAATTATCAAGATCAAGGATTGAGATGAGAACTTTATAGTTCTCATAAAGATCAAGTAAGAACTTGGTAGAGGGCATTCATTAGAATGTCGAGTTTCTTTTAAGAGAACTTAAACATTAGAGGACATTCATGATTAAATGTCGAGATTCAAAATTGGAACCCAGAGAGAGAGATTGGTAGAGAATTTCTTAGAGACAATATATATTGTAGTGGTCAAACATATGCATATGTTAGAGATAAGAGACTTGGTTAGAGGTGGGATCTCTACCATGTAGTGTTACCAGAGATCCCAAAGAGGCCTGAGGAAGACGTTCTTAATATGATAATTACCTAATCGAGATACAATTCTCACTAGAGGGTTAGGTGGTTTGAGAAGGATCTCTTTTGAAGGATTAGGAAAGGTAGTATGGGTAGTATTTAGATTAATATTTACTTAATCTAATATTTTTAATATGTTTCACATGCAACTTTTTTATATTATATTGACAAATGGTTGCAAGTTACAACATTCAAATTTAATCTAGAAGAGGGGACATTATAGGGGGGGCTATTCTCTAGCCCTGGAGACCCTTTTCCATTGATGTCAAAAGGGGAGAGTTTAGAGAAAAGGGAAGCAGAAAACTAAGGGGGAGTCTTGCACTATCATAGATCAAATATTTGAGAAGTTGGCATCAATCATAAAGGGGGAGATTGATGAAGTATTGTCATTGATGTGAAAGAAAAATATCAAATAGAGATAAGAAATGCATAAAAATGAACTAATAAATGAATGCATAATGAATAAAATATATATATCAAACATATGTTAGCAAGATGCAAATATCAAAAGTTTGTTGTTTCAGTCACAAACAAACAATTCAAAGGATATAAAGTCACTTAAGGTTGTTAACACTAAGTGATTATAATCAGAATGCTCATTAGACTATATGAGTATCGCGACCATTCTTCACAAGGGTGATTCATGGGAATTTACATTCAAAAATGCATATGAAAGAGCCTCATAGGATGACAAACAAATATATAAATATATATATGTATAAAATCTGCAGCATATAAAACATTATTAATAATATATCTCATCCAATGAGACATCAACATATATTGAAGATGGTAATACAAATTCATATCAATCGTTAATTTACAACCACATATGTGCATCCAAGGACTATTGTACAGGTTGAAGTATTGAACACTGCAGAATTTATCAATCATTGTGTAATGTTCGTGTCATAAAATAATCATTTAATCAAACCTTTGTTAATGGGTTGATGAATTTAGTATATCTTGGACCCAATTTTATTTAATTCTTTCCATAGGTAGGTGTGGCCATTGGCTATCTTTGTAAACCCTCAGAAAGTTTCTCCAACAGGTATTTAAGCACGACATGTAGGTAGTAGTTAGTATGCGATTTGGATTGTATTTCTTTGCACCACAGATTCCTATTGGAGTTTAGTATTGTTCGCCATTTCGTGTAATGAAATAGCTTGCACAATAGAAGAAATAATATGAAATATTATATAAATACTTGATAATAACTAAGAGTAATAGGCCACTTCGAGGGGGCAACCTCCAAATATCTCCAATAAGAACACACTTCACAATATATGATCTTGAAATAAGACTCACAACCTCCTCTATATAACTAATTATGCTTAGGTAGAGTAGACACAACCCTACATAACACCTAGGCTGACCTACCTACCTAAATAATAATATAATAATGATAACATGATTTAACTAAGGATTAAGATAGCCACAAGTTTACTATTCATAACCCTATATACACCAATATTAAGGGCATAGCATGTCCCTCTCTTGAAAGAAGCATTGTCCTCAATGCTAAACAAGTGTGGTTTCTTTTGAATGAACTCCTCATCCTCCCATGTGGCGTTTTCAACTAGTAAATTCTTCCATTGGATGAGATACTGAGTCAAGGTTCTATTCCTCAGCTTCTTTGTGCGTGTTTGAAGAATGCACTCTAGTTCCAAAATTATTCTTCCTTCTTCATCAAGTTCTGGTAGTACTATTTGAGTAAGAATATTCTGCCCAATTACCTTCTTCAAAAAAGAAACATGAAAAACTGGATGTATCTTTGTTGTTGGTGGCAACTCAAGCTTGTAGGCAACACTACCAATCTTTTGCATGATTTGGTATGGTCCATAATATCTTGGAGACAACTTATTATTCTTTTTTTGTTGCTTCATTGAGATTTGTTTATAAGGCTGCAATCTCTTGAAGATCTAGTCCCCAACTTCAAAATTTCTTTCACTACGATGTTGGTCCGCTTGTTTCATTCGATTTTGTGCCATAGCTAAATTCTCCTTGAGTCCTAAAAGTACCTGTTGTTGATGAAGCAAGTGGTCCTCTACTGCCTGAACTCTTGGTGACACCTTTAATGATGATGTGATGGAAGGAAGATGATATCCATAAAGTGCAAAAATGGAGACATTTTTGATGAGCTATGAAAATAAATATTGTACCACCATTCTACAAGAGGTAGCCAATCTATCCATTGAGATTGTTTGTCTCAAGTGAAACAACGTAGATATCCTTCCAAACATTTATTAACAACCTCAATTTTCACATCTGATTGAGGATGATATGAAGAACTATGAGCCAATTGAGTACCCAAACATAAGAATAAATCTTTCCAAAAATGACTAGTAAAGACAGGATCATGATCACTAACAATAACCTTAGTTGTACCGTGTAGCTTTTGGATATTCTCCAAGAAAACTTTTGCCACTATACTTGCTGTAAAAGGATGTGATAATGCAATGAAATGTGCATATTTAGTGAGGCGATCAACTACTACCATGATGACATTATGACCTTTAGATTTGGGAAGCCCTGTGATGAAATCCATGGATACCTCTTCCCAACATTGGCTAGGAATAGATAAAGGCCGCAACAGACCTAGTGTCTTAATTGTTCCCCCTTATTTCTTTGATAAACCAAACATTTAGCCACAAATTTTTGAACATCACCTTTTAACCCTTGCCAAAAAAAATCTTGCTTGACCTGATGATATGTCTTCAAAAATCCTGAATGACCACCAATTGGGGACTTGTGTAGCTCTTCGAGAATCTTGTGTTTAAGAGTGGAATTCTTGTAGAGATACAAATGCTCTTTATACCAAAGAATATCCCTTTTTAAAAAAAACTTATCTGAACTACTAGGGTCACTTTTTATTTGTTGGATGTGATTACTTGTTGCAATATCATTTTGCCACTCTTCTTTGGCTTCTACCACCCAATTTTATTGTAATATTGAAAGGGCACACAATAAGGCTTCATCTTTTTCATCCTTCCTGGAAAGTGCGTCGGTCACAATGTTTTCCTTCCCTTTCTTATATACAATTTCAAATTCATATCCCAACATCTTAGTGACCCATTTTTGTTGCTCTTCTTACGATAGTCTATTCCAAAAAATATCTTAGGCTATCATGATCTGTCTTAACCTTGAAGTGTTGGCCCATTAAGTAAGGCCTCCATTTTTTAACTGCATAAAGGACTGCTAGCATTTCCTTCTCATAAATAGGTTTGAGTTGATTTTCACCTTTTAATTGATGACTCTCAAAAGCAATTGGTCGACCTTCTTGCATGAGAACTGCTCCTATCCCATTTCCAGAAGCATCACATTCCATAATAAATTACTTGGTGAAGTCTGGAGTTGTACACATAGCCTTCTTCAATTGCTCAAATGATACATTAGCAGATTCATTCCAATGAAAAGAATCTTTCTTCAATAGAGTGGTAAGGGGTGCTTCTATACAACCATAATTCTTCACAAATCTTCTATAGTATCTTGTCAATCTCAAGAAACCCCTCAACTTCTTAATAGTTTTTGGAATAGGTCATTCCATGATAGTCTTAATTTTGTTAGGGTCCACCATTACTCCTTCATGTGAAACTATGTGTCCAAAATACTCCACCTCCTTAAGACCAAAAGCACACTTGGATGGCTTAGCATAGAGTTGATGATCTTCGAGTAATTGTAATGCTTGATCTACATGTTGCAAATGTTCTTCCCAAGTCTTTCTATAAATTAATATATCATCAAAAAACACTAATACAAACTTTCTCAAGAACTTCTTAAAAATGGAATTCATCAAACTTTGGAATGTAGATGGTGCACTGGTAAGACTGAATGGCATCACCAAAAATTCATAATGACCCTCATGAGTTCGAAATGTTGTCTTGCAAATATCTTCCTCAATCTGAATTTGGTGATAACCCGATCTAAGATCTAACTTGGTAAAATACATAGCTCCATTTAATTCATCTAGAAGGTCATCAATGACTGGAATTCGAAACTTATCTTTAATGGTGTACTTGTTGAGCACTCATAATCTGGGCACATGCACCAAGTTTCATCCTTCTTATGCACCATCACAACATGTGAGGAGTAAGCACTTTGGTTGTGCCTAATAATTCTTGCCTCTAGCATTTCCTCAACAATTTTTTCTATCACTTTTTTGTATGTGTGGGTACCTATAAGGCTTGATGTTTGGTGGCCAGCTCGTTGGAACTAGTTATATGGCATGGTCATGATCCCTCTTAGGAGGAAGTCCTTTAGGCACATCTCCAAGAATCATTAAGTGACGATCAATTATTGCTTGTAAATTTGAATGAATAAGAGTATTAGATTGAGAGACTTCTAATGAACATAGCTGGGCCACAAATCCATTCGTACCTTTCTTAAGAAACTTTTGCATTTGATGAGAGCTTACCATCAATGGGGATTTTTCCTTCAATCCCCTTAGCTCCACTACCTTTCCTTTTGATTGAAATCACATGAATAGTTCTTGGAAGTTCATCTCAATTGTTCACAATGTAGTAAGTCATTGTACTCCCAAAACAATATCTGCTGCACCCATGGATATCGCATACATTGGGGTATCAAGTCGATAATCTCCCATGGATAATTTGATGCTATGACACTTCTTTGAACAACTAATTGTGCCCTCTTCTGCAATCAAAACCTGAAACTTTGGGGCTGGATATATAAAACAATTTAGAAGAGTTGCCAACTTTTTGTTGATGAAATTATGAGTACTACCTGAGTCGATCAACACTGTTACATTCTACTTCTTTAAGAAACCCACTACCTTGAGAGTTTGTGGTGCACTGAACCCTGAAAGTGGATGACAAGAAATGATTGATTGAGAATCATGTGATTCCTCACCTGACTCCCTATCCTCCTCTGATTTGGGCTCATCCTCTTCTTCCTCACTGGGACCTTCATTATAGAACAATTTCTTTTCACTACATTTATGTCCTCGACTATATTTGCTATCATAATTGAAACACAACCCTTTTTCTCTTTTCTCATCAATTTGTTGTGGAGTCAACCTAGTAGTTTGAGGAAGTCAATATAAAAGACTCATTTACTGAGCTGGGACAAAACATGCATAACTCATGTTGAATGTGATCCTTGAGACCACCCAAGAATAAATCATTCAAGTTCTCCTCTGTAATTGTATCCACTATTAAGGATAGATTTTGGAATTTTTTAAAATAATCCATAACTGATCTTGTTTGTTGAAGCTTAACAAGTTGGCTAAAGATGTTTTTTGTCACACTATTGCTATATTGTGCTTGGAGTTCTTCTGTAAAAATTGACCATGATATAGTGAGACCCTTTTTCCTCCTATGAGTACAAAGTCAATGATACCAAATGAATTGATCTAGTTCTAGATATAAGGAAGCCATTGTGACCTTTTGTCCATATGGGATTTGATGTATTTCAAAAAAAATCTCCATTTGATTTATCCATGTTAGAGGATCCTTGCCATCAAATTTGCACATATCCACCTTCGGAAAAAAATTCGTAGATCTCGTAGGATTAATAAAATTTGTCATTATTAGTCGACTTGAAGGTTTCACCTTGATTGCTTGAGAGCTCCTTGTTTCATTCATATAGGTGCTTATCATGCTTTGTATATTTGATATATATCCTCATAGGTCACACATAACCCTCTTAACCTCTTCCTTGAACTTACTAAGTTCCTCATTGGGATTGCTGTCCTCTGTTGCTTCCCAATCTTGATCAGAGGATTTCCTCAGTGTGGTAGCATTCTTTTTGCCTCTTGTTGAAGGCCCCATCATTATGGAAAACAATATTTTTGAAATAAATCACACAAATGAATGTAAATTCTCTAATTTATTTATTTATTTTTTACTGTAACTTACTAGCACCAAGATACCCCTACTCGGAAAAAATCCCCAAAAAAATTAGCAAATTTGTTGCCTTGAGAGAGAATTTTCTTAATTTTGCAATATCTTGCTTTTTTTTTTTCAATTTCTCCACGCTTTGAATTTAGGCTCCTCTATTATGTATTCAAAAACTCAATACAAGTTATACTCCAATTTGGCAGGATGTGAGAGATATGAAGATCTTAATAAATTGTGTAGAAATAGTAATTGTGCAATAATTTTCTCAAATTTGCTCCAATTCCTCTAAATTTTGGACTATAGTTTCTTTGGTATGGTCTTCAAAAACCCTTTAAAAATCTTTGAAAAATTTGCTAAAATCTGAAAGTTATGCTCTTCCCAAAATCGCCCCAATGTTGAGAAAAAATCTTGCCTCTATGGTGCCAAGATCATGCTTTGATACCACTTGTAATTAAATAACTTGCACAATAGAAGAAATAATATGAAATATTATATAAATAAGAAATAATATAAAATATTATATAAATAATTGATAATAACTGAGAGTAATAGGCCACTTCAAGGGGGCAACCTCCAAAAATCTCCAATGAGAACACACTTCACAATATATGATTTTGAAATAAGACTCACAACCTCATATATACCTAATTATGCTTAGGTTGAATAGACACAGCCCTACATAACACCTAGGCTGATCTACCTACCTAAATAATAATATAATAATGATAACATGACTTAATTAAGGATTAAGATAGCCACAAGTTTACTATTCATAACCCTATATACACCAATATTTAGGGCATAGCATTTCGAAAGTGAAAGGTCTTCCCTATTTGGTTCTCCTGATTTTGGTGGGATTTATCCTACACCCTATTCCATCTCTATATTACTTGCTCGGATCTGGCGAGTCCGCACACCATTTTTGTTTGCAAATGCATATATCTGTGTCTCTCTTTGATTGGTTTTGAATACTTGTATTGGCATTATTTGATGTTTCTACCAAATATAATCAACTTGTATTTGTAGCTTACAGTATGACTCAATCCGTGGCAAACAACCCTTCATCATTCACTTGACTATACTCAACTCCCTTCTATATAACTCCCAATACCATTGTACGTACTACAAATACTCAGGCTATACAACCTCCATTTGTAGCTCACTATTCTTCCCCCTAAACACAAATTTGGTTCATCGTACAGTCAACTGAAGTTACTGTACAAACTTTCGAAGTTATGGTATGGACTTCCCAAGCTACCGTACCATCTCCCTAATTCACATTGTACGGACTTCAAGCTACCGTACGACTTTCTCTCAACTCACATCGTACGGCCTAAGAAGACACAAAGCATCGCTAAGTTAGTGAATGGTTTGTATGCCATTGCATCATCACCCCCTTCTACCTCCACTATATGAACATTTCCACCATATGGCCAGCTTCTGTGTTGCCTATTGTACGATCTATTTTGGTGTCTAAGGTACGAAGCATTATAGTGGTATCAAAACCAGTGATTCTGCCAACTTGTGGAAGTGAATGCAAGTTTATATCCGAAGGAGAAGGCAAAATAACCTTGGTAGAATGGTAGATCCTCAGGATCCTATGACAGGACTCATGAATCTTTTAAGAGAGTTGAGCAGAAACCAAATACAAATCAACAAAACCCAAAGGCTCATGCAGGAAACACTACAAAAATTGGTCGAGGGACAAGGTTAAACTCTCAACCCTCCTCTCGACCCTTGATACCCATCTTCCTTCCAAGGACGGAAGCACCAAGCAAAGAAAGAGAGCTCAGTTTTTAGGAAATGCAAGAAAACTTCGAGAAGATTGGAGGAACACGAATATGGAAGGTGATATATCTTATAGAGACTATGTTGATCTAAGAATGAGATATTCAAGTGGGGGAAATTGTGGTTATTTTAATGATGATCATCGGAGAAAGATCGGAAAGGTAAACTTATTACCATTTGATGGATCTGGAGCCATTACTGCACAGGCATGGATTTTGAAGACTGAGACCTATTTCCAACTCAACCCGATGCCTAAAGAGGAAGCAATCAAGTGCACAACACTCCATCTGGAAGGAGTGGCACAAGAGTGGTGGCACTATGGATTGGTCACTCTCGGCCATGACCAAGTAACCTCTTATGTCGAGTTCACTGAGAGACTCATTGATCATTTTGATGGGAAGGATCCTGAACTAAACTTCAAAGATCTAGCTTAGCTAAAGCAATAGGTACGGTAGACAATTATATCACTGAGTTCCAAAGGCTATCAGTACTAGTCACAGACATCTCTGAAAGACGACAAATCGTGTTATTCATGGATGGATTGAGAGAACCTTTGAGAGGCTGGATCAAAAGGTTCAATCCATGCGCACTCAACGAAGCTACTAAGAAGGTGCATGAAATGGTTGCATCTTCCTCCAAAACTCACATAGGTATGCCAACACCATCCCCACAAGAAGAAAAAAACAAGGAGCCAATTCAGAAAAAACCTTCGTTGGATGAAGACTCTCGGCAAGAGCTTTAGAGGAAAAAGCTTTTTTCATGTGCAAGGAACCATGGGGACTAGGTCATCGATACCTTAGGAAGGGAAAGATTCATTACATCGAGGTGTTTCTTGATGATGATGAAGGACAAGTACCTATAGTGACTAGTGAAGAAATTAACCAACAGGAGAGAATAAATGCCCTGATACAAAAAGGGGGTTCTATCGCTACCCTCACTACAATGGCTGGAAGTAGTATCTTTGGGGTTCGTGGCACACTTCACAAGAAACGAGTCACAGTCATGATTGATAGTGGCACCACACTCAATTTCATCAATTCATCTTTGGTCACTAGTAAGGGCTTGTAGGCAGTAGAGCATTAAGGATTTGAGGTTAAGGTTGCTAGAGGAACCTTGTTACCTTGCACTCATGTGATCCCATGGCTAAAAATTTCCATGGGAAACTATACCTCGACAGATGATTTCTTTGTCATAGATTTGGTTGATATTGTCATATTGGGCATCCAATAGATGGAAGCTCTTGACTAGTACACCCAAAGTTTCAAGAGGATGGACTTTTCATTCGAGACGAATGGCAAGAAGGTGTTGTTAAGAGGAATGCCAAATAAAGGATCAAGGGAAGTCACAATCAAGAAGATGGAGGCCATTTTTAAACATGATATGATCCTAGATGCTACAAGTAAAAACATGATAGTCAACACTTTACCCAATTCCTTGGATAATTGGCAGGCCAATTTATTGGTCAAGTACTCCAAGAACAATTTTGCATGTCAGTTGATGGATGGCTATATACATGATGAAAGATACCAAGTTATTGATGATATCATTTACTATGGTGATAAGATCTACTTGGCACCTAACTCGAAACTGAAGAAGCTGATTACAGAAGGTTTCCAAGAATCGGATTTGCATTTTCTTGAGGACAAGCAAATTTTGGGACGGAAGGATTGTAATGTTCCTATCATAAAATAATTATTTAATCAAACCTTTGTTAATGGGCTGACTAATTTAGTATATCTTGGACACATTTTTATTTAATTGTTTTCGTAGGTAGGTGTGGCCGTCGGCTATCTTTGTAAACCCTTGGAAAGTTTCCCCGACGAATATTTAAGCACGGCATATAGGTAGTAGTTGGTATGCGATTTGGATTATATTTCTTTGTATTGTGGATTCCTGTTGGAGTTCAGTATTGTTTGCCATTTCAGAAGTGAAAGATCTTCCCTATTTGGTTCTCTTGGTTTCGGTGGGATTCATCCCTCACCCTATTCTATCTCTGTATTACTTGCTCGGTTCTGGAAAATTTGTGCACCATCCTTGTTTGCAAATACATATATCTGTGTCTATCTTTGATTAGTTTTCAATACTTGTCTGGTATTATTTGATGTTTTTGGCAAATATAATCAACTTGTACTGGTAGCTCAGAGTATGGCTCAATTCGTAGTGAACAACCCTCCACCATCTATCCAACGACACTCAACTCCCTTTTGTATAACTCCCAATACCACCGTATGGACTACAAACACTCAGGCTATATGATTCCCATTTGCAAGTCACTATTCCCCCTCCCCCCCCCCAAACACAAATTCTGTCCACTGTACAATCAACTGAAGTTACTGTATGGACTTCCGAAGTTAGTGTGTGGACTTCCCAAGCAACCATACTATCTCCTTAATTCACACTGTACAGATTTCAACCTACCGTATGACTTTCTCTCAAATCACACCGTATGGGTGAAGAAGACAGAGAGCATCGGCTAAGTTAGTGCATCATCTGTACGCCATTGCATCATCACCTCCTTCTACCTCCACCGTACGGCCAGCATCCATGAAAATTACACATTGGCAAGTTTGAGAAGGGAAAAATATTGTTGGTAAAACTCAAAAGGAAGACAGCAATAAAAAAAAAACAACTGCTGTATGGGACAGTGATATAATGTACAGTAATCAAGGGGATCTATATATAACATTGGGAGGATCTCGTGCCCAATCAAACATTCCAGCACTGACACAATGGTAAAAATTATCAAGCAAGATCAAAAGGATTATTTGATGATTTTATGTGGAGATAAGGCTGAAGGACTCCCAAAACACATGAATTTGATTATGTAGTCTTAAGAAGACTATCCACGATGATTGGATTGAGATAAAGACAATGAACTCATTGAGAGACATAAAAATGAATGAAGAGATGGGTGGACAGAAAGATAAAAGCATTGAATGGATAAGGAGCAACAATAATTCTAGAGGAAGCATAGTATCTATTCAAACATCTGTGGAAGAAGACATAAGCAAGTAAATGGAAAGGTCAAATTCCAAATGGATGAGTGTCCACAGTAATATTCATGGAAGAGTTTGAATTAAAGGACACATTTAAAATTACAACATAATATGAAAGCCAGATATCCCAACTCAGAACAGATGATGATGGAGAAATCAAAATAGTGTTGTTGTTTATCAAGGCTAAGTCTAATGGCAAAGACAAAGATATATGCGTGGAACTGAATAATTTGAAGTTTGGGAAGTTACGAGGTGAAATAAAATATGCCTATATGCAAATGAAAATTACATTATTCAACTTCATGATCCACAACAACATGAATTGATTGGATGTTATAAATTATTAAAGCAACTTAAAGTCTATCGGTAATGAATTACAAACTTCTAATTTAATCATCAAAGCTCATCATTTTTAACTTTGAAAAGTCTCTTTGTTCCAAGAGACATACCATTTAATTAAAATGTAAAGATATAAATATTAAATTCAATATTTTGAGAGAAGCAAGTTAGAAGATTGAGACAAGAAAGTGTAGGTGCTTCCAGTGGTAGGAGCATAAGTGTGGGAATTGCAGCTTCTAGCAAGTTTCTGCTCGTAAAAATTGAGGTTGGAACCTCTTGTAGGTTGGAGCCTACAAAATATAGTAAAAGATCAAAGTTGTATAGAAGAAAATAATTTTTTGTGGTTTTTTGAATTTTTCCCACATTGAGTTTCCACGTGAAAATTGTGTTATTGTGTTCATGTGCATAATTGTTCATTTCAGCATTTGAAGTTAATTGTTTGATAAAGATTTCAAATTGGCAAATATGTTATTATACTAATTCACCATCCTACTTCTCAGTATAATCGTGTGCTCTTCACTATAATCGTATGTTGCAAGGAATCACCCCAATGAACAGATAATTGGCAGTACAAATAGAGGAGTATTAACAAGGAACAAGGTAAGAGAAGAAATGTATGATATCAAAAGTTGAACCAAAGACCATAGATGAAGAATGCAAAGATGAATACAAGATAAAAGCAATGAGAGAAGAACTTGATCTTATAGAGAAGAACAAGAATTAGGAATTAGTGTCTAGGCCTAAAGAAAAGAATATTATTGGTACTAAACAGGTATTCAGGAACAAGATGAATGATAAAGGAGTAGTAATAAGAAACAAAGAAGAATGGCACAAAAAGGGTATTCACAACAAGAAGCAATTGCTTGTGAAGAAATATTTTCCCTTGTTGCAAGATTGGAAGTAGCAAGAATGTTCTTAGCATATGCATCTAACAAAAACTTCAAAGTATAGCACATGGATGTTAAGTCAGTATTTTTGAATGGCGATCTTGAGGAGGAACTCTACATTAAACAATCTGATGGTTTTCCACTCATAGAAGACAAAGACATGGTTTTAGACTAAAGAAGGCATTATATGGATTGAAACAGACACCTAGAGCATGGCATGCAAGGTTAGAAAAACATTTATTAAGTTTGGGATTCAAGAAAGGTAATGCAAAAAGTAACATGTACTTAAGGAAAAATTCAAATGGATTACTAATCATTGTTGTATTTTTTGATGATATTATTTTAGGAGGCAATCACGAGGCTAGTGAGAATTTTTTTGAAGAAATGAAGAATGAGTTTGAAATGTCTATGATTGGTGAAATGAAATACTTTTTGGGATTGCAAGTAGCTCAGAGTAAGGATGGAATTTTCGTATCACAGACCGAGTATCCATAGGATTTTTTAACAAGATTTTTATTGGAGAACTATAAACCAACTGGAACACCTATAGTTACAGGATGTAAAATATCAAGAAAGGGTGAGTCTTCTAGTGCTATGCAAACAAGGTGCAAACTAGTGATAGGAAGATTGCAATATCTAAGTCACACAAGGCCAAACATAGAAAATGCAGTTGGAAGTGTTGCAAGATTTTAGGCAAACCCTAAAGAGACACATTTAGCAACAAAGAAAACAATTTACAGATATTTGAAGGGAACATCAAATTTTTGGTTATGGTATGATAGAGTTAATGATTTTACTTTATGTGCATGCACTAATGCTGATTGGGCAGGTAATATTGATGATAGGAAGAGCACAAGTGGTGGTGCATTCTTTCTAGAAGGAAGATTGGTTTCCTGACTACGAAAGAAACAAGATTGCATTTCTCAATCTATAGCAGTACCATAATATGTGGCAGCAGAAAACCATTGTAATTAGATAATATGGAAGAAGAAAATGCTAAAGGATATAGGTATTGAGTTTTCAAAACCTATTATACATTGTAATAACACAAGTATAGTAAACATATCAACGAATCTAGTTTTACACTCAAAGACAAAACACATTGCTATTAAGTATCATTTTCTGAGAGAAAATGTAGCAAAAAAGGAAATCAGATTGGAATGTATCAGTGCAAAAGAACAAACAATAGATATCTTTATTAAACCATTGGCTAAGGATACATTTGAGTACCTTAGAGATATGCTTGGGGTAATGTCCCCACCAATTCAGAGTAATTGATGCAAAATTGCATCGGTCTAGTACAATTAGAGCACTATTCATACATCTAGATTGGATGCTTGATGTTGCTCCTATGGGGGAGTGGTCACTTTGGGCAGAGTTAACTCAAGAAATCTTGTGAATTTTTTGGTATAACAGTGTCTGTTGGTACTTGGTGGGATCCAACGTAGGTACAATAATGAGAGCTCTTCAGATTCTATAATTGGCATATTGACACCTTTGTCATTGATGTCAATGGGGGAGAGTAATACATGAAAAACTGTAAGGGAGAGTAATACCTATGGGGGAGAGTATGCAAAAGAGAGAGTATGATATATCAAAGCATATATAAGATGAATATGTTGAGGATATTAGGAAAATTGAGAGATTGTTCAAGAAGTAGTATATGTTTAGAAAATCTTTTTGAGTTGATGTTTTTTTTTTCATCATATGTTGTCATCAATGCCAACGAGGGCGATTGTTGGGATTACAAAAGTGGTTCATACTTGGATATGTTGTTTATATGTTGTATTAATGAGAAGTTTGTCATCGATGTCAACATATATGTTTAGTGTTCATGACATATAGAGTTTTTGCACATCGCAAAGGTTGGATTGGTTAGTGAAGTTGGGATATAAGAGGTTAAACTATGTGAGCTTAGAATCATGTTCAAGAATGTGTTCAGATACTACATTTGTGTTCGGGTATGTTTTTATTAAATATTGCATAAGTTACCGATCATTTTGTGAAGACTGGTAGCTAACCAATGTGCAAAAAAACAAGTTGTAGATATTTGGCTATATGTTATAAGAGAGATGGAATTAAGGTTAGCAAGCTCAGGTCGTGGTTAAAGACATGTTCATGTTAGCACATCTTGAAGATCACTCTGGGAAGGTCGCTGAAGTGTAATGTGTGATATGTTTATTAGCAACTGACTTTGTATTAGGAATTATTTTGGAAGTTGTAAATTGTAACGTAACGTATGGGAACCATAATTTAATATCTTAAAGAGGTCCTACATAACTAATTGTATATTGAAGAAGCTCGAAAGGTCGACCTAATTATCATTTGAGTAGGGTATATAGGAAGATGTTTTGGTTGGGCAAAAAAATCATAAATATGTATGCAATCAGTTGATGCGAACTTAAAGGAAGCTTCATTAGAGTAGAGCAAAGAAGAGATAGAGTTGATTGATGTGATGAACTTCAGAGGAGCTGCATTGACAATTAAGTTGTAGTTTTGGTTAGTTCACTCATTGAGTTTGTTATCCTGAAGATCTGTTAAATACAATTGCTAAAGTAATTTGGACAGTGTGCTCAGTTGTCTTCCCTCATGCTCCTAACAAGGCTAGAACCTTTTGACAAAAGTTCAAAGTCTCCTAATAGGGACTAATGTACTGATTGTATTGTAGTTGGCTCCTAATAGGGTCACATCCTTTCACAAGGAATAATATTTATATTAGTACATCATCTTGTGGGCTCCATCCCGACCAGATTTTTCCCTCTAATTAAGGGTTTCCCTAGTTAACAAATCATTGTGTCATTGTGCATGTTTTATCTCTTGGCATTGCTTGCTATTTTGGTTAATGAAGTTGGATTTAATAAATTGAATTTAATTTTCAATTGGCACACAATTGATTCACTCCCCCTCCTCCCCCCCACCCCCCCCCCCAAGTTTTTTGTTGGTAGACTTCATTTTCTAATAGAAATTCCCCACACAATCCTCTCCTCAATACCTTGGTCTATGAGGGTCCAACGATAGGCCAAATTCCATTAAATTTGAGGACTGTTGAGAAAGGGACATTACAATATTTGGTATGTTGATAATGACCTAGGCTTATGATGAAGGGTGTGCCCCATAATACCACAAACACATAACAGAAATAGAGAAACAAAAACATTTTGTGAGATCAAAATATGGACATCTTATTATCTCCAAAAGTATGGATAAGATTTTAGAAATGCAATCTACAAAGACACATGGATGCCTTCCTTACAATATTTGGTAAGATAGAGATGTGAACCATGACCCATAACTGCCCTACACAACCTATGGGCCTTCCTTATATAGGCAATTTTCCACTGCCAAGGAAGGTTCTAGACATTCGCCCTAACCTTTGAGGTTAACCAACCATAAAATTGTATTATTTTATAACATAGAATCGGCTCAAAACAATTACAAATTATTAATATTTGGATTTTCAGCTAGCCCAACTTCCAGAGACCATAACTTACAAACCGTTGACACGATGGCTATTATAACCCCTTTTGGAAATGACAGATTTTTTTCTACATTGGGCAATTGTGCAAGCGTTTATTTGCTAAGGTTTGACCTCATTTCGGAGCCTCTTAAGGCCTTCAAAATTGAGCTTAAAGTTTTTATATCAAAATTTCATATAAAAAATCTGCAATAGCTTCAATACATAAGATATGGTAATGAAACTCGTTTGACAGACTGATATATCTAAGATGAACCTCCATCTATGAAATTAGAAAATTTTGAGTTCTTATGACCAACTTACTAAAAATAGTAAGCTTTCACAAATAACAATTTTGCTTTGAAACAATCCTTATTGAAAAGACAAATAGAAATATTTTTGGGTGATGCAACATTGCCCTTACACCCTAGATGCTCCTACATCAGCACATGACTCGATATAAGAGTAAGTTTTTGACTCTCAAAAGCATAAATGGAGAGGTGAGATTTAGTGATAATTCATCAACCAAGGTGGTAGGTAAAGGCACACTTCTTTTCAATGATGGTGAGACTAAAGTTGAAAATTTTATATGTAGGTGGTCTAGAACAAAATTTATTGAGTGTGATTTAGTTATGTGATTTTGAACATAGCTTGATTTTTAGTTCAAATTTTTGTAAGATTAGTAAAGATCGTGTACACACTAATGATGTTGGTAGGGCAGCTAACAATTTCTATATTGTTGATGATGTTGATGTTAAGAGTGAAATATGTTGTTGAAGTGTGATGTCTTTGTCTTGAGATAAAACTTAATAATAAATGCTCATTAAATAATACAATTTTAATAAACAAATAATTGTTTAACAAATAAATAAATATTTAGATATAATCATGATGTAAATAAATTAATGTTATTAAACTATTAAAAATTTTATTATTAAAGTAATTATATTATGAACATAATACTGATATACTATTATATAAAACATAAAAAAAATGTAATTATAATATATACATAAGTAGTAAAAATTAAATAATAAATAATTTAATTTAAATGGAGGCAATTACATATTGATAGATCTACTAAGCTACTAAAAGATAAGATACATATTGATACATCACAATCAATATATTAATTATAAACATTTACAATACTGTTAGACATATCCATCAAAATGAAAAAGGTCACGATGGGTGAAGTGGCACAAGGGTTGTAAGATTCCAACCACAAATAATATTGAAGAGGGGATTAATTAGAGGAATGTCTGTGAATATAATAACTAGTA
Source organism: Cupressus sempervirens (assembly GCA_028749045.1). NCBI lineage: Eukaryota > Viridiplantae > Streptophyta > Pinopsida > Cupressales > Cupressaceae > Cupressus > Cupressus sempervirens. The sequence continues at coordinate 122,341,894 of CM053785.1, read as the reverse complement.
ATAAAGAGGTGCGAATACACTAATGAGACGCCACCTTTAACATCAGAATTGCTATATATGAACGGTGGAAAAGAACAGTTTCCGGAATGATCATCCAATCAACACCTAGAAAATATCTAGTCAACAATTACAAAAACTGAGAGATCGAATGAGGATATTTATGGTGGTATATGGAGTTTGATCCTCGATTTGGAGACAGCCAATGAAAGTTGACTATGTTAAACAAGAACTTGGACAAGGAAATAGTTCTTCCTCTATTTGACATTGATCAGTGTAATTATTCTTTTATTTATTTAGGATATGGGAACATCCAGCATCATCATCATCATCATCGGAGAGCCATTGTCGCTAATGGTGCATGTGTGTGTGATCTCTATCCAATCTCACCAATCTGATGTGAGTATCAGCGACGGGCTCCTAGACCACTTGGTTCCTCTGGGAGAGCTAACCGGAGTGAAGAAGGAAGTGATAGGCTAATGAAGGGACATAGATCTAGAGGGAGAAAAATCCCAAAGAGTGAGATCCCGAAGATGGAAGGCCTCCTGGAGATAGAGTGCAAGGCATCGGTGATCATCATACCTGAATAAGGATGGGGACTTGTATTCTCTCAATAGGCAATATAACCTCCCTAAAATATCATTGTAGATCGGACAATAGAACAGGAAATGGATCTCAATCTTAGCCACACCCATATTACAACACTGACAAAACCGCTCATCTCTGCTAGTCTGGTGATCTATCTAGATTCAAAGCCGGTAAGAGCCAACTTTGAAAGAGCCTAACTGGATACGTAAGGCATAGGGCCGCTGCCAGGAATAGTAGGATCAAATAATAATACCATCCTGAATGTCAATATAGTGCTCTACATAGAAGGCCATACGTGGTGGAGGTCCCCGGCGGGTTGACGCAAGTCACATGAATAAACCTCTTGTAGATGTCCATCCTGGTAATCTCATTCAATTTCGACTAAGGGGGGAGGAGATGAGCGAGAGCGTCTAGGGAGCATTGAAAGGGAGGGAGGTGGTAAATACCAATACCCATGGAGAAGGGAAGACTGGAGGCCTGAGCATACCAACATTGAGTGCGACCAATAAGGTCTGAAGTTGCAATCGAAGCTGAGGAACAGTACACCAAGTATCTAACATCAATAGAGTCCAAAAAGGCCCTGAGTTTGTGAAGTAACCAAGCCAAATCAAAGATCGTGCAAAGTTTGAAGGGATGAGCAACAAACTTGGCCAAGATAATACTAGTAGTAGTAATACTGGTAAGAGTAGTTGACTGACAGTGGATGAGGCGTCGAAGAAGAAGAGTTTGAACCCTATCCACAAAAGTCCAATCAATGGCCAATAGGTAGGGACCCCAGGCGATCAAGCCATAAAGGACAGTAGGTCTAACCAGGGAGTCTAAGATATACATGTAGACTTGGTATCCTGGTAGTGGCGTCTAAAGCACTGTCTCTCAAGTAAAGCAAGTGAACTTAGCCCCTTGTTACCTGCGACATCATGGCTGGTCTCAAACTAGAACACGGCCCAAAAAACCTAATTCCCAAATAGGTGTAGCTAGGAGTCATCTTGATCTCGGTCCCTCTAAAAAAGAAGTGGAGATGAGAGGTTTTCAAGAAGTTGAAAACCATAACCTAGATCTTACCCAAGTTAACCACCAACTATCGAGAATCCCAAAAGAAGGCCAACCTACCCAAAAGATGTTGTAACCTATCGAGGGAGGAGGACAAGAGCACCATGTTGTCAACAAAGAGAAGGATGGAAATCAAAACCTAGTGAAGATGACACTCATCCTCAGGAAGAAAGAAGCTCCTCAAATAGGACTCAAGCTCATCAATGCATATACCAAACAACGTAGGAGAAAGTGGGCAATCGTGCTTGACCCCAATAAAACTCTAAATGAAATTGGAGAAGCCTAGAGGAGTCCTAATACGACCAACTACCCTCTCACAAAGTCTAATGATGGCCATGAGTAGAACCTCTGAGATCCCAATATATTTGAGTTTAAAATAACACTGACGAGGGGATGGAATCAAAGGCTTTGGGAAAATCTACAAAGCACTAGTAGATTTTCCGAGTAGTGTCGAGCCTCCTCAATGATGGCTCTGAGGGTGAAAATATGGTCTGTAGTTAGAAAATCTACTCTGAAACCAGCCTGGCCTCTGGCCGTGCAACCTAATATAACCATCTTGTGAGAATAGTATGCAAAACTGTGGCATAGAGTTTGGCAAAAGTATGCCAAATCATAATGGTCTTATAATTGCCTGGATTATAAAGATCAATTATGATAAGGATAATAATAGAATATATAGGATTAATATTGGAAGGGTGTGATTAATGATTGTTAAGAAAGAAGAGTTATGGGACATATATTTACCAAACGAATTATCATTCTTCACATATAATATAAAAATGCATTACAATCATGTATAAAAGGGAGATCAAATTTGACACCATTGAATGGAAGTACGAAAGGTGTATATCTAAAACATCATCAATCTCTAAGATGCAAGTTAGTATATTAGATCATGTCAAGTGCAAGAATTAGATGTAGTGTGGATATCAAAATAGTTGTCTCAGTATTCCAAGATATTCAATAAGGGGACATTGTAGTGGCCTCAGCGCATGATTCTGTGGGGGAAGCTTCCAGATAAGGAGTTGTGAAGGCTTTCTTCGAGATTGAAGTGTTGATACATGATATTACAAATCTATGTCAAAAATGTGACACAAGATCCTTTCTCAAATAAAAATCATGGTAGTCATGAAGAAGCACAAGTTAGAGATAAAGATACTAATCAAAGTGATGTTGATCTTACCTATCAACTTTAGAGTATGCCAACCTTATTAAGAATACATTAGCATATGATGAGTTCACATTGCGACCAAGAAGTATATAGATATTACCATGAAGGAGTGGGAAGCCAATAGAGCTTAGAAGATTTTCAACCATAGCCACGACAACAACCTAACCATTTGGTAATGTATAAATTTATTTTGATTATTATTATCAATAGACATCTAAAGATATAAAATAAGGGAAAGAGTGATAATTAAGGGAGAACTGTCAGGGCACTCTATTGTAGTAGCAGTCAGGGAAACTTTTATAAGGGCATCCTATTGTGTTGTAATTTAGGGAGAAACACTAAGGGCACCCTATTGTTAGTACCTTGTTGAGGTTGCAATTAAGGGAGAATCACTAGGGCACCCTATTACAGTAGCATGTAAGGGAGAATCGCTATGAGGGCACCCTACTCCTTTGTGATTATGGGAGAACCACAAGGGTGCCCTATTAGAGAAGAAGCTTGGGCTGCAATTAAGGGAGAATCATGAATGGAACCCCATTTTAGTGATAGTTAAGGGAGAACCGATGTAAGGGCACATTATTGCATTGTAAATGAGGAAGAACTTCTAAGGGTACCTTATTTTAGAAGTAATTTAGGGAGAAGTGCCAAGGGCACCCCATTATAGTAGCAGTTAAGAGAGAACAACTAGTAGGGCACCCTACTAGTAACACTGTGATTATGGGAGAACTACTAGGGCACCCTAGTAAAAGGTAGAAAGTATATCACTAAAGGCCTAGAAGAGATACTTAAACTTTTAAGAAGGATGGATATGCCAAATTTTGGATAACCATAAGGCCTTACGAAGAGATAATCATAATAAGATGCTAAATAGATTGAGGACTATTCTAGAATGGCCATATGGTAGCTAGAGCCCTAGGAGACCCTCCCCAAAGAGCTTGGAACCCGATTATAAACTCTCATTAAGGATTATTTATCAAGGCTCATCATGGAACAAGCGAAAAAGGAAGTGCTACAACAAATCAAGATAATTATTATCTTTTCAAGTTGTTCAAAAATTGAATAATATGATGAAATGCCCAAATTGATAAATTATAATTATGAATGTATTGCAGTTCTTACCTCAAATTAAAATTACTATTTTAGGATCATTGGATTAGATATCAACATAGCAAGTCACCACTTACATTGGAGATTGAAATTGCTTGAGGACAAGCAATTTTGGGAAGGGTGGACTGTGATGTCCCCATCTTGAGATAAGACTTAATAATAAATGATCATTAAATAATAAGATTTTTATAAGAAAAAAATTAATTAACAAATAAATAAATATTATAATATAATCATGATGGAAATAAATTAATTTTATTAAAATATAAAACAATTTATTATTAAAGTAATTATATTATGAACATAATACTGATATAATATTATATAAAAAAATAAAGTGTAATAATATACATTAGTAAAAATTATATAATAAATAATATAAGTTAAATTGAGGTTATTACATATCAATACATCAACAATCAATATGGAAATTATAAACATTTATAATACTGTTAGACATATCCATCAAAAGGAAAAAGGTCACGATGGGTGAAGTGGCACAAGGATTATAAGCTATGTTCCCTGGGGACCCGTACCCGGCCTAAAACCAGGAGTTTCGAAAACGGGGACGTCCCGAGGATGGGGGAACGGGCATGGGACGTCCCCCAGCCGTCCCCAAAAAGGGCAAATTACCAGGAGACGTCCCGAAACTTGGAGACAACTGTTTACTGCATAGGTTAATTAAGAAATGCACACAGATGATGAACACAAACAACAGAACTCGTTAGATTATTCGCATATTCCATAACATTACATTATGCTTCCTTAGATGAATGATAATTTACAATGATCTTAGACGGGATATAAATACTATCCGCGAACCTTCGCGAAGGAGTCCGTTGGCCACAAACATTATGTCTGCTACAAACTATTTACCCGTTGGCTACAGAATACAGAAACACCGACGACAATCACCCCGTCAGCTACAGAAACACCGACGACAATCACCCCGTCGGCTACAAAAACACCGACGACAATCACTCCGTCGGCTACAGAAATATTGACGACAATCCAGTCGGCTAACACCATCCCCCCCCAAAAAAGAAAAGTTGTCTCTGGACGACAATTACAAAATATCTGAGACAAATTAACAAACAAAATATATTAACAAAGTGACTACAACAAGATAAATCTGCTTCTGTCACATCACTTCCACATTCATCTCGTGCCTGTATCAGTCGTGAAGTGTGACTAGTTGAGAAGACTTGAAGCTGTTGTAGACATGGAGTGTCTGTGTACCAGAGGCACTGGGAGTAGGTGTTGGCCGAGAGGTTGTCTTGGTGGATGCGTAGAGAGCTCGGGAGGAGCTGATCATCCAGTTGGAGGCAGTGCAGCGACATTTGGCTCAGGGTATCGAGGAGTTGAAAACAAAAAAAACAGCACAGGTGGCTATCAAGGTCATTTTCATTAAGGAGGCAGTATTGTGTTAGCAGAGGCTACAAGCACGGGACGAAGGTGACAATGATGTGTCAGAAGCAGATTTATCTTGTTGTAATTAGTCCATTAATGTATTTTGTTTGTTAATTTGTCTCAGATATTTTGTTAGTCATCAGGAGACGACTTTTCTTTTTGGGGGGGATGGTGTCAGCCGACTAGATTGTCATCGGTGTTTCTGTAGCCGACGAGATGATTGTCGTCAGGGTTTCTGTAGCCGACGGGTAAATGGTTTGTAGCGGACATAATGTTTGTGGCCGATGGACTCCTTCGGGAAGGTTCAACGGATAGTATTTATCAAAGAAACGTGAATCGGAATCGAATCGGAATCGGCAAGGCCGAATCGAATCGTGAATTGACAATAAATCGGCAAATTTGAAAAAACCCTTTAAATTTAAAGATTTTAACAATTTAAAACTTATTTCATGCACCCTTTATTGAATATAACTTAAGCACACTATAACATCATTAAATAGAAGTTAAAACTTAACATACATAAACATGGAACATAAAATCCATCACATACGTAACTATGTTATCTAAAATGTAAATTGTAGGCTAGCTGAAGTAAATAGAAATCAAATGATCATAATGATTTAAATCATAGAATGTATGTAAGATGATCCATAAGACATCAAATCATAAATTTATGTAAGAATCTAAGATGAAGATCCATGAAAGTTTGAAACATATGTCTATCAATGATTCAGTATCAATATCTGTAAACAAAATATAAAAACAAGGCTCCAGCTCAAGCCTCAGGCTCATAGTCATCATCATCCTCAACATCATCCTCAAGCTCGACTACAGCCTCAGCCTCAGCCTCTGAGTATCCAGTCTGCCTAGTAGCAAGGCGTCTAATGTAGGTCCTAGAGGACTGTCGAGCCATATCTCCCGCATATAAGATGGGCTCACGAATGTCGCTAGGGCCTATGTCTGTGCGTGCACGTGTGCGTCTACCAATGCCTAAAGAACGTGCTCTAGCTGCCTCAGCCTCTATATCCACCTGGTCAATCCACGCACGGTCTTCCTCAGTGAAGACTGGATCTACAACCTCTGTGAGCCACTCTGATTCTGGACCAATCTCCTCTAGAATGATCGGAGAGGAGTCAGTGCCCAAAATCTGTCTGATCCTGAGACGGAGGTTGTAATGAACGAAGACAAGATCATTCAACCTCTGCACTGTCAACCTGTTTCTCCTCTTCGAGTGGATGTGCTCGAACATGGACCAACCGCGCTCACATCCAGAAGCGCTACTTGGCTGACTCAGAATACGAATGGCAATTTTTTGAAGTTTTGGGGTTGTGGCCCCAAACATTTGCCACCATCTATCTGAAATAAGGGAAAATAAAAATAATTAGTCTCATTTACAAATTACAAATTACAAGTTAACTCTAAAATTACATAATCAACTTTAAGTTTAGAATCTAGATTCATGAACATTGAATATATTATTTAATTTTTACCTGGCTGTATTGTTTCCCGAGCATCTATGGCTACCCTGCTAGAGAAAAGTGGCCCTTCTTTATTATTGAACTTATCAAGCTCAATAATTGTAGCACTGCTATCCTCATCAGTACTCAACCTCTGGATCACTGTATATAATCCGGTGAGAACCTCCTCATCCGCCTTGAAGTCAGGACGAAAACGAAATGCCGAATTCAAAAAGTAAGCTGCTGCATGGATGGGTCTGTGGAGCTGATTCTGCCATCTCCTATCAATGATGTCCCAAATAGGGGCATACTTCTCCTGCACTCCTGCATACTGAGCTCTAATGGCCTCCTTGGCCCTATCCATGCCCTCATATATGTAGCCCATAGAGGGCTTCTCCCCATCAGTAGTTCGTAGGAGAGATACAAGGGGCTCAGTGGCCTACATATAAAGTAAAACAAAAATTTGAGTCAAAAATTAAACATAGAATAATTCAATAATATAACTTAAGGTAAAACTAAATCATTAAACAATTAGCATAGTAAACTGTAAAATATTAAATGTTAAATTGCAATAAAATTACCTTAAGGATTTCTCTAGCAGGTTTCCAAAAACCATCATCATCAAATATGCAATCCACCACATCTATCCCTACAGTGGTCATAGCATAGGAAGATGAAATCCACTCCCGCCCAACAAACATGCTCCTCAAATCATCCCTTGATGTCAACAAGGACTGCAAGGTGATGAAATTCGAGGCAAACCTCGTGATCCTTGGACGAGCTAACTCTTTGTCTCCTGTGTACTTCCTCATTGTGCTAAGGACAAATGAATGATTATAAATTAACTTGCATATGTTTTTTGCCCTTTCCACACATGACTTGACCCACTCAAGTTTGTCAATTTTCTCCAACATGAGGTCAAGGCAGTGTGCTGCACAAGGGGACCAAAATATGGTGGGGTGCCTCTCCATCAAAAGTTTTCCTACAACAATTTTAAGATAATTAGAAATTCAAACTTCAAACATGTTAGAACTTAGGAAACTTAGAAATTCTAAGTTAGAATTAGAAAAAGTTCAAAATTCAAATAAATTTATTTTCAAAACTTAAAAAGTTAAAAGTTTACCTGCAGCAACATAACTTGCTGCATTATCCGTCACCACTTGCACCACATGTTGTTCCCCCACCTCTGCTATAACTTCTTCAATAACCTCACATAAGTATGTGGCATTTTTTACATGAGCAGAAGCATCAATGGATTTGAGGAACATGGTATATCCTACAAGTAACAAAACAACAAATTATAATTACTATTAGCAATCAACAAATCAAAATTTGAAATAGTCAATCACGATTCAAAATTATGTATGTAGGAAAGTAGAATGATCAATCACCTCCACAGGATACAAGAAAATTGAGGAGTGTTCTTCCCCTCCTATCTGTCCAACCATCAGTCATGATGGTGCAACCCTTTTCGATCCACTCCTTTCGGTTGTCCTCAAGCTCATGCCTCATATCCTCAACCATTTCCTCCAAGAGGTATCCACTCAACTCAGCCTCAGTTGGGGCTTTAAACCCCGGACCACAAATGGTAACTGCATCTATCATGTTCTGCCAATAAGGAGTCCTGTCACAAATAGATAATGATATTGATTAGAAATTTAGATGTCAAAAACTAAAATCATAAAACAAGTAGATATAATTGAAGTTTTACTTTTACTTTTAACTTTAACTTTGAAGATAACAAAGAAAAAATAATCAATTACTTGGTTGCAATAAATGGAATGTTGCAAAAGTACCAGAATTTGCAAATATCTTTTCTAGCAGCATCATGAATCTCCTTGTTCAAACCCATGCCCTCAAGCGTGGGTTGGGAGCCAGGAGTAGTGCGGGGCACAAAGTAACTATCCATTCTGTTTTTCGCACTCTAGGCCGCAATAGGTTGGTGTTGGACTCTCTCTCAGTATGAGACCGACTACCACTAACACTCACATGAGCACTAGCACTAGGATGAAAAGGAGGCCTAGAAGAACCCTCTCCAACACAACCTACGGATGCGGAAGCTGATGCAGATGCACTTGCAGATGTAGATGCGGTTGCGGATGTGGGAGCACAGGAGCCAATACCTCTTAACCCTTCAAGTTGCATTTTCTTAGTCAACTTGTCTTGTTCAATTTTTTCTAATGCCACTAAACAAGAGCATTTTGCCTCAGCGGTTTGATGAGTGCAAACTGTGACATCATGGCCAGGTATGCCAGCAATGTGGTATTTCAATCTATAGATACCTCCCGAATTTATTTTTTCTTTGCAAAATATACATTTTGTTTGATATTTGGTTCTCCCAAGAAACTCTTCATTATATTTCCAGCATTCATCTTTTTTACCCATTGTGGAAATTGGAAAATGAAAGCAAAGGGCTGCTGCAATAAAAAAATTCATGTAAAAAATCAAAGTTTGCAACTAATAAACAAAAACTACAAAACAACAAACCCTAGTTTGCAATTTAGTAGTAATAAAAAACATTCAAGATTTGCAAATGAACACTAAAAAAATTGAACAAAAAATGCATACTACACTAACATGCAAAAAAAAAACCAACACTTACCTCTTGCAAATGAGTTGAGGAGTGTTGATATTGACTCCTTAATGCTCCCAATGCAATTTATGGCCTCCCCAGATGGACTTCTGATCTCTTTGGTGCTCTTCCTTCTTGCCGGTTGGAAACCTATGGATTCTCTTTTCTTTTCTTCTCTCTCACTCTTCCTCTCTTCTACTCATACTAAGCAAATAGAAGGCTCTTTAGGGTTATAACAAAGAGGAAAGTCAACTTAGAAAGCAAATAAAAAACGCGTTTTATTTTTTAAATTGAACTTTCTATCCTTGCTGCCGCGGCCGATTTCTGGAGATTCACGATGGCGATTTTGGCGATTTTTGCCATGAATCGCCGATTTTTGCCATGAATTGCCGATTTTGGCGATTCAGGCGATTCACAGGAAAAAATCGCCACCAGCGATTTCCGATTCCAAAAAAATCGGGAGCCATGAATCTTATCGCGATTTCGGCGATTTCGGTGATGTCATGGCGATTTTTGGAACTATCTATTTATATCCCGTCTGGGATCATTGTAAATGATCATTCATCTTATCAAGCATAATGTAATGTTCTGGCATATGCGAATAATCTAAAGAATTCTGCTGTTTGTATTTCCATTGTTTGTATGCATTGATTTATTTTACCCGTACGGTAAACAACTGCTGGGAAAAAAGGGGGGATGGCGGTACGGAAAGGTGATGCCTAGATGTCCCCCAACTGTACTAGGTATGGCCAACTTTTAAAAAAAAAAATTTAATGCAAACAAATTAAAAAGTGAATATTAAAAAATAATTTTAAGGCTCCTTACTAGGTCACCGAGGTGGGCCCCACCCCTCCAAATCTAGTAGAGGCAGAATAGAAGTAGTAGTCTACTTCATTTTTCTATGTTATGTTTTTTATGTTGAACGTCAACATGATTATGATACATTGATACTTATTACTTTATGGCAGACCTCTAGCCTTTGGCCGTATATTTTTAGGCATATTTAGATTTAGATTTTCAGATTTATCATGTTAATCATTATGATAATGTTCATTGATAATGATATGCATTTCGACAATTGAGTACTAAAATTGGATATTATTTCCTAGGTAGCATTCAAATGTGTATGTTATGGTTCTATAGTGTCTAAATGACATGCTTTGTGCTTAGTTTCATATGAATGACGTGTATATTTGCAAATTTCAATGTATATTTAAAAATTTTCCTATATATATATATATATGTATATCTGTCCCCCCTTCATCCCCAAAATTGTCAAAAAAATTTGCCATCGTGGAAACCTGTCCCGCCGTCCCCCACCGTCCCCGTACCGGAAACTCGGGGGAACATAGATTATAAGATACTAGCCACAAATAACATTGGACAAGGGATTTATTAGAGGGATGTCTGTGAATGTAATAACTAGTAATAAAGAGGTGTGAATACACTAACGAGACAATCTTTGACATCAGAATTGCTATATATCAACAGTAGAACAGAACAGTCAGGGAATGATCGTCCAATCAACACCTAGAAAATATCCAGTCAGAAAATATAGAAACTAAGAGATAGAACGGGGATATTTATGGTGGAATATGGAGTTTGATCCTGGATTTGAAGATATAATGAAATCCAACTGTGTCAAACAAGAAATTGGACAAGGCAATAGTTCTTCCTCTATTTGACATCAATCAATATAATTATTATTTCATTCACATAGGATATGGGAACATCCAGCAACTATTTCATGTAGGGAAAGCATTGACATTACTCAGCTTTGTCTAGGACAGCATATAGAAAACTGATAAAAATAGTATGCATGTGTGGATATGTTCAGCCAGTCAATGATTTGAAATGGACAAGACAATAAATGATCTCGTCAGTCATTTGTAATTTGTAAACACAGTCAGAAAAGATAAAGAATGTCACAGCCAGTAATTACGCTACTGAGAGGACAATTTATATCTCCAAGTCAACGATAATAATGTCTGGATAACTGTCTTCAGATATAATCGACAATCACAGATACCTTTCCAACCATTAATATTCCTCCAATGTTCAATTGATTCTTCATATCCGGAAGAGATATTATATCAGCAAACAACAATCAAAAAGAGACACAACTAACATCAGAAATTATCATCATTAATATCAGAAGAAGAAATACAGCAAGGGATAAACAATAAGACTAACAATTTCCTTATCAGTAATGTGACAATCTATTTTAGACAAGATTGACATGTAAGTTATAATGAGAGTACTGGCAAATGAAAATAATAAGAAAATTCATTGTTAGGAAAATCTAAATAATCATCCAACTATTGATTAGCAAAATATTTATGTATAATGATAAGTGATCCTTCTTGAGTTATGAGAAAGTACAAAATTAGTTAAACATTATTTATGATCAATAAGTAGAAAAGATATATTACTCAATTTTGACAACGATAATGAGAAGACATCATGATTATTTTCCACTCATCATTAAGAAGGTTAAAGTAATAACCACCATTTACATGTAGATAAAGATCAATTATAATAAGAATAATTATGGAATAGATAGGATTAATATCCATGATTTGGCAACTGTCATTATTAAATTTGCGGAAATTCCAAAGGAGAATTTGAATTTGGGTTTCAAAACCTTGGATGCATGATGGATACAAATATTTGGGTTTTGGTGATTTTGGTGGTTGTTAGTTATCAGTTTTGTTCTCTACATTTGCAGATTTGCAAGAAGCTTCTTCAATGGATTAAACTCCATTGAAGGTGAAAGCTTGTGGAAGGAGACCCACAAGTATTATATGAGGAAAGGCCAGAAACCCTTGTTCATAAAGGACGTGCTGATTCAGAAGATTTCATTAGGGCTAAAGAAAATTTGATGGATTGTTTGTTGCTTCTTTTCCAGTTTCCAAGTTTATTTTGGGTGTTTGTTGTGTAATTTTCAAATGCAGTTTTGTTATTTTTCTATTGTATGAGGCTTATGAATATGTTACAGCAGTATGCTTCTGTTCTTGAGCCTATAATCATTCCTATGTATTATTTATTTCATTTGATGTGCAAACTATTTCAGTTGGACAAGTCTGGAGTAGATAGGGTAGCATTATTTTGGCATAGCTTGGTGATTTGGGTTATGAATTTTGGTATGTGAATCCATAGTCAAGCTTTCTTTATAAATCTGATTTTGAGACCTGTTATATGTTGTTCCGTGTCAGAAAATGAATGCAATAATGTTTATGGAGAGTTCACTCAATGGTTGTCTACTTTGTAACAAGACTAGTTAACTAGTTTGGATGTTTTCATTGCATGGTATGACTATTTTCAAATCAAATTTCCAGTTCTGACTTATATTTCTGATTTTTTGAGGTTAAGGATATTACACAGTGGATATGATTACTTTTATGGATGTGGAAAGCTCTATGATGGTATTGGTTTTTGACAACTATCAACTTCTGCCCCCACTCCTCCAATTCACTTTAGCAGTGATTACTGATTTTCAAGTGTCCAATATGGGTCAGCAAAGAAGGTCATAAAGATGCCCTTTAAACTTATATAATCCATCTAAATACAACGAATGCTCTTCAGAACTGCTGTGATCTACACTATAGAGCCAGTCACCTGCCCTAGGTTTTATACAATATGAAATCAAGGCTGCGATTGGGTAATGGACTTGTGTGGCTCGCAGAACAGAGTCAAATTAGCATGTACCATCAAACCCTTTTCCAGTAGCTACGCCTTATGATATGTGTGATAATTCACTACACCTAGAAAAGGATTGAGGTGGCTCACCCAGTCAGTAATATGATATGAGATAAGATAAGATAAACTCTTAAGTTTATAAACAAGCACATCCAGATGCCAGATGAACAAAAAATAATTTTGTGACATTCATTTATCAAATTCTCCTTGTGCTGGCACAACTATTTGAAAATTCTGGTGGCTCCAAAACCATATGAAAACCAATAAAGTAAAATGTTTGACGAGTCTGAAAATCCTGAAATGCAATTCGTTGATGGCAATAAATTATTTTCTTGTTAATCTTGATTGCCAAGACCTTGAAAATTTGCACAAATCTCCGAATTAGCTCAACATGCAAAGCCTATGTGGAAATTGCCAGTGCCATAGGTGAGGGTTTTCATCCTCATCTCCAGAGAAGAGAGCCAACAGGGTTTTCATCCTCCTGGATCTCAGAAATACGGCCAAGGGTTTTTCCCTTGGATGTGAGATCAAACAGATTCAAAATGAAGAATGACAAATGAAATCATGATAATGAAATGAAGTTAGGCACTTCCTTGATCGTGAGTTATTTAAAATTTTGTAATCCTTTAATAGACTGTGATGAGTCATTTTGTATAAGGAGGTGGACCATGGGAAATGCTTTCGAACATATTGTAAAATTCTTTTCAATACACTGGCATTTGGTTAGTTTTTCAATATTGACGATGTTTTCTTTGTTCTGATACCTATTTTACTAGGTGTGATTGAATTGGAATGCTAGTAAAATTCATTTCTAACCCAATAAAGATCTAATATTTTATAATGCCACTTAAATGATTCAAGCACACACGTAGTAAGTCTTTTGTCTGTTCTCTAATTTCTCTACCCTTTGGCCCAATAGATTTGACACTGATCTGAATTGCATAAAATTGATCAAATTTCTTAGACGTGTTTTCATTTTCTTCATAGTAATGATTCTGTAGCAAATTAATACAAATCTTTTTAAGTCCATTTAATTTGATCAAGTAAATTTGCATTTCTCTCACACCATCAGTAGATCCATCTTGTGCAAAATTCAAGGTTCTCTGCTACCATGATAGTAAAGTGTACACTGTATATCTGTATACTTCTTGAGTAAATTCACCTTAAATAGAACTATAGCAAAACACCCTATGGACTCGGAGCCAAAAGTGAGGAGAGGAGACACCCTTTTGCAAAGAACTAGTTTTCTCTTGTACCTCCCTGAGAGATCCAGGCAAAATGATAATCTGATGCCCTGGGATCATCTCATTATGATAAATCCCTAAGGTGCAAGGCTGAGAACCCACAATGGAGATCAATCCATATTCTTGTGAGGGAGAGCAATAAACCTCATGGGGATGTCTCGCTACCCCAAGGACAGTCGAGGGACATCTCAGATGTAGATGGGAATATCAAGCCGTGTTGAAATGTATCCCCGACACAAATAAAGATGAAATATGCATTCCGTGCATACTAGAAATGCTTTTAGAGACATGGATATGGGGTAAAGGGCAAAGACGTGTACTGTGAAAAGCTGATGTTATATTCTACCGAGTGTTTAATTGTTACAAGTGCTACATTGAATTATACTTTAAGTAAAATGTAGGGTACGTGCCAAAAAGATGTTTATTTTGGTCTATTCTTGCATTTAATGAGGGGGAAAATGAATGATTTTTTCTCTTGGATGTCTGCCTTTTTTTACACATGTTTCTGGATCATCGCAGTTTTGCACCTACAACCAGGGCAATTGTAAATATCAAAACTGAGAAACTATTTTGACAAACCCAACTATGAAGACAAACCTAGTAATTAATTTGTCAAGAATTGTTTGCTTATTTTTAAGTGTTTGGTAAATGTAGTTACAAATCTGATCTGGTCCTGATTTTTTGGCTTGGAGGGATTTGTCCGTTGATCTAGATTTTCAATTGCTAATTTGCTATAGAAATTTTCTAAACACTAGCGAGAATTTGGATTTCTGATTTTTTGACTTTCAGAATGAATTTGACTTTTTGAAACTAGAAGCTTGTGGCTTCGAAGCAGAGAATGAAGAGAAACGAATCAGTTTCATACTAACCCCTAGCTATATGTCTGGTTTGCTTTTTCTTTGCGGGTCTTCCAAAAAAAGGTGAGGGTATGTCCACGTCTGTTCCTTTGTCAATGGTAAATGGGATAAACTTTCTCAATATTTCAGTCCATTTTATTAATATTCTGATTTTTCCTTTTGATGATTATTTGAACTTTTTTTATGGTTCCTCGTGAAAGTTGGGCAGTGTCATTTTGATCTACTATTGTCAAAATTCAGGTTATGAGGATGGTCGAGGCTCTGGAAGGATTTGCTCTTTTTTTACCAACAGAAAAAGAAGAAGCTCTCTTGGGAGAAAAATTAATTGCACTTTCTCGACAAGTAAGTAAATGATCATGTACAGCTATGATAAAATTGCATTTTTTATTGACGTGCATTATCATGTTAAAGTTCAGTCTATATGGGAATCAGTAGAAAATCTGAAATACTCTAGCAAAATTTACAGCCGGAAATGATGATATTAATTTTTTCATAGCTTTATAATATATATTTGATGTGGAAGCTGAACTTTGCTAATCTACAACCAGTTCCAATGTCAGGGAGCAGAATCACTGAGGAGGGTACGTGCACTTTCATCAATAAACCAAATGCAAGATCGCCCGAGAGGAGCTGCCACATTGTCTCTTGAGTTGGAAAAAATTGACGATCAATGCCTGGGTGAAATGCAGGAGGTTGAATTCTTGTTGAACAGAAAAAGTAGCTCTTTTTGCAGGCATTTTAATAAGTGAAGGAATTACAGTGGTATGGATATTTTTTTGTGTTATCAGTATCCAAGATTACTGACTTCTCATTTTTAAAATTGCAGGTTATAAACCAACAGACTGATGCCATTTCTTGCCTTGGCAATTTGCTAAACACGGATATGAGAAATTTGCAGATTATGAAGCCAAATGAAACAGACATGTGAGGTGGATCCCTTGAGAGTGTTTTGACAAAACTTTGAGTGAATAGAAGACTGGGGAAACAATTCAGTGGATCTGGACGACTCTTCATGGAATTGCCAATCTTTTCCATTTGTTGTTTTGATCCACGTATGATGTCTTTTCCTTTGAACAAACCAGTCAAGTACTCTGCACAAATTTATCTGAGTCTCTTCTGTAGAATTGACGGTAATCTTCTCCCAACTTTAATAAATTTTTGTTATAATCAGTATTTAATTCTGACAAACATAGAGAGATCAGAGTCGTTTAAATTCTGCCCTTAAACTTCTCACCTATAAGAGGTCAACTTCAATCTATTCAATGCCAAAACTAAGTGATTTTTTATCTTTTCTTTGTAGCTAGTAACGAATGTACCGTGTGTATGCTGTATCGACTCACAACATAATGTTTCGATGGTTCTATATTCTATTAGTTAATTATTTTAAACAATCTAGGATTTCCTTCAATGTATCATGATTTTCTTCTGCTGGGTCAAATATTGTGGGAAAACTCTAATCTCTGCTAGTCATCCTTACTTTGTAGTTAATCCAATCTAAAGAACCACCCTTGATTTTCATATGTGCAATAAAATTTGCCATTGAATCCACCCTGGATCTGTAGATATCCCCATTATACTGTATTAGCATTGTTTTGCTCGAAACAGGGTAGTACATCTGATATGAATACCGCCTGCTAGGTTCTTCCACTGAAAATAATGCTCACTTAATATAAACACTTATTCTTATCTTACCATCGTCCTCTCGTACTCGCTACCTCTCAATTGGCTGAAAGGAAACAAATCTTAGTTCAAGAGAATGATGCACCAGTACATCGCAATTATACTACTGCCAAGTCTATAAGGCTGAACTTGAGCAAGAAACTCAAACTCGAAAGTGAAACATTAATCTCAATAGTTAATTAAGCTAGGGTTTTGACCTGTAATATCCTACCTGCAATGTAACTTTTTTAGCTCAAATTTTGCATTAGACATTTAGGTTTTCAGATTCAAGATAAATATTATGCTTCTAAAAGAATCTTTGTAGATATTAACTAGTCTTTTATACTCAACAAAGCAGATGCTAGAATAAAAGTTAGCAATAGGTAACCTAGCTGGAAGGAAAATCTAGATTACCAAGAATTACAAGGAAGTCATTAGAGGGTGGAAGGAGAGGTACAATGCACTACTTGACTAGATCAGCTTCAGCAAATCAAAAACCAAGTTTTGTAGTCTTAATCCCATTGTGTTAAATAGGAAGGTGGTGTCTACTCTAAAGTGGATATTACTAGATTTGATTGAGGTAGTCTTGTAGAATTGAATAGCAATTCCCTGATGAAATTCTTTTAAAGGGGAGGCTTCATCACTAACTTTGTCGTAATCTCTTTCAATATGCTTGTATAAAAATGGTCTCACGATCTCTTCTAGTATGTTCTTATAAAATTAGTCTCGTGTACTAAATTAATGTTCATTTTATGATAACTTAAAACATTACTTTGCCTTTACTCATAATTTTCTTTTTACTTTTACAATATAACAACTATTTTCTTTACAAATATATCTAAAGAATGTACATGTTTATAAGGGAGTAAATTGTTTTCAAATAACATTGCTTGGCCAAGTGTTTGTAACCCATTGGTCATTTCAAAATTAATGACAATTAACTTTCAAATTCAATAAAATGTCATTAAATTTTTACATAATTGATTGTTATATGAATGTATGACTAGATTTGATTGAGGTAGTCTTGTAGAATTGAATAGCAATTCCCTGATGAAATTCTTTTAAAGGGGAGGCTTCATCACTAACTTTGTCGTAATCTCTTTCAATATGCTTGTATAAAAGTGGTCTCATGATCTCTTCTAGTATGTTCTTATAAAAGTAGTCTCGTGTACTAAATTAATGTTCATTTTATGATAACTTAAAACATTACTTTGCCTTTACTCAATTTTTTTTTTACTTTTACAATATAACAACTATTTTCTTTACAAATATATCTAAAGAATGTACATGTTTATAAGGGAGGAAATTGTTTTCAAATAACATTGCTTCGCCAAGTGTTTGTAACCCATTGGTCATTTCAAAATTAATGACAATTAACTTTCAAATTCAATAAAACGTCATTAAATTTTTGCACAATTGATGTGTTATATGAATGTATGAGAATAAATCAATTTTGATATTATTATAGTTAGGAGAAAATGACAAATTAAAATAATAAAAAAAATATTCAAATCTCTTCTCTTCTCGTAACGAAATAATAAATGCTAGGGTTGCTAATTATTATTCATACTAATTTGCATATGCACTTAACCTAATAAAGGCTAGGGTAACTCCAAATAATTGTGCATGACAAAATAAGTTTTCTTTTATTCAAAGGAAAAATGCATGTCTATTATATGTTTTAGGTATAAGTTTCTTTAAATACATGTTATCTCTTCAATTATTCTTAGAGGACTCTATACGTCAAAGTAAAATGGGCCCTTTTTCAATTCAAAGAATATATTTTCAGACTTATGACCTTTGAATAGACTCAATAAGTTATACTTTAGAAATTCTTTTGAGAAAAAAACTAATATAAGCATGAATATGGATCTAGAGTGTTAGTTATGTTGATCTTATATCTTCAATCATGAGCCTAATCTAACAACATGAACCTTTCTTAATGCAATTTGTTCTTGCAATTTTATAGTTGATTTGACAAGTGCTTGTTATAGAATTCCATCAAAACAATGTGTCCAAATCTCAAGCACTTAATCAATAATAAATGGGAAAATTGGGAAATATGGACAAGCTTTCAATATCATTGACCCAAAACTATAAGCCTAAACTTGGTCAACACAACTTTTGGTTATGTATGTACCTTCACTCTTCCAAGGTTTTCTTTGACCATCACAATAAAGGAGTTCACCTAGTTAAATCAAACATTCAAATTTGGCACAATAATTTATCTTACAAGATTATTCATATGGCTATAGTTAGCTAGTCAAGGATGCTACATCAATGTTTCATTTAGACCCTCAAATGTTTTTTGAATAGAAAATATTTTGTCGTGGGAGAATTTGAGCGATAGGATGAACTTTCAAATGGAATCTCAAAATATCTCATCAATGTGTCTCCCTACTTTTCAAGAGACCACAATTACAATAATATAAGTATATTATGTAAGGTGCACAAAACATATTTCTTGACAATCCCCACATGTTATCTACATTGCATAAGGAGTTGAACAAAATACAAATTAATCACTAGTAACAACCAATGCCATCCATGACTTTCCTACAATTCATTTTTCTTATGGGATTCATTAAAACATCACTAATATATTTCAATGTATTATTCACCATCAATTTATTATGATCTTCCAACATCTCAAATGCATCTAGGTTTGAACTTCATTTAGACACGTACTTTGAAATTGATAACTTTTTTTTCTAGTATCATCAACCAAGGAAAAAGGGCAAGCCACACAAGCTTTCCCCACAAAGATAGGATGTTGTATAAAAAAAGAAAAAGAAAAAGAAAAAGAAAACCTACGTGTAGTCCAAGCCAATCAAACATAACTAAGATTTCCCTTTCATCGTTCCTTTATGGGAACAAAGGGTCATATTAAACAAGGACTGAGAAGACTTCGATTTTTTACTTTTTATTATTGTCCATCCCTCTTCTGCCCTAGCAACAAATTTCTACCAAAAAATCAAATTTGAAATATAAAAAACCTCATCCTAGGAAGGCATAGAAGATCCCAAGGAAGGACTAGTAGTAGTAGGAATCACATACATCTAAGAAGGTTGCACATACTTAAAGATTTGACAGGGCCAACACAAATAACACAACTAAAAAAAGTATGAGGAAGAAAAGTAAGACGATAAAGAGAGCAAGTGCCAAAACTAGTAGTTAGCAATGAGACACCATTCACCTGATCAAGAAGAACACTTCCAATGGGAGTAGCAACAATATAGACAACAATTCACCTAGAAAAAAAATGCCTAATGAAGGACAATCATTAGTAGCAACATATGGAAAACTTTAGGCAAAATCTTCATAAGTGTCATGAGAGTTGTCAACCACCAAGTCCACACTAGAATCAACAACATTAGAACATGGAAAACTCTAGACAACTGCCCAAGAGACAGATTTCTTCCAAACTGTGTAATGTTAAGAAGAGACCCCATTCTGCCAAACAATTTTTTCTTTGTTTCCATCTTGCATTGCATTGACACATGACATATCTTAAAAGATCTAGGACATATGAAAGGGTTGCCCTCATAGTCAAGTGGATGAATCCAAGACCTCGAAGAAGAATCAATCATGATCTCAACAATGAGACCTTTAGACATCCTTATCAACCAAAATGCAAGTATAAGTAGAGTGCCTAATATCAAGAGATTCATTAGCAATCATCAGAAAATCCCCAAGAGCCTCACCCACTTCCTCAAGGATGGAATCCAACCATAGATGAAGGGGAAAGTTGGGAAGCTTCACTAGAGAGAAATCCTACTAAATAGTTCTAACAATAGATTGAAATAAGAATGTCAAGGTTTAATCATCAACATATGCTTATCATCCGAGTTAAAGAATACAAAATCTTAGTTTGGTTTTCCACAATCTCAATTTTTGCAATGAAGTAGCCATATATCATTGAAATAATGTAAGTCGTACCTGATAATATTGGTTCCCAATTTTGGGAAACCCACTCGTGCTATTGAGAAAAACGTGTCCACAAACCTCTAAATCTACAAATAAGAACATAAGAAGAAAAACATAAGTTTTGTTTGTAGCCGCCTCCTCAACCTTCAAAGAAATCTTAAGGGCAATAGGAGTACAAACAAGAATAACTTTCACAGACAAAGACCCCAACAGAAAAAAAATTCCAAATAGACCATAATGCCCTAGCAGATGACAAACAACCAGGAAGAGATCCAAAGTCAACAACAAAATCCCTTGTAGCATATGGTGAATCCCTAGCAGATAGGGAAACCCTAGAAGACAATGTAGTACCACCAAAACTACCCTCAACAATGCCATATTGGGAACCCAGTCTAGATCTAGAGGAAGCCCTAAAAGTAGAAGATGTCAAAACCCCAATAGGATGCACAACCCTATCAGATGATGAAACCCCAACAGATGACAACACCCCAAAAAGAGAAAAAACCTTGACAAAATATAAACCACCCTCTATAACTTTGGATCCACTACTTGGAAAAGTCCTAATATCATATGATAAAGCTCCAAGAGATGAAAAAGCTTGAGGAGACAATAAAGATCCTACCACTTGAACATCAAAAAGTGAAGCTCTTGAAGATGACAAAGGAGGAACAACCCTAACTTTAGTCATTTCTTGATTGTTATTCCACTAATTTATAATGACTAATATGGCAATGAAGATTGTCATTATAATGGAAGACAAATTTGTGAGTGGTTTGGACATGTAAAAAGGAGTTTGGATTTTAGAAAAATGCTGGTGAATTGATAAAACCTAAGTGATATTCACTAGGTCCCAACAACCTTGTATGAGAATGAATGACCCAACAAGGGAGCTAGTGATCTAGTACACTTGGTAGTGACTTTGCATATGGGTTTTTGGGATTTCTCACCTCATGTTTCTAATGCTAGCCTAATTTATGAAAATCATGGGAACAAATTGTATGTGCTAACATATCATCCCTAGAATTCTAAAGGGATAAAGAATGTTTTCCCCAAGGATGATATATTTTTGCCTCAATTCATGAGAAATTATGGATTGTATATTTCTTAGGCACAACAATGACTGTGTTGTGTGTAATGCATGAGAATATACAACATAAGGTTGCTTGGTACTACTATGATGGTGTTTGTAGGGTCATGGAGGAGAGGGAGTATGGTAATGAATGTCCATTGGGTATGTCAAGGGTTGATCTGCAAAAACAGCGGCCTGAGAATAGTGATATATAAAACATAACATTGGAAGCTAAGAAAACTTAGAATGTACAATAATAGGTAGATTAATAGGTCATTTTTGTAAAAAAACAAGTTATGCATGATAGAGTAATATCGTTAAATTTTTTTTAAAAAGCAATTAAAATTTATTATTTTTAAAAATAATTTTTAATAAGCTATATAGAAAAAGGATGACTTTATGGGACTCATTGAGGCATGACAAAGAAGTTGCATGAATGAAAGAAAGAAAGTCAGCAAACAATAACCATGTAGTTAGCTATGTAGCTTCAAGCATTAGGAGTTGCTCCCAACAAGATGGTAGTGCAAGATTATTTAGAGAACCAAATTTTGTGAATCAAATTTTAAAGAAAAATGAATCAACAAGCAGATGTAAGAGAATAAAAGTTGGGAATAATCAATAATTGTAAGAAATGATTTTATAAGAGAAGGAAATGACTAATCAAGGTAAAATATACTTAGATTAGAAGATTGTGAGTATAGGAACTATCTAAGGAAGTTAGACTTAAACAATTGTTCACGTTATAAAACTTTATAAATATTACTACAAATGTGATGATGTCCTAGTTGAGATAAGTCCACAAAAATATGGGGAATTAATAAACGACAACTTCAAGATAATTGAAAAAGAGATTAAGGAAATAGGTTTAAATAACACATAAGCATGTTATAACTATGGATGCTAAAATGGGTGATAGCCCATGGCTATACAGCCACGAAAATGCACTTCCTTTACATTGCTTTTTCTAACTTTCTAAAAAATTAACTAAGTCCTCTCCTTCATATGAAAGTGCATTTTCGTGGCTGTATAGACATTGCCCAACATATATACTAGAAATTTTGAAGTATTTAATTTTCAACTTGATGGGACTATAAAGAGAAAGACATGTAATATAAAAAATAAGCCACAAAGAACAAAAACAAAAATCCATGAAGTGTGATGGCTTATGTTGGTTGGAATGGCGATGATACTTCAAAGAATGACGACGATGATCCTTCTAGATTCTTTTAATGGTTCTTGGCATGACTATGTAAAGATCATCAAGAAATCATATATTATTTACATTAAATAGGGCATCCATTCATAGCAAAAACTAAAATTCGAACATTAATGGGAATAAACAATTTTGTCTCAATCATATAGGAAATTACATACTTAAAATTTTGTTTCTTCAATCACTTTCAAATGGTCTTAAAGATAGTAAACAAGGTGGTTCTATGGAAAAATTGGCCCTTGCAATTCAATATCTTCCATTAGGCATTTTCAAAATCCTTAGTCCTTATATGCCAACACATA
This sequence comes from Cupressus sempervirens, assembly GCA_028749045.1. Lineage (NCBI taxonomy): Eukaryota > Viridiplantae > Streptophyta > Pinopsida > Cupressales > Cupressaceae > Cupressus > Cupressus sempervirens. The sequence continues at coordinate 122,318,572 of CM053785.1, read as the reverse complement.
ATAGGGGTGCAAAACAAGTCACAAAAATACACAAACATAATATGCCAACACATAATAGAAATCAATCTTTCAAATTATAGAATAGCTCTATGTAAAACATTCCGTAAAACACAACATATATCATACACAATGCTTATCAAACCTAAGTAGAATTATATTTTTATTGTTCTCAATCAACAAGCACATGGAAGATATCATTTTTGAACATTATAAAACTAAATCTACATTAGTTTGTGGCAATTTATTAGGGCAATATTGTACACTTGCAAAAAAAAAAAAAAAAGGGCTATTCTCTTGGTTTTTTTTTTCCAAGGCCGACATGTAATTATTGTAGCCCTAGTTTTGTAAGCGAAAAAAAGATTGTATAAAATGGCTTAAGGTTATGGGTTTAATGATGTCTGATGAGATAGTAGTTTCTTGAGGTGGTATTGAGATATAATGGATTACATATTGTAATAAAGTTGTAATCACTGGATAATAAAAATATTGGACTCATTATTTGGTGGATGTAGCCCAGGGATTGGGTGAACCACATAAAATCTTTGTGTTTTGTGTGTTTTATTATTTTTTGATATTGGACATATTTAAATATAATTATTATTTATGTCTTGTTAATCCTAACAATATACACTGAATTAACATATGCTCTCAACCACAATTTCTAAAACTAAATACTCATTTCCTATTATTTACTTTTCAAGTATGTGTTAATTTATCATGATTTCACTACACTAATGAACATATCTCAATTTAAAATTCATCCATATACACATATTTAATTAAACTAAACTTATCTTTCCTTCACAAACATATTTCATAAATTTGATTCTCAAATACTTAATCTATCACAATTTCACTACATTAATGAATATATATTCATTTAAACTTCATCCATATACATTTATTTAATTACACTAATATTCTTTCACAAACATCTTTGAATAATTTTGAGGTAGAATCTCTTTAGCTAATTCTGTCTAGTGCACAATCTCACACTCATCTCTTATGGTACTAGAGTCATGCACTCAACAAGACTTGACTCTTTATAGCTCATTTAGGACCAATCAACTACACTAACAAGAGCTCTAATAGAGCTTGAGTCCCTGCCTTTTAGTTCAATGGTTAAGGTATAGTTATGAATAGGGAAAAGTATTAAAAAATAGATCAACTCAAGTATCAAAATTTTAGGATTAATGCTATTAAAACAAATATTAGTTAATCAAACTTCATCTAAGAAGAGGAGGGTGCATGTGAATCATGTTTAAATTTATGTTTATATCATCTACCCCTTTTTCTCATTGGTTGTTCTTAACTTACTAGGTTATTATTATTTTTCTATGAGAAACAAGAGATGCAAAGAATCAAAGTTCCTACCAATAGTGTTATGCATGTAGAGTTAAGATTACGTGAAATTAGTGGATTAAGGCATTACCAATTAATTTTGAATGCATGGTTGAAATATTTTGATAGAAAAATGTGTTGGATAGAATTATGCTTGACAATATTCCAAGTTTGTCTAAGTTTGAGTGATTTTTATTACTTCCAATAGAAAGGAATTCACATACACCCACCATTTATAGTTGTGCCACTAGCGGCAACTAGTAATTTCATTTGGAAAAATCCTTTGCCTTACTGAAATTTGCATTACAATTTCCAACAATTAAGAGACTATCATTGTTCTAAAAAACATTCCATGAAGTATAAAATCTAGATCCTTTTAGGATTAATTGTAGAACAAGAGAATGCATGTAAGCTATGTAGTTGGATAGGCACATGAAAAATTATGATAAGTCTCAAAATGACAATTATGCCATGCATTCATAGTAAATCTCTCCACTATCCAATACAATTCGAACATCAAAAGGGCTTGGACGAGAGCATAGGTCATGATGCAAAAAGTAATTGTGCTAACCTTTTGGTTAGGAATGGTGCCAAGAGACAATATTAATGGTTTTTGCAAGAAACACTTCCCTTTGTCATCTTGATGATGGATCATTGAATGCAATCCAAAATGTTCATGTAGAAAGCATTGATAGGTTATTATTTATTCTAAAGGAATACTATATTACTTAACCTTAAGAGATTAAACAATACAAAAATTTAGTCAAAATGTCGTACCATTGATCTTGCAAATCTTGTGAAAATATTTTGGGTAGAGTAAGAAACAACCGCCATTTGAGAACTTACAAACTTAATGCAAGAGGACATCTCATTCCATTAGATTGTTTCTTGCACCACACGAGGTGCAATGGGTTAGCCAATTGTGAGATATAGTAAATATCTATGATGAAAACTTATAATTTGAAACTATACAAAAAAATATGGTAGGGGTGTTACAATGTTAGTTGGAATGATGTCCAATATTGTGCAACACAATACATTATCATAGGAAAATATTCACTTCTCAAATGTGGGTCATCTACTTTGTTAATGCATCATGTAGAGGATAGTTTTGATGATAAGCATGAAATGTGAGACAATGACGTGTTAGTTTGGAAAGGGAATCTTTCTTCTTGTAAGATGGGACAATTTCCTACTATGAACCATGTGGTTTGTATATTCTCCCTCCATTTCTAAAGAGGGTATTGAACAAGTAGTTCAAATAGAGTTTGTCAAAATATATCAAAAGACATGTTCCCATGCCACTACCTAACTTATTTTGGTAATTAATAGTTGCTCAACCTTTTAGGAAATATTTGTGAAGCTTGTGCATTGAAACATGGGGTAATGATAAGGGAAGAGACAATTGTTTGTAAAAAATGAATTAGAATTAGAATCTAATTCTTACAAAAAAATTATTCATATCCAACACTATCATATGTAGATATATATTCAACACTTTTGTATAATAGAGTTGCTTAATGTGATATAGATGCATTTTAAAGTACTTTTTAGGTTAATTTTTAGTTTCAAATATTCTATTATTAATATGATATATAGTTTATTAAAGTTGGGAATCATCTCATATATATATATATATATATATATATATATATATATATATATATATATGTATGTATGTATGTATGTATGTATGTATGTATGTATGTATGTATGTATGTATGTATGTATGTATGTATGTATGTATGTATGTATGTATGTATGTATGTATGTATGTATGTATGTATGTATGTATGTATGTATGTATGTATGTATGTATGTATGTATGTATGTATGTATGTAGATAGTCTAAGATAAATTTAAATTAGTAAATATAATATAATAATCTAACTTTTGGTTATATGCTAATACTATATACAATTTTTTTTTATATTGACAATGCGAGGTTTTGAACTAATGACCTCTCCAAAGGAAGCCATGTCAATTCACCGTTGTACTGTGGGTGGCTCTCATATACAATTGTTATTTATTAGATTATTTTACTAAAATTGAGTTTTGTTTGAATTAACTTTTCACTTTTATATTTGTTTCTATTTCAAATGTAAATAATCCAAAAATACCTACCTCACATTCCAAAAATATCAACTAAAATGTCCATTATCAAAAATTAAAATTACAATATAGACAAGAGCTCAGATAGCACAAGTCCCTACCTATTGTGGTTGATATTTATTATTGAAATTTATATATGTTTAAATCATAATATTTAGAAAATCAAAGCAAATTACATGTTGTATTAATAATAATAATAAGTTAGTTTAATTTAGTAGATTAGTACTTCATTAAGATAAAAAATTAATAATAAAGATTTAAAAATTATGATTGTAATTAAAAGATTAATTTAGTATTTCATATTTAAATAGAGTAGTACTTTTTAAAGATTAAAAATAATAATAATAAAGATTTAAAAAATTATGGTTGTAATTTTTAAAAAAAAAATATATTTAAATAATTTATCATTAAAAATAATTTTATTGTATTTTATTTAAAACTAATTAAATTTTAAATATTTTAAGAATGATTTGTTTAATATTAAAAATTATTTCTAATTTATTTGTTAGTATATTACTATTTTGTTTAATTTTATTTAAATTTAAAAAAATTAAAAATATATTTTATCTTTAAGCCGATAGGCTTATTCCTAGTAGCATTGTGGCCAAAATGTTATGACTTCTCGGTGTTGTTGCATACCAGAAGAGACAATTTTAGGGTTGTTTAATCGATGATTTGTATTGACTGAATGATGCCTATTGTGTTCATAACCATCCATAGTATTCCTGTGGCTCCATCATTCTTTTTGGATCAATGCTGATAGCATCACCACATTCTGCCTCTACTTTCTGACAGCCACCACGTGGCTCTCCTCAACTTTGGCCGTCGTGGGCCTCCTGCAGATCATGCCACCATCCTCATTTTCCAAAAGGCAATTTTTTTTTGTCAATTTTTTAGGTTTACACCCATCATTTGATTTTGTTAATGTTGTTGGTTATTGAGATAGACTAAGTGGATTTGTAGCAGACTTTAATGCTAGGTAGGAGGCAAAGTGAAACACATATTTGCAGACTTATTATTAATGATGGAGGAGAATTGCGACGAGTATGATATATACCTCTTCATGAATCGAATGGAGTGGGGAGAAAAAATTGTTTAGCTTTTATCTTTAATTATATCTAATCTTGTCAGCATTATCTAACTTATTTATTTAATTTAGTTACAATAAAAAAATTTAAATTAAATAGGCAAAAGCCTACAACACAATGGTAACTTGTGAGCTTCTCATGTGGGAGGTCTTGGGTTCAAATTTGCTTAAGACATTAAAAAAAAAATTACAATAAAAAAATAATAATAGATCTAAGCTTCAGTCATTTACCAATAAAAAATAAAATAAAATTTAAATTTAAATTAAATTATAAAATTGAAAGGACATTTTTAATAGAAACACATTCCGATAAAGAGAAAAGGCACTTGGGATATAGTATGCATTTCAGTTAATAGGAGGGAAAAAGAAAGACATGGCTATTAAAATGGAGAAATATTTCGATAAAGAGAAAAGGGACTTGGGATAGAAAAATGAACGAGCCATTGATCAAGTATATGAAAGATAATAGAAAGACATGGCTATTAAAATGGAGAAATAAACTTCACTTGTATATAAAACATCATGATCATATATCATACAAGGACCGATAAAGTATAAGAAAAGGTAATGTAAGTTACCATCACTTATGTTACCTATATTATAAAGAGATTAAAATAGAGTTTTAAATCAAAGTTTAATACATAAAAATAAAGTGATTAAAAAAGGCATCCATGAATATAGAAAAGTGTAGACATAAGAATTAAAAAAAATAAATGTACCATTTATATTATGGGGAGAATATAAAGTTATATAGATCTTATTCTCACATATGAATATAAACATTTTTAGAACTTGTATATTTGTTGGTGAACATATATGGTGTTAGGGGATAACCCTTATATATATTTATAAGAGAAAGAAGTCAAAAATATATTCACAAGTTATGAGAAAAATCTAACATCCTGAGTGGGAATTAGAAGCATGTTAAGGGTGAATCCCAAGTATGAACATTACAGTGGTACCATAGCAACATTCTTGCCATCTTGTGGAAGATAGATAATGCAAGATAACCAAACAACCCAAAGATAATTGGAGAGAAGGAAACTCACTACCACCATGAATGAACAATTAAGCAATGAATTAAGGACCTTCATGGAACAAATAACTCTACAATTAATGAAATCAATGGGAGAGATGTAAATTCTAATAATTCTAAGGATAATCAAAATAATTTATTCAGGTAATTCTCATCTAAGACGATAAAACCTTCCCCTACCCCCCCCCCCCCCAAGAAAATTAAAGGGAAGAAGAAATGGAGGCAAATAAACCATCAAGAGATAATGTAGAGGAGATATTAGAAGCATATTTAAGATTAACTCCTAAGTTTGGAGACAATGTATCCTTTAAAGATTATTATGACACAAAAATGAAAGCTAAAACTAACCACTAGAGGAAGAACCCGTGAGATAGAGACCTTGAGAAGAAAATTAATAAGATTAATCTACTTGATTTTGATGGAACTCAAAAAATTCTAAGAAAATCTTGGATAGAACAGTTATTAAATAATGGAAGAAAATCTAATATATAATTAATGCGGAGGGTAAAGGGTGATAGTGTGATTGTATAAATGTTTTTTTTACAGGCTCTTGCCTATGAGTGTGTAAATGTCAACAAACACCTTTCTAGCTCAAATTTGACAACTATCTACACATCAAAAGTTTAAAAATTTATTATAAATATAATATAATGTTAAAAATAATTTAATAAACAAAACATAAAAATAAATATATGATTCATTAAAATTATATGTTTTGAAGATATAGATAGTCATATTTTTATAAATTAAAATATAAAACTAAAGGTGAGTACCAAAAACAAATATAGATGCAGGGAAACATATTTTTTTTGGGTGTAGTATATTAAATTTCATGTATTTTATAATTGATATATTTAATTTAGATAACTATACTAGTAAATTAATTTATCAAAAAATATGCTACAATATACAATTTTTATATTTTTGAACAATGTTTCAATAATTTGTTATCTTCATAATAGAAAATATCAAATACTAAAACATCACTTAAACATAAGATATATATAATACATTATTAAAATATATTAAATTCTAAAATACAATTAGTCCAACCTTAAACTCTAACCTAATCATAAGTCTAAAGCCTAAGCCTAAAAATCATAAACCTAAAATCAAACCCAACCCTCTAACTATAGTGATATCCAAAATTTAAAACCTCACCCTTGTCATACCTTAACATTAAATTCTAACTCTAACCTTAACCCTAACACTAATCTTGATAATAACTCTTACCATGATGATAATAATGTATACCCTAACCCTAAAAGTAATCTAATTTCTAAATCCCAAACAGTCCTTGAATGTTAACCCCCTAATTCTAAATTTTAAATTCAAATCTTAACCTTAAATACCAATCTCTATATAGACTTGTTTCTTTTAATAAAAAATTTTAAAATTTAAATATGTAAAATGACAATTAAATTAATAAAAAATAGATAATATAATTAAATAAGAGTAACTTTAAATCATAATAAAGATGCACTTATTGCTCTATTGTAAAACACAATATTATGATTATCTATATGACTGTATACATTGTTTGTTATTTCTATACTATCAATCATTTCATCTCTCATTCTATTTAAGGTTGTTGATAGAAGTTAGTAAGCTATCTATTTTAATTAGCAAAACTAATTAAGTTTAATATTAAGATTATAGTTACAAGAAATATTTTGATACTTAATAAGTAAAATTAAATTTACCATTAAGTTCATAAGCATAAAAAATGATAATGGATATTTATATACATGATAGATGGATACAATGAACAATTAGATAGGAGCAAGATTTTTTAATGGAGTTATTGGCGAGATTACTGATATCATTTAGAGGCTAGGTTGTAGGCCATCAAGCATGCCCATGTACGAGTCATCATGGTTGGAACCATGAAGATCCTAAATGTGTACCAATAGTACAGCTTCAGAAAGTCAGAGACAATTCTAATCACCACATCCTAGGCTACCACCACACATAAATCCCAAGGGCTTATGCTAATTTTTTTTTTTGGATATTGACACAACTAATAGAGTTAAATTAATGGAGGACTCCCTATTTGACCCACTTTCACCTTTGGAAGATACTCCGAATTGCAAAGTAATCCTTATGAAATTGTATGAAATTATTTCAACTACACAAAATAATAAGAAATATATGTTCTATAAAACGTTTTTACTATAATTAGAAAGATGAATTATAATGAGAAATATGGTAGTAATTTTTTAATAACATCATCAAAAGTATACAAGACTATCAACTCAACCCTTGCACCCTTCAAAGGTGCAAGTGCTAATTATGTACTTATACACCTATAAATTTGAAAATATGGCCTACAATAGTGCTTCCTTAAATCTACTCCCGAGCTAATCAATTGAAAGTAAAATGAAACCACAAAATATTTATTGTTCTTTTTTTCTTTTCATTCATTAATACATTAATAAACTATATTAAAAAATATCATGAATAAAATACATGATAAATTCTAATAAGTTATTTCTATTACAATTATAAATTTACTAATTAATAATTAAATTTATTATGTAAATCTCAACTCAAATTTAATTGTAAACTTAACTAATATATAAAGTATATATAGGTAATATTCTAAACTACATAAGTATATTTCAAAATTTAGAAAGTAGAGATAAATAACAAACAAGAGACGCATTGGTCATAGTTCCTATCGAGAGTACAATGGAAATGAAATAATAAGCTTGCATAAATGTAAACTATTTTTATAATATTGAAGGTAATGACTTATATATGTTAGAAGAAAAAGAAAATTTTAGAAAGTGCTTAAGGTAATGAAAAATCTAAAATTGGTTCGAGAATGGATACTTCCGATTCAAAATTTTGTAGCATTGACAAGTACTCTAAATTTAAATAATATTTAAATGTGAGAATAATAAAAAGAATAAAAATAAGCATCTTCAAAACATTATAAAAAGATTTAAAAACTTAGCATATAATGTTAAAATGATTAAAAATAATTGATAATAATAGGTGGAATATAATATTTTGATAATGCAATTATGATTAACTATACTATTGTTACTAATTTTTTTTATATAATTCAATATTTCCTTTAAAGTAAAAATAGTTAAAATATTATGCCAAATTTTATAACAAAAGGATTAAGTACTTATACAATTTAGGCCCATCAATGGGTCTAGATGATTATGAGATAATTAAAGGAAAATAAATAAATGTATCCTCTCAATTCCAAAACAAACAAAAAAATAAAAAGCGAAAATATCCATGTTAAAAAATAATTAGTTAAATTATATCACTAATGCTAATGGTCACTAGCAATGAGAAATGGTTTATAAAACATGTTAGCAATAAAATATTGCTATTTTAGTTGCATAACAAGCATAAAATTAAAGAGAAAGTAAATCAATGAGTGAATCAAAAGTTAAGGTCTGCTACAAAAAATTGGGGAAAGCCATGTGTACACTATTTGGACAAATGAAAGAGTATGCTTGAATATGAACAATGGAGAAGGCAGGTGTTATGTTCTACAAATGCCACTTGAAAACAAATTTACCTTCATGAAAACATTGTAACTCCATAAAATACATACTCATTAAAAGATTAGTGCTTCTCCGAATTACTACCATAAGTAGTTTGCAAAGTGCATTCAGTTGTATTCCTCCACGGGCATGACAAAATGAGTTAAACAGAATGGAAGAAAATACGGAGACAAAAAATAATATATGAAGAAAAATGGACAAAGTGTAGCTAAAAATTGTTCTTAGTTGTTTGCTACTTGCAATTACTCTGTCCAATCTACAGTTCAATTGGTGTTTGCCTGCAACAATTATGTCGACTATAGGATTGTATGCTAAAATGTTAAAATAATATGGCGACAAAAGTTTAGTGGTGCATAGAGGTGAGGAAAGAAACAATAAGATAGAGTTTCTTTTCACAAATAGGGAATGTGGTACAACTTTCTAGTAATTACCCCCATAAGGTATTCAAATGATTTAAGAAACATGTAGTGCAATTTTTTTAAAAAAAATTGTTAAAATTAAAACTTAATGTATTTTTTCTCTGCTTTGAATTAACTTAAAATTTGTTAGTTCTCTGAATTTTGGGGAGGGAAATTTTGAATATAGTACAATTTTGAGACCCTCTTCAACACTATTACTTTTACGAGCAAGACATTGTATTCTTTTGAAGCTACATTTCTCAAGTCTATGAACATTGAAAATCCTTTAGACATCATGGAAGATATTGGCATTGGGATAGGCATATTTCCACAAGATAGCAACATGAAATCAGATTAAAAATGACAATTACAGGGAATGCAAAATATTTTGTTTGCACAAATAAAAATATTAAAGACAAATGAATAGAAAAATAGATACTCAAAACACATTGTTCAAATAAAATGGAGTAGATTTGAAAGCCAACCTAGTTGAAGCTGAATAGCGGTTTAAATTTTGTATTGTGCACAAAAGATCCACTATGTGAAGGCTACTGCAATCTTATAAAACATCCAGTTGGTGTCCCTGCCATAGCCATGGTTCATGCATTTCGTTGGAGCAAATTCCTCTCCCCCTCCTCTCCATAACAATAGGGATGTCTGTGTGAACAATATTCTTCAGCCATTATTCAGCTACCATGTCATCGTAGAAATTGGGCAGTGCAAAGCTTTTTTTCAACCATGGTGAGAAGCAGGAATAAAGGGTGCATCACTGCCATTTTAGAGCCTTTAGGGCTTCCAACTTGAGAATAAAGGGTGCATGACCGTCATTTTAGAACCTTTAGGGCTTCCAACTTGAGAAAAGAGAAAGCGCACAACAACAAAGAGTTTCCAAAATTTTCGGTAGTTTCCAAAAAATTTCGAAGTTTTCCATTTTTTTTCATTGTTATAATGTTAAGAAAAAATTGTATTTTCTGTAAACGAAAATTATTTTTCTGCTTGCTTCGTCCAATGAAAAATTAGATAAACTAGATTTTTCAATTTTCAAAAATAAACATTTATATATAATCATAATGTTTGTTGCAGAATGAAATATAATACTTTGCGATTGGTCCATCAACAAAGTCAAAATAACAAAATAGATTAAATGGATGCAATAGTTACTGCCTAATAAGGAATCTTGAATTAATGAAAGAATATAATCCAAATATAACTTCATTTAATATAAGGATCGTTCCTTTCTAACTTCTAAAATAATTTAAGTTAATAACGCTTATGAGAAGAGTTCCATGTAAAAGCTCGTACAAAAAGGAACATAGTGTAAGTATGATGCAAGGAAACACTTTCCAAGAAGCGTTTTATAGAATCAATGGCTTGTGGAAAAGCTAAAAGAAAATTGCTGGAACAGATGATGCTAACTTAGGGAATTAATGATGGTACTCCAGACATGGCGTTGCTACGTTTCAGAGTCCGATCAACATTGAGATTATTTTAAAATTGAATGAAATATATCTCTGGCACAACTTTGGGAAGGCTTCATGTGATGCCTAAAAGTGCAACTATCATTCTAAAGTTACAAATCGAATACTTAGCTCTATAACTAATTGAAAACAAAAAGCTCCCAAGAGAAATAAAATAACAATCCAGTTAATGAATTGAGCCATGGAAGTATTATCTGACAAGAAAACTAGAAAGGAAAAGAAGGGAGGCGCAGTGTCAAGCTTTCAATACATTCAATCTCAGGAGGTGACGTAGCCTCGAGCATCAAATGTTATAAGAAAACTAAGGGAGAGCATTCCAGCATTATTGGTGCACGGTTGGTGCATCTTAATTTGGAGCAAAATCAATTCCAAGCTCAAATTTGAGTCACTTGGAATTTAGGAAATCTTGTAAATAAATCTAAAATTGGTGTAAATATAGGCATCAGGGGAGTAATTCCACAAATCTCATGAAATCTAAATAAATGAGAGAATGGATTTGTCATCCAACAACCTCTCTCACATCATTCCATCTGCGCTTGACAATCTGTGTTCTTGTTTGAGTAGCCATGCAATTGTTTGACAGTCTGTGTTCTTGTTTGAGTAGCCATGCAATTGTTGCACATTCTCTTGTGTTTTCTTTTGTTCAGAAGCCATTGCCCTATTTCTGGCATTCTTCCTCCCATCTGACAAAGTTGCAGAGCACCCAAAATGTGAAAGAGTAGGAATTGAAAGAGGCACGACCACAGGGGTTTATGTATTAGGCAACTACTTATCCCAGCTCTACCTCTACCTATTGGTTTGACAATCCAATGGAGTTTTCTTGAAACAATCAAATGTTCCAAGAGATTTGTAGAATTTTATTATTGATATTTTTTTAATTGGAAAAATAAAATAACCCTTGGCAAAATTAGAATTAGCCAATCAGAATAAAGGAATTTATGACTGAAAAATAATTAAATAATAAAACACTTCAAAAATGTCTCCAAACCTTACAAATTTAATATTTTTTAGTAGGAAACTAATTAGCTAGTAACACCAGGGACTAATAATTAGAATTGAAAGTCTTATTAACACAAAAATAAAATTACAATATATATAATTATAATTATCATATTATTTATTAAAAAAAACCATTTTATATAATATAAAATATAATACTATTTAAAATTTATAAATGTCATAAATTTTAAATTTTAAATTAGTTATTTCGAAACTAATTAAACTTTTAAAAAGTAATTAATAAACTATATTTAAAATTTTATTATTTTTTCAACACTTAAATAGAACGTGTACATTTGATGAAAATTGGAAAAAAGATGATAACCCACAATCTTTTAAAAAATGTACAACATATTATTTTTGTTTAAGCTGGTGACACTAATAAAAGTTCACTGGTTAATAAATGCCCTCTACAATGTGCATTGCAAAGAAAAGAATAAACAATAAACATTAATGCACATTTAATGCAAAGCCCTAGTGATAGTAAATTTTCTAATTTTTGTTCGTAACAAATATTCTTCTTCTTGTCTTTTTTTTTTTATCATAGCCAATACAAATTGGGATAAATAGTTTGTTCTTAATTTTAAAAATAAGTAAGAATTATAGATTATAATGAACATTAGAACTTAAAAAAAAAAAATCCCCGAGATCGTGCCCTAGGTGATTTTGACGGCGTGGATGCCCCTCAGACCTTGGCTCTAAGCTGAAGAGGTTTCAAGCACGAGTGGGCCCGTATCAAGTTCTTAAAAAGTCTATGTGGTGGCCTTCACTGGTTGATAGCTCGCAAGCTTCATGCCTCGCTAGGCTGTCTCGCAAATCTGAACCCTCGATCAAAAAAAAAAAAAACATTAGAACTTAAATAATTCTATAATTTGTTTGGTGGAACTAATTGTAGTTTTGTTATTAATGAATGCAATAGTTTAGAGAGCTAATAATATAGATAGAACTCCCAATCTTGTATGAAGTTATTAACATGTGCCTTCTAGATTTTTCTTGACAAAATTGTGGTTCTCTCTTCTTTGTAGTTGAAAAGTCATATTGGTTTGTTAATTTTAAAAAGGATATGTGAATTATGTTTTAATAGATTCTATTTATTGATAAGTAGGAGATAATTTCTACAACAAGTCAAATTGTGATATTGCTATCAGGATTTAACTGTGTGATTTTGAGTCAAACTCATTGACCCATGTTTCATGAGTAGTGATTCAATATGAATCCATCTCTCATGAGAATAAATGGAACACTTAGCACTTATTGGATCTAGGTGATGCTCATGAGCGTGAAGCACCGAGACTTCTCGAGAGGTCACCCATCCTAGTACTACTCCAACCTGAGCGCGTTTAACAATGAAGTTTCCTCCATGGTTAAACCCAAAGCTTGCAACCCCATTTACAAAACCTTCACCAAGTGTTGTGCCTTATGAATCATTCATTAGAAAGCCTCTTAAGCTCATCAATTGATAAGTAGGAGATAATTTCCATAGCAAGTCAAATTGTGATATTGCAAGTTGAATTGTGATATTGCTATCAGGATTTAACTGTGATATTGCAATATCACAATTTGACTTGCTATGGAAATTATCTCCTACTTATCAATTGATGAGCTTAAGGGGCTTTCTAATGAATGGCTCATATGGCACAACACTTGATAAAGGTTTTGCAAATAGGGTTGCAAGCTTTGGGTTTAACCATGGAGGAAACTTCATAGTTAAATGTGCTTAGGCTGGAGTAATACTGGGATGGGTGACCTCCGGGGAAGTCCCAATGCTTCACCCCTGTGAGCATCACCTAGATCCAATGAGTGCTAAGTTTTACATTTATTTCCATGAGAGATGGATTTATATTGAATCACTACTCATGAAACATAGGTCAATGATTTTATCTCAAAATCACACAGTTAAATCCTGATATAAATATCACAATTTGACTTGCTATGGAAATTATCTCCTACTTATCAATTGATGAGCTTAAGGGGCTTTCTAATGAATGGTTCATAAGGCACAACACTTGGTGAAGGTTTTACAAATGAGGTTGCAAGCTTTGGGTTTAACCATGGAGGAAACTCCATAGTTAAGCGCGCTCAAGCTAGAGTAGTACTGGGATGGGTGACCTCTTGGGAAGTCCGAGTGCTGCACCCCTGTGAGCATCACCTAGATCCAATGAGTGCTAAGTGTTCCTCCCGGGCAGTCTCGATGCTTTACCCCTGTGAGCATGACTTAGATCCAATGAGTGCTAAGTGTTCCATTTATTCTCATGAGAGATGAATTCATATTGAATCGCTACTCATGAAACATGGGTTAATGAGTTTGACTCAAAATCACACAGTTAAATCCTGATAGCAATATCACAATTTGAATTGTTGAGGAAATTATCTACTACTTATCAATTGATGAGCTTAAGGGGCTTTCTAATGAATGGTTCATAAGGCACAACAATTGGTGAAGGTTTTGCAAATGAGGTTGCAAGTTTTGGGTTGAAACTCTGTAGTTAAGCACACTCAGGCTGGAGTAGTACTGGGATGGGTGACCTCCCGGGAAGTCTTGGTGCTTCAGCCTTGTGAGCATCACCTAGATCCAATGAGTGCTAAGTGTTCCATTTATTCTCATGAGAGATGAATTCATATTGAATCACTACTCATGATACATGGGTCAATGAGTTTGACTCAAAATATACAAAATTGAATGTAAATTATTTGATTAAAAAATTTATTTTTTTTTAATATAACTATTTATAGACTATAAATATGCTAGCAAACCATAAAGTAGGTACATTAACTATTGGTCAAGATGATTCAAGATAAATGCCAACAATACATAGTCAATTTGTCTTTTGTTTTTTTTTCTTAATTTTCACATACAAAAATTTACATTAACTTTAAGAAATTATGCATAGACCAATCAAAAATTAAATTTATTACAATCTTACTACACTAATGAACATATCTTGATTTAAACTTATCCATATACATTTATTTAATTACAATCAGGCTTTATCTTTCTTTGACAAGCATCGTTCAAGAATTTTCCAATCCTCACAACATTCAAAATCGAAATTGTAGTTTTCGTCTGATAAACATGCAATTTTCGCGTGCAATTAAAAATATAATAGCCACCCGAAAAGTCAAAGTGCTCTTCCATCACAAATTGAACACTTGGTATTAATTCCGCCTTAAAAATGTGAAGTCGGTGAAATCGTTTTTATTATGTTCCTTAATTATTATGGGGAGCTTGATACTTATCCTCCGCCTAAAGGATATGGCATCCACGTGATGACCCTTACCTGTCTAATAACATTTTTAATATATATATATATATATATATATATATATTTCAATGTTTTTAAAATCTATTCCGACAAATTATATCACCAATGTCATGTGAATGGGACCACTAACTCTATTATAAAATAGACGTTCTAGATAATAGGTTTACAACCTAAACTTAATGTCAACCTCTTCTTTAAGGATTATGAAATTTCTTATTAGGGTCTATTTGGTTGTAAGAATTGTCGAATGCAACATTCATTTATGCTGGGATAAGTTCTCTTCTCTATTTGTGTATTCTTAAAATAAGTTTTGGAATATCATTTGAACTTGTTTGATTGACCTGGAAGAGGAGTCAAAAAATGCATATTCTATGTTTGGTTGCAACAATTAAAATAAGAATTAGAATAATTTTTTTTAACAAGAGCTCTTTGCGAGTTGGAGTCCCTGCTTTTTGGCAGGGTATAAAAATGAACTATTAAAAGGATTGGTAGTATGTAAAAATGAACTATTAGAAGGATTATTCAGGAAAATTGCAATTGTCAATTTGCAAGTACATTGTTTAAAAAAAAATACTATGTGCAAGTATTTTAAGTTAGATGGTAAAATTGCAATTGTCAATTTGCAAGTACATTGTTTTAAAAAAAAAATATGTGCAAGTATTTTAAGTTAGATGGTTGGTTTGTAAAAATTTAATACTAATGACAATTTTATTTTTAAAAAAATATTCAACACCTAACCCTTAAAATGTGGAACGATGACATGAAATATACATAGCATGAAGGATTCTTACCATTTTCTACTTAATTATTATTGTTAAAATCTCGAGCTCATGATCTATTTTGCTATTATAAAACCCTATCATTTTATCTAGCAAGGGTAATTCTTCCCTTCATTTTGTCACTAGCGATGCTCATTTACTATGCCAATCCAATCAACTGGTTAAATGAGTTTTTACTGTTGTTGAACCTTTTTTTAACCTCTGATTCAACTAGTTTTCCATTGATTACACATATTAAAAGTATAATCTTTCTTTCTTTTTGTCATGATCATTGTATCTATGGGACAATTGTACATATGAATTAAAAATATCTTATTGCAAAGGACAATCAACTAACAACTTACCAAAATATATAATATATAAATATTAAATTTAACAAATTGAATATGGATACCAACATAAAAAGGTGTCTGTTGAAGACATCTTGCTCTCATACATTTTTTTAAAAATATTTTTTGTAATTAAGGTGGACATCATTTATAAAAGTCTTAATATATTTGAAGTCTATAAGAATATACTAAGTTCTTCTTCTTGACTAATGAAAGGTTCAAGTTACATTTTCAAAGATTCTAGTATATACGTGTATGGGAATATGAAAAATCTATCATCTGAAATCTTGATATAGGCATAAAAGAATATCTATTAAAAATATTTTGTTCTTGTAAGTTAATTAAGAAATAATTTTCTTTTATATTAAAATAAATTATCATAACATCATTTTTAAAAAGTCTTAATAATCTTAAAATTCATAAGAATATATTAAATTGTAGTACGCATGTGAATATAAAAAACAATAATAACAAGATAACTACAAAACAAATCCAACAAATATGTCAACAATTTACGACATTAATAAATTAACTACATAATCATAAACTATACCATTTTTTAACTAACAATACAAGCCTTACTAAAAATAAATAAATCTAAAAATAAATATCAGATTTCCAATATATTATTATAATTGCTTCATCCTCTTTAAAAATCATATAATATCGTCCTAGAGTGTGGGAAAGCTTAAACATAATCTAGTTTAATTTAAAATGTGGAAGGATCTTAAGAACTTTGGAAATTACAATTTTTTTAAAAATATTGAATAAATTTACATTAAGCATAAAAAATTAATAATACAAAATTAACTAGAAATTATAAAACAATATATTTGCCATTTAAAAATATTAATTGAACTATCTAAACATTTAAACTATAAATTGCATTTATTCTTCTATCTAAAAAAATTTAGAAAAAGATGTTAGTAATTGTCACGTAGAACTTAAAGGTGAGTCCATCATGTTAAAAAAACACTGGCAATATTTGAAATTAGAAAAAGTGACAACAAAATAAATAAAAAACAATGACAAACGACACTTGTAAAGAAACCCTAGTAAACAGCCAAATACAATTACACAGTCCCTTGGCGAACTCTTTGTACGCTCTGCGCCGCAAATTTGGAGGTTGCTTATTACAGAGCATCCAAAAATGTCGTTATATTTAGCGGGCTTCTTTTTCTAAAACCACAGACAAGTTTAGCAATGTTTTCTTTTGCAAACTGCTCGTCCTTGCTGTAAAAATGATGTAACAGAAGTTGATAAGATGTCTATGGTTCGAATCGCGAGGGCTCAGCTTTGTCTTCTTTAAATAATTTAAATTTTTATGTTTCAACGTATCTGATGAAATCATGTTTCTAGATTATTTATAATGATCTGTATCAAAAGTTGGAATAGTAGATCCTTGTTTTGCTGTTGAAGATTTTCGTGGTTATGTTTGTGTTTGAATAACAGGTTCTTTTCGAATCCAATGGAGGTCAGCAGCTGTATTGTGGAGAATTGGCCATGGAGATTCGCGCGGTTAACTTTCCAAAAATTTTTTAAGAAATGAGATTAGATGTGACAATTCATAAATGAATTTTGACCAACATATTAATTGCATTCTTATCTTTATGATTTTTCTTACATTTTCCAATTCAAAAAATAAAATATATGCCCAGGAAAATAACATTTAGCCAATCAGAAAACCAGATTTTTGTTCTCATAAATGAATTAAAAAATATACAGCATCAAAGGTAGGGACTAATAATTAAAATTTATTTTTTTAGTTTGATAATATTTAAATAAACAAGCTTTTTAATTTATAAAAACTGGCTTGTTTATTAATTTTTTAAAAGACAAATGATTTTAAGTAGCATGTATTTTATTTTTATCAATACACAACCTTTGAAATTCTTTGAAATTCAAACAACATATTATATTATAAATTTTAATTTTAATTCTCAGTCAAATCAACTTATTTTAAAATCATATTCAATATTGTTTATAACTACTTAAATTTTAAGTGAGATTTTTAAATATTTATGTTTATTATTTAAAAAATGAAAAAGTTAATATTTTAAATTATAAATATTTGATAGAATATTTTAAAATTTTAAACATTAAATATAAGTATAAATTTGAGTATAAGATCAAAACTATGTTTAAATATGTTAAAGAGAATTAAAATACAAATAAGTTAAGGTCATCAATATGATATTTAAATGATCTTTCAACATAGTTTTAATTATAAGGCTAAACAAAATTTATTTGTAAAGATAATTTTATAAAAGTTTTTAAAAGATATGATTTTTTTTAATCATTTTTGTTATTTTTTTAAAAAATCACATATAAAACTTTAAATAATGTTGATTTATATTCGAGCGACAAAATGCAATGGAGTGGCAAAGTCACAAACCTAACAACCCATCAAATTGGGTTTATTTAAAAATTGGAATAAGAATAAGGTATTCTTATTCCATCTTTTTTAAGGAATTCCGCTATGTTCATTTTGGGTTCAAATTAGGATAGATAAATTCTAATTCTAATTCTAATTTTGTATTTTGTAAAATGCAAGTATTTAGATTTTCCTATTCTCGTCTCATTCTTGGAGGCAAATGGTGCCTTAGATTATCTCCCCTATACTTCATTGCAACTTTGAATGCATCTTACACATGGCTACATTAAAGCCAACAAGATTTAAGGGTGTGTTATTTTATTTTGTATGTGCATTTTATGTATATACAACTTACCTTTATGTTTTCATGATTTCTTATTTTTGTTTCATTACTCCATGTACTATGTAGTCTCTATTTTTCTTGTATATAAATTTGTGGACCTATTCCATCTTTTGATCTTTAGGTTTCCTTTCCTATTTTGAGTTGTTTGTATTTTTATTCTATGTATGATTAACATAGATCAGGATTTGGTACCACCATTTCCAAAAAAATTGTTTAATCTTTCATTATGATAGTAGCCCACCTTTATTGATGTGTTCATTAATATACAAAGGGTTGTAAAGTGCTTTTTATTATTAGTTATTTATATTAAATTAAGGCAAAGTTACAAATAATAATAATTACACTAGGTAGTTGGAAGAGAGATACATTGCTAATACAAATCAATACAATATAAATAGAACATGACAAACCCCTAGAAAAATATGCCAACAGTTGGCATTACAATGAGAGAACATGACAAAACACTTTGCAAAGATCCACATGGAAAATACTTAGTTCTAAAATGTTTTTATTGAAGGGGGTATATCTTACTTGTGAAACTTTGTGGGAATTTTTTTTCTATTATATAATGGTGTTCAATATTGTATGCTTGTATTACTTTATTGAGTGGGTCTCTTTTCTCATTCTTCATAGATCTTGTTAGTAACTTTTCATCAATATTAGTGGATTTTCTTCATTTTTCCACACAAGTGATTATTATAAGATTTGTATTTAAAAATATGATGAGATAGTCTCACCTTTTAATAATATACATAGGGAACTTGCTTCATTAGGTATTGTTGCACCTAACAATTTCATATTCTTTCAACATTTCATGATAGCTTTTATCATTTGTTACACTCTTACTTCCCTCTCTTAGATAGCTTAGTGACATGCATTTATGAATTTGGGTTACTTATTTGTCCTAATGGTTAGATTTATAATTATCATACTCTCGCTACTACTAACGATGTGTTTCTACATGATTATTTTTGTTCGTTATCTTATTTCTTGTATATGTTTTATGACTCTTTGATAGTGATGACATGATTTATGTAACGCCCCGCCAAGGGATCCAAAAGAATTAACCTAAAGTTTTACTAAGTTTGCTAAACATTTTTTTTTTTAAAGTAAGAATGTATAACATACACATCAAACACATAGTAGTGGAAGCCATAATATGTAATCATCAACAACCATACATAATAGGTTACATTCCTTAAGGATCCCAAGATGTTGAGTCACATTTAAATTTAATTAATTCTAAGTCTATCAACTACTACATCCACATGAAAGAATAATAAGAAAGTCCAATGTCCATATAATATACATTTGTTCCGAATGCCTCTTGGCAAATTAATTCGGAATGCTCAATCATCCACTGTACATGTCACAGGGTATGAAAGGCTTAAAAGAATATACATATGTAAAAAAATAAAGATACATCATCCTCAAATCCATGATACAAGTACAATAAAATAAATGAAATCATTCACCATACATGATACATTCATACATCCATAATGATCCATGAACAGAATGAAGGTAAATGCCAACAAAGAATACTCCAGCTACGGTGTCTCAGATGGAATCTCAATGGTAAGAGTAAAAAGCACTACCACCCGACCATGTGGAACCTAAATGGTCCACTCCCACCGTGCTGAGGAGATAGTCTCAAGTCCCAAACAGGATATCAAAACACAAAACACAAGTACTCTCTAAGTTTGAGAAAACCTAAAAGTATACTAACTCAAAGGTTCCAACATAGATAGACATCTAAACCCAGAGGCACACAAGACATGTAGGAAACCTACTATGCAAGCAAAAAAGTGTCATCACATGAATCACATTGGAAGTTACCCAAGCAATCCCTCAGGAATCTTGGGTCCCCAGTAATCCTACGGCCACTAGTATCCTCTCATATTGACGAGGCATACTATGGAATGCAAGGTCGCAACCAAGTGTTCTCTCTACCCCATCCTAGTCTATACTAGCACTCAAGGCATGGGAGAGAACATACAGTTATCTTATTAGGTTCATTTAAGTCAGTATTTAGGTGAGATGTTTTCACTTATTAAAAAAAAAAACTTACAATGAGTCATCCCCAGAGCCACTTCGAGTCTCCCGTCCCTCATTACAAGCCACTTCTCGAAACTACACATAGATAACCTACCTTAGGCTCATGAAATCACAAAACACAAAATCACCTCAGTGCTATTCAAGCGACTGGAAAGCATCAAAAGATAAACCACAATAGTCACATCAGTTCTCCACGAGAAACTGGAAAGCATCAAATAATAATCATAATGATCACAACAATCCTCTATTAGCAACTGAAGGCATCAATGATAAGTCACAATATCCATCGGTTCTTAGCAAGCAATCAGAAAAACTATCCCAAAATAAATCACAATACTAATCGAAGAATCCAAAATGGTTAAGTCAAAACATGTCACAACATGACATCATAAAAAAAAAATCACTTAAAACATCTTAGCTTCACACAAGGAAACTGGAAAGCAATATCATTTAGTAAATACAAACATGGCATAGAGCATATCAACACATCACTGTGGTTGAGTTTAGAAAGATTGAGACTAAAACTACATATCATCTCAATCACATAAACCCCCGGGCCTTTGGTCAACATCTAATCAATCCCCAAAAACCCCCAAACACAAACATCATATATTAAAACAAAATGTAGGTATCAAGTTTTGGTTCGATTTGAAAACATGTTAATCAATGAGGTTTCCATTTTGTTTCAAGGTATGTTTCAAGTTCAAAAGATTTCTAGATAATCCTATAGGTTGACCCATTTACTTGTTCAAATGAAAATACGATTACCCTCCCATCATATTTTAAAACAATAATTCTATAATTTTACCAAATAGTATTCATCATTAATTAACTTTAATTTAATTAATTTTAATTAAAGTAATTAATAATTATAGGTCTAAACACTCATATTAATATCTTCATTAATTATCAATTTATTAATATTTAACCAAAAGCTTATTAATAAATTAATATTTACAAAACTATATTTAAAAAGCATTAATAGTTAAATTATTAAGTGTTAATAAAACTATTAACAAAACATTATAAATAATAATAAAGTTGATACATTAAAAATAGTATATATAACACTAAAATCCTTTATATATATATAATATTAATTCAAATAATAATTAAAAATTTAATATAACTTTAGTGCAAAATAACAAAATTGAATTCATATGGGATGGCATGTAAAAGTTTTAATTAAAACAAAGTAAGCGATTTAAATCGCTAACCTACGACACTCGTACGTTGCTCAAGGACAACTGTTGCAAGAATAAAGTTTTTAAATAAATTTATTTATTTTATAAACTTTATACATATACTAAATTTAATACACAATTCCTTTCAAATATAATTTTATTTATTTTATGAAATTAATAATTATTTATAATTTATTAAACTATATATATATATATATATATATATGTATATTGAGATTTTTTTCATCTTTATTCCAATAGAGCAAATAATAACAACCATCCAAATTTAGAATTTCATCCTTAGATTCTACCATTTCCTGATTAAATCTTATATTCTTTGATTTAGAAACTCAAATTTTTTTCCTGATCTCTTTTCTAATCCCTACGTATATAGAAGATTAATTATCAAGCATCTGTTAATTTTCAATATTGGAATGTTTAAACTTTCATTACAGAGAATCTATAGGCACGAAGAAGACAAGAAGTAGGAAAATTGCGTAATTAATCAGTGATCACAAGACCCTACTTGATCCTGATGCTAATTCTAAAACCTCGAAAAACCTGTGAGAGAATTCGCTCCTCTCAATAACTTTCCTCTGAAACACTTTCCTAAAATTCTCCTTCTGAAATTCGTTGCCAAAAGATGTCTCCCAAAATTCCTGTCTCCCCAAATTTTTTTCCAAATTTGATCTCCCTCAAAAATGAACCCCCAAGTTGTGATAAAGAGTTTTCTCCTCAAATCGGGGCACTAATTGTGCGTTCACCCGAGAGGACTTCTTGTTCAACTGAGTTAACTCTAAAATTCACTTGTATTAATCTTTGCTTTATCTTTTAATGCACATTAAATGAATTATTAAATAACTTAATTTATTTTTCCTCTTGACTTCTATTTTAATCTTTATTACTTTTAAACCCATGCACACTTTATGAAATTACAATAACATTATTATTTTCACTTATTTTATCTTTTTAATTAATTTCTTTTATTTTCAACTCATGCTCGCATCATGCGATCTAGAAACTTTAGTAATTTAATATTTTTCAACTTTTAATTTATTTTAGAAACTTAATTGATAGAATATTTAATTAACTTAAATAACAATAATATTTATCATTTATTTAAAAATGAACTCTAAATATATTATTATTAAATTAAATAAATATTATCACGTTCCAAATTTATCCTTGAACTTTTATCTCCAATTTTAGTTCTTTTATTTAATTAATTTATCAATTAATTAAATATTAAAGATATCATATTAATTCTCCATTAAATTAAATCATTAATTAATCTTTTTTTAATTAGACTTAATCAATAGAAAATACATCAAGGACTCATAAAGCAACATACGAAAACGCATCATAGAAAAACACATACTAAATCAAACAAAAGGGTTATAATTTTGAAATTACATCATCTGATGCATTCGGAGGGTACTTAACTCAGATCCTTGTCCTAATATCAATTAGGACAATTGGCTAAAGGGTTTCGGATTTGGACTTAAGAGTTTATCTCCCCTCTCTTACCATTGAGATAATGCAATATGGTACACTCATCCTGGCAATTCAGGGAAGTCGATACCCGATACCTGCAACCTACATAAAATCCATGCATGTATAGACACAATATTCTAAGCTAAAAAGACAATGGCAGGAAGTGGTGCATCGTGTAGATCCCGACTAGCAGGTGACTACGACTCCCTTCCTTAACCACATTAGAAACACCATACATAAAGAAAACAAACACGCACACCATACACATGCAGTATGGGGTAAGTATCCATAAGAAAGTACATGTGATAATAAACCATCTAACTAATCATCATCAATAACTGAAAACATTGAATAATCATCATATATGCATGAAATATAGAGTACCAAGTAATCTCATCATATAATCAACTAAGTCTGAAATAATATTTGAAAATCTGAAAGTAATGCTACTAAATATCAAGTATAAAACTGGCCTAAAAGAGTTTGGCAAGGATGACTGAAATGCGACTTAGGGGCAGGCACTACAATTTACATTAATGGCTCTTCTTTCATGAAAACAATATAATTTGTATTCTTAATGTTATTTTTTTGTGATTCTGTATTATACATATTTAGTGATACATTTGATTTATAACTTTCTTCATTTTTTAAAAATCAAAGTCTTAATGATGATGTTATTATTTATCACATGGTGTTGCAAAAGATGGGCATTATTTAGAATGAACAAAATGTTTGTAACAAACATAATATAATGAAATTAAATATATGTATTATTCTTCACAATGTTGGTATTATTAGATACCTATGAAAATGCATTTAATAGAAATAGAAAGGATATCATAAAGGTAAATAGTTTGTATGTCATTAAATTTTTCATTTATATTATGGTTATATAATTGATGTTATGTAGACATTAATTGATAAAGATTTGCTATTGTTTAATTGACGTCACGTTTATATTCCTTTCACTTTTGGATCTTATATATGCTCCCATACAATATTTCACTTTCAATCCTAATATTTTTTGTGAGGGTATTGATCTTGTTTGAAACAACAATTGGAACAATTGTTATGTTGTCATTGATGCCAAACCTTACTAGCAAGACATTTACTAATAGTGTAGAGTGCCATATAAGTTGATTGATGAAGAGGATTTGAAAAGAGAGGCAGTTGTTGGAAATACAAGAGGAGTAACTAAGAGGGGAGGGATGAATCAGTTACCACTAAAACAATTCCAAATTTTTTAGATCTCAATAAAAACTTTCTTTTAACTCACAACTCGGTTAGAACTAGATATTCATTGTAACTTGGTTAAGAAAGCAATCTTAAGATAATGATGTTCATTAACCTTTAATAACTTAGTTGCTGAAAGATAAAGCTGTAGAAAATAACATAAACACATGACACACCAAGATTTAATGTGGAAACCCAATTTGGGAAAACTACTAATGCAAATAGTTACAACTTTTTAGTCTTCTGAAGTGAGCCCTGTTAGGAGCCAACCCTATTAAAGGTAACAAAACACACTGTTAGGTGTGACCCTGTTAAAGGATTTAAATTAGCCTATTAGGAGTGACCTTGTCAGAGGTCTTAAGACACTTCAATCTAGAAATGTCACCTAGTTAGAGGATTTACAAAATGATTGTTAAGTCAACTCTATTAAGAGATTTCTTCACCACCACAATTGTTAGATAGTAACAATGATTGACTTGATTAATGAAGCAAAAAGATTGTAGATTCAAATCATTATTTTAGTTTATCCTTTGGATCCTCCCTAATCAAAATATTCTTTGCAGCTCCTTGGATACTCTGCTCTAAATTGGATATCCTTCTTTATTTGCATATTATCTTCTTCTTCTCTTTCTCATATTTTAATCCACGACTTGACCTTTCATATATATGAAACCCAATGTCAAGTTAGCTTGAAAACCCTTTTAAATAAAAAAATAACATCCACTGAGTCAGCTTGCATAATCCAACTAATAGATAAAACTAATTTGTTGAAGTTTGGCTAAAACTGGGTCACTCAGCTACCACTGAGTTTCTTGGTAACCGACCTAACTTGGTTTACACTGAAATCCTTTAGTAACTAACCTAATTCGGTTATACAGGAATTTCTTAACTTTCTCAGCTAATACTAGAGTAATTTGAACTTGGTTCCAACTAAAAATACTTAGTTAGAGT
This sequence comes from Cupressus sempervirens, assembly GCA_028749045.1. Lineage (NCBI taxonomy): Eukaryota > Viridiplantae > Streptophyta > Pinopsida > Cupressales > Cupressaceae > Cupressus > Cupressus sempervirens. The sequence continues at coordinate 122,292,583 of CM053785.1, read as the reverse complement.
ATAACATTTGTGTAACATCAATGACAATATACAATTGAATAATTGTTATCAATAATCTCCTGCTTTGGCATTGATGGAAACAACACATGTCCTTAAGAAAAGAAAACTTAGACCAATCAAATGATATATAAGATTTTAGAATATCCTTAGTTTCATTTTGATTCTCTATTCATCCATGAGAACTCCCTTTGCCATCTTATCTTCAGACTCCATGAGATCAAGTTCTCCCTCTTGTAGATTACTGGCTCTGATTCTTCTCTAATTACACCAATCTCTCTCAATCAATATATGACATGATTCTCTCCCTCTTTTATATCAAATGCCAAACACTTGACATAGTGATTTTACAATGTACCTAATGTACTAATTCATATGTAATGAGCTCTAATTTCTTTGCATCAATTTGATAGATCTTCATAGTAGTTTGGTTGATGCATCACTAATCTGTACTCTAGTGAGCATTAGATAGGGGAATGACCCCTAGCTTTCCTCTTAGATACAAAAATTCATCCTTAGGTAATGGTTTGGTAAATATACCAACAACCTTCTCCTTTATGTTAACATATTCCAATCTATTCTCCTTATCTTGAACTAATTCTCTCATAAAATGATACTTGATTGCAATGTGTTTGGTCTTGGTGTGCACCACTGGATTTTTCTGATTGCACTTGTGCTATCATAATAGATAACCACTGGATCCTTGATTTCTTCTTTCATTCCCAATAATAGTTGCTTGAACCACATTATGTTGGAGCAATTAACTTCTGCATGAACATATTCTACCTCTGTTGTAGATTGAGAGATGCAATTATGCTTCTTACTTGTCCAAGATACTAACCTCTTTCCAAGAAAGAATGCTTCTCCATTGGTGCTCTTTCTATCATCAATGCTTTCAGCCCACTCAACATCAGTAAAGGATTTCAACCAGAAGTTCCCTCCTTTCTTGTACCATAGACCATAGTCTTCAATGCCTTTTAGATATCTCATAATTCTTTTGATTGCCATCATATGATTTTTTATGGGATCTATAGAGAATCTTGCAACTATACCAACTGCTAATGCAATATCAGGTCTTATATGAACACCATACTAAAGTTTCCCTATCATAGATCTATAGGTAGTCTGATTTACCTCTTTTGAATCATCATTCTTGGATAACTTATGTCCATTAGACATAGGTGTTCCAACTGGTTTGGAATCTTCCATTCCAAATGTCTTCAATATCTATTATTTCTGCAACTCGACTTCTTCTAACTAAGATTCAATTAGAACTATTTCTAACTCAGGTTACACTAGATGCAACTTGAGTTGCACTGGTTGTGACTTGGGTTGCACTAGCTACAACTTGATCTCTTCTATCTAAGAGTCAGTTCCCACAATCTATGACTCAAGTTCCTTTGGATTGTAAATTTAGATCATTGTTCTAGTTTATCCTCTGGATCCTCCCTAATTAGAATATTCTTTGTAGCTCCTTGGATACTCTGCTCTAAATTAGATATCCTTCTTTATTCACATCTTATCTTTTTCTTCTCTTTCTCATATTTCAAACCAAAAATTAACTTTTCATATATATGAAACCCAATGTCAAGTTAGCTTGAATACCCTTTCAAATAAACAAATAAAATCCACTATGTCAGCTTGCATAAACCAACTAATAGATAAAACTAATTTGTTGAAGGTCAGCTAAAACTAGGTCACTTTGTTACCACATAGTTGCTTGGTAACCGACCTAATTCAATTTACACTAAAATCCTTTGGTAATTGACCTGACTCAGTTTATACAAGAATTCTTGAACTTTCTTGGTTGATACTGGAGTCTTTTGAATTTGGTTCCAACTAGAAATGCTCAATTAAAGTATAGCATTTGTGTAACATCAATAATAATATACAATTGAATAATTGTTATCAACAATAACTAGATGGACTAGTAAAGTTGTTGAGTGAAGAGGAGCAAGTATGTTCAAATTACAATAGGCACTTGATTAGTTAGTCTTTGACAAGATAATGCATTGTTTAATCATCATATGAATTTAGGAAGATAGTTAAGTTGGAGTATAGAGAGTAGAGTTGAAAAAAGTGAAGAGGCATAGCATTGTCGAGTATCAATTTTAATAGGCTAATGAAGCAGGAGATTAAGGAACTTAAGAGATAGACCAAAAAATATATTAGCCAAGTGTTAGTTGTGTCCAAACAAGGTGAACAAGAAAATGTAGTAGCGAGAGAACATAGTGAAAACTGAGTGAGCCAATGTAAGCTGAGTGATGGGCATAATAATAGAGACCAAGTGATCTAGTGATGACCAAGTAGACAAACACAATGATGACTAAGTGTTAGAAAAATAATAGTTTTTGAAAGAATCAAGATTTGAGGCTAATACAGTTGAATTTTAGGATTGGTCAAAACACGTGAAAGATAAGGATTGATGAGATGACATATTTAAAGCAAGAATTGAGTTTTTTAAGTGACCAAAGGAAAGGATTTAAGAGAAGTTTCTAAACATGTCAAGAAAATAGGACACAATGATTGATAGATTCATTGAATATTATCAAACCCAAAGATCTACAGTGATGTTTAAGCGACAAAAGATCAAAACTTCATATTTAAGGAGGGATAAGAGATGTTTTCTAAGGTTGGCTCATTATTGATTGGAAAATTTTTGGAGAACCTATGAAGAACAAAGTAGCAGAGGTATAGTGGAAGATTGGTGAATGTGATTGCTTGAAGGGTTGCCAAGTAGATCATAGATGGAGACTATAATGAAGTTTGGTCAATGGACCAACAAAAGAGCCAAATGGAGATCCAAATTTTTAAAGTGAGTTGTATCTTAATAGATCAAACCTAAATGTTACTTTCTCCATTATGGCAGTTAAAATATTTTAATCAAGGTTGACTTTGCAATCATTTGTAAGTCCTCTTATCAAGGTGACATTCTAATGGAATGATCCAAAGTCCTCTAACAAGGCCACTCCTAACAAGGTGATTAAATCCTTTAACAAGGTCACACCTAATAGTGCATTTTGCAACCTTTAACAGGGTTGACTCTTAACCGAGCTCACTTCAGAAGAGTGAAACAATGGTAGCATGTTACTTCGTAGTTTTTTCAAAATTAGGTTTCCACATTAAATTCTAGTGTCTTACATGTGTGAATGTTATTTTCATATGCATGTTATTTATTGATGTTTATTTCTATTAGTTGGCCACATACTAAACAAAAAACTAAGTGCTAAAATGAATAAGTGTATTTACAATTAAGTTTCTATATTGGCTGAGTGAGTTTATGAGATTGAATAAGTTGTTTGAAGTTGTTAAAATTTTAATTGGTACATTTGGACCAAAGGATAACTTATTCACCCCCTCCCCTCAATTATTCTAAATATTCTAATAATTGGTATTATAGCTCTTGGTGCTCATAAGGAAAGTTTGAAGGGACTTAAAGCTAAAGACCAAGATGTACAAGAGAGAGGTACCTAAGTTGAACAAAGATAACTTCCCAGCATGGCAACACTTGATGAGATTGCATCTTTCTAGAGTTGGAGATTATGCACTATACTATTTGGACATTGAATACATTAAAGTGCTTAGACCCATGACAATTGAGAAAATCAAAGAGAAGAAGGAGCATAATCAAATGATGATAAATCTGGCATCTTCCCTAACTTATGTTGAATTTGATGATGTGAAGGAGTGCGCTACGACAAAGTAAATATGGTACAAGTTGGCACATATTCAAGGAGGTGACAATAATGTGTTGAGGGCTTAAGAAGGAAGCATGAGAGACAAGTTTGATGACAAGAGAATGAAAGAAGGAGAGATTGTTGCACAATATTTTGGATGAATCAAAGAGGTTGTGAATGCTATTCGAGGAGTTGGAGGAGACATATCTGATGAGACTATGATAAGAAAGGTATTGAGCACTTTACTCCCTAGCTATGCAATTAGAGTATCTGCAATACAAGAGCTGAGATGTACACTTGGTAATGATATGACCTTGGACAGTGTAATTGGTAGACTCGGGGCATTTGAATTTTCAAATTTTGATAACTACACACTGTAATACCCCAAAATTAGCTCATTGCCATGATACCAATTCTAGTCTATTTTTGACCAATCCTAAAGTCCTATTCCATTAGGCAAATTCTTATTTGGCTACTCGCTACTTGACTTAATTGTCAAATGCAGAAAACCCTAATCTACATTCATCATGCTTATTATTTAATTCTTATAGTATTTACTCATATTAGTCACATTAAACCTATTGATTAATATATAATTTAATTACTAAGTATTTATACTTTAATTAAATTAAATTATATCCTAAGGCTAATGTACTATGGAATTAAATTTATTTAATTTAATAAATGTGCCTATTTTAATTAATTAAATGAAATTATTTAATTAAATGGAGTACTTACTTCTAATTAATTAAACAAAGTTATTTAATTAAATGGGAAGCCATTCCTAATTAATTAAATGAAGTTATTTAATTAAATAAGAAAAGTGTCTCTAATTAATTAAAGGATTATTTAATTAAATAGAAAAGGTAATTATGAGAGTATATCTCATTTTATTAAATTAAATATCTCACCAAAATCTCTTTTCAGTTCAAAAAGGGAAATTTCCAGTTCACTATTGATAAAAAAGGAATTAAATCAGTTAACTCCTTATTCTACTCAAATTAAATCAATTAACTCCTTTTTCTACTCAAATTAAATCAGTTAACTCTCTTTAATTTGGGAATCTTCCTTTATGACTGAACTTCACCTTTAATCCTGACTATTGATTGAAATCGATCTCAACCGTTGATGGATTCCAGGAAAGTCTATTTAAGAGGACCTCATCTCTTTATTTTGAGAGAGGATGAATTTGTAATTTGCATCAAATTGCTGTTGGAATTCATACTCGCATTTGCTCACATTTGCTCATATTTTGCATACATCTTGCATTCTTAGTTTAAATTCATTTAGCATAATATGCATACATTTTAGCATAGCTTTCTTTTACATGTTCTTAGATTAAACGTGCATATTCCATTCTAGATTAATCTACATTCTCATATAGATTAATTTCATTTCTTAAATCCTTCGTTCTTAGAGGATCTGGTTGCTTAAACACCTCAAATCTGAGGATATCTAACAAGCAATTCCCTTTAGATAGAAGGCAATAGGTCGCCTTGCCGGCTGATTTTCAGATGAACAATCCAATGTTCATTCCGAGATGAATCCGCAAATAAGGACCATGTTGAAGTGTGTGTGTTAGCAGAGGCCGCATATTCACGCATACATTTCTGGCGCCCACCGTGGGGCCGAGAAAATCAATTTTTCTGGCCTCTTTCTACATTTTTTTAATCATTTTTTTGTTCTCTATCTATACTGTTTTGTACAGATTCGAGAATCTTCACGCGAGACTGTTCATTTTCACATGAGGATCTAGAATCTTCACGCGAAGATTCTTTCCATATCGCACGAGAAATCACATGAGTGCGTGAAACTTCGCGTGACACCTGTTTCGTCGCGTGGGCTGAATATAATTTTGCGCGGGTCGTAAAAATTCTTCACGTGGACTGTCAGGAATTTTGCGCGAGAATCTTTTGACAGAGGCTATTTTTGCATTGATTTTCGTGTTTTTTGGTTTTCTGCTAACTGCTCACGGTTTCTAGTTTTTCTGTGTTTTCTGATTATTTGGAACAACATAATAGCGATTTGCGGGACAATTCGAAAAGCGTGATAAAGTTGCTAAAAATAGGTAAAATGTCTACTAAGCACGTTGCAAGGATTACCAGGTAATTCTCTTTGACTGATAACCCTTCATTTGGAGCTAAAATGAACATCTCTTGTATCAAGCTTGTGTGTATTTCCTTCCATGTTCTCATTTTACAAAACATGCATAATTTGATACTAGGTTGTGATCTCTATTAGTTTCATCTAGCAGGCTTAGTTATTAGTGATAGATCTAATTAGCTATCTTGGGTTATTGGACTCGCTAATCCGCCAACCCCTTGTTTCACCTTGTGGTTGCAAGATCAGCACCACGTTAAAGGGGAGGGGTCTAGAGGAAAGAAGCATTAAATGCTCCACAAGGAAACCCTTTTGTGCTTTCTAGAACTCACTAGTTTTTGAGTTGTGGACTCATTTTGGCTTGTGTGAGGGGTTAAATGTTCCACATCTTTAGACTCACCTCGCATTAGTTAAAGCGTTAAGTGTACTGCCTTGTGCTCTTTGATTACTTTTGGATAGATTTGCTTTTGGGAATTAACATCTGTACACATATAGTAATTAGACCCCCATGAACACTATTCATGAATCTTGAGAGAGTGGGTTCCTAGTGAAACTCCTCTCTAAGATGGATTACTTATAGGTGGGGAGGATACTTTGAGCATCTCGTAGATAGATGAATCTTCAACTTGTTGATTGAGGCATCCTTTCTCCGGAGAGGTTGATAGATCACTAGGAGTTGATATCATAGATCTTTAAGAGATACTTTTAGTTTAGCGTGTCAGATTAATCTATCTGCTTTGATTGGGCTAAAAGTGAAAAGGTGTCAAGACCTTGAATATAGAAGCTAAATCCCCTTGTGGTACACTATTGTGAGTCGGTCACCTTTAGAGAGGGTTAACCGTAGCAGACAATCCCTCTATAGGGCAAACTATGTTGATGGAACCTCAAGCAGTAATAGCCATTTTTGACGTGGTAGTGACAACTGCTATATAAATGTCTTTGTGGAAGAAATCTCCATGCGTGTGGCTCATTGTGGGTTGTCAGATCTCCCCAATAGCTCTTGAAGATTAAGTTCTCAGACTGTGTTGAAACCTCTGTGCGCCAGGATTGGAGGTCACCCCTATGAGTCATAAAAGTTACAGAGTCAAAACATTACTAAAAACCTTAGAGAGGCCAATTTTTCATTTTCTAGGAATGTGTGCAATGATTGTAAAACTCTTTGTAAACACACACAAATAGCTCTCCTAGGGATTAGCACAAACTAAGTCACTTGATTGTTCATGCGCAAGGTTGCTTTTGCCCTTGCTTATTGTTTTCAGATGTGCTTGAAATCACCCGCTTGCTATTCTATGTGCCTGTTTATTTGCTTGGTTACTAAAATGATCAAATTTAAAGTCTAGAAACTTTGTCAAAATCAGTCGCTATTGTGAAACTATTCTGCCTTTTCACGTGAAATCATTTGGGTCTCACGCAAAATCATCTAATACTCACACGAAATTAAACTTCTGTTGTGCATCTTCGCACAATCCTGTGAACTTCTTCATGCAAAATTAAATCACTGTCATTGAATTTCACGCGAGACAGAAAACTTCTTCCCGCAGCCTGTAAAACTTCTTCGTGCGACCCATAAAGGTTTTTCACATGAGATATTGTGTCAGCATTGCCAATTTGGGTCTGTTTTAGCTATCTATGGCCTACACACTATCTTTTTTTGCGTCTGTTTATTGCTCTCTATGTGCAAATAGTCTTGAAACAGCAACACTTCGCTTAGCTGAAGACTTGTGTCTTATACCTTGACTAGTCTCGTCTCATAAGTAATTTTGGTCTTTTTCTTAATGCTTGTCATACTTTGTGTCACATTAGTCATAATCTCTGGCTATTCTAGCCTTTAAATCAGACCATTTGTGCCTTAGTGAACAACATTCTTGCTATTATCTTGTCCTTTTTGAGACTCAGTCTTAGGGTAGTCCTTGTCCAGGTTCTAGCTTCTTGTCCTTGTCTATGACTATCACAACCAGAAGCGACAATGTGTTTTATCTCGATAACCTTAGACGTGGTCATGCTAGAGGTCGTAATCATGGCAGAGGTCGCTTACCTTTCATTATGCAATCTGTATCCAGTTTGGCTAGTGAGGCATCTTTACGATCTCCCTCACCTGCCATGTCATCTCGAGTTCAACAAACATTTTCCAATTTGCAAAAAATTAGGAATCCTTTTTACCAAGAGGATACTGAGGCAGGTAGAGGTCCTACATTCTCAAACATGATGTATGAGCCTTTCTTAGAGACCCTTTTGAAACAAAAAATACTGAAACTAAACACGTTCCTATAATGACTAATCGTGAACCGGAACATGGTAGTCATAGTCGATATCAAGAACCACCTAGGGATGACAAAGAGAAAGAGAAAGACTATGAAATTGACGAGGAAAAAGAAGAGGTGGAAATCCTCCTTGAACACATAGCAAAATTTCAAAGAGACAAAAACTTTTAGAAGGTCATGGGAATCCTAATCAACGAAGGGAAAGAAAAATACTTTCTCAAACTTGCCCAAGAGGGAGCAAAGTTACCTTCTCATTTCAATGTAGAAATCATTGTCAAAACTGAAGAACAAACTGAGACTTCCAAACTCCAAAAAAAATTGAAATTATGCAAGACCAATTGGCTCAGATGATGCATGAGAAAGAGAAACCCACAAAGACATACACATTGGATGCTCTTTGTTCATTTCCATTTGACAAAAGCATAAATATATCGCCTTTCCCACGAGGTGTAGAACTACCCAAATATGACAAGTACTTTGGTACTACTGATCCCCAAGATCACTTGCGAGAATTTGGTGCTTTGTCTTTGGAGTTTATACACAATCAAATGTACCTCATGCATTTATTCCCTAGAAGCCTAGGTGGTCAGGCTTTGGAGTGGTTCTCACATTTACCTCCTAGTATCAAGACGTTTGATGAAATTGCCAATTCATTTGTTCAGCAATATTCTCATAACATTCAACATCTTGTAAATATTCAAGATCTATGCAACCTTAAATAGAAGGTTGGTGAGCCTTTTCTCACTTTCCTCCAACGGTGGAGACAACTATACACTAAGTATTCCCGTAAAATCCCAGAAACAGAGAAGCTTGACATTTTCACTAATAACCTCTTACCTGATTTCGGGTATAGAGTCCAACTACAAGGTCCACGTACCTTTGAAGACATGATTACATAGGCTATCCGTATTGAAGAATTTATGGTCAAGAAAGGTGAGCTCACTCTTTAGAGAGACACAAAACAAGGTTCTACTTCCAACAGGGATAAAACCAAACATGTCAACAAGAACCGAGAAATTGTACATGATGGGGTTGTTGACAATGTCACACCCAAACCTGCTAAAATGACATTTAATCTCACAGACTACCTCAAAGTGGCCAAAAATGCTAAGAAGCCTCCCCCTGACAATAAGACGTCTGGGAACAAATCGAGAAACTCATGGACAACACGACCCAAGAGAGAGTATATGCCTTTGGGAGAACCTTTGGATGTGGTTTACAAAACATTACTACAACACAAGCTTATCTCACCAATGGATAACCATTGTCCCTATGATCCACAACCACATCCACCATGGTGGAATGAGAACTCATTTTGTGAGTATCACCAAAACAAGGGACACAACACCAGCAACTCTATAAACTTGTGTCATAAAGTCCAGGACATGATTGATGCTGGTGATCTTGTGGTAGATGGACATAACAAAAACTCGGACCACAAGGTGTTCAAAGAGCCTTTCCCAACTTATGAAAAAGGAGAGACTTTGAAACCAGAACCCTACAATAAGGTCAACTATACATATTCCAATGATGACAATGTCATTCACATGGTTGAACCTGTAGATTTTGAATATTGCGACGTTATTACCATAAAGGGCAAGCAAGATAATGACAAACCCAAGACACCATTTGTCTTGAGAGGCCCTACTCCTAATAAGATGGATAATGTGTCTTTGCAACACTGTGCTAATGCTATTACTCGCTCTAATGCGAAGTTGGTGCTCAAAGGCCCTGCACCTCCTACTTCAAATCTTGAACAACACAAAGACAAAGCCCTTGCTGGTCCATCTGGTAAAGGTGCAAAACACACAATGAAGTTGATTGCAACCAGTTATAGTGTTCTTGATCAGTTGAAACAAACTAATGCTCAGATTTCCATCTTTGAGCTGCTTAAAATCTCACCTGCTCATAGGCAAATTCTGGACAAAGCCTTCACTGAGGCAAATGTTCCTCAAGATCTTGATCTTGAGCAATTTCAATCCATGGTAGGTCACCTGACCTCACCTTATCTTATGACCTTCTCCGAGGAGGATGATAACTCACTGAATCACCCACACAATTAGCCTCTACACATTGAGGTTATGATCCACCAGACACGTGTTCATTGGGTACTCATTGACAATGGCGCTGGCCTAAATATTGTCTCTGCTACTCTGCTTAGACAATTGGATTATTCTGAGGACTCTGTTGATCATTGACAAAAGATCACTATTAAATAATACGATGAAGTGGAATGAAAGTCACTAGGTCTTGTGGTTTTACCAATTCGCATTGGTCCTGTTGAAAAGGATGTCACCTGTCAGGTGCTTGACATTCCCTTAGCCGACAACATTCTGTTAGGATGACCATGGATACATGAGATGCACGTTGTGCCATCCACATACCACCAATGCATCAAATTCCCATTTCATGGTTTCAAAGTCACTATTCCTGCCACTACTAGCTACACCTGCAATATGCTCAAAGCTATTGAAACTTTCGTCCCTGCTAACCATGAGTCTACCGATTGTCATGATAATAAGCTGAAACAAATTGAGCAGTCATTCAAATTGAAAGAAAATAGTATGGGAGAGTACCACATTGAACCAATGCTATCATTAATGTCTCTCCTAGAGTCCCCTCGACATTTTGGGAGACCCTCAGAGGCAAAGAAGCCATTCGTGTTGACACCTTAGACCAAGTATAATGGTGCTTTTGTTAAGGCTACAATTCCCTTAGAAGATGAAAGTGAAAACAAAGCCATTGATGCATGGCTTTACAAAGAAGAGGCTCCAGTGGACCTAACAGAACAAGCTCGAGAAATCACTCCTAAGAAATATGGACTTGGTCTTAAGCTTATGAAGCGTTTTGGTTACAAGGGAACTGGCCCTATTGGGTGCAATAACAATGGCCTAATTGATCCTATCAAAGCAAAAGCTCAAAGCAATAGTGATACAACTGGCCTAGGCTTTAAGAAGGTTCCTTTTCATCTGGGATCAAATCAATTCATCCCCAAACCTAAGAGTTCATCTGAAAATGAGTCACAAGCTGAGTCAGATACTCAAGAGGAAGAATTTGATGATGAGGATTCCTACCCTTATCCTATTCCTTATGATCTCACTAAATTCTTTGCTGAGCCAGACGACTTTGTGCCACGTGTTAGCACTGTGGATGATACTAGTGATTCTTCTGAGGACAATACTGAGCAACTCAAATATCATTCAGAAAAGGGAGATTCTAGTCAATCATGCCATATTGAGTATTTGTGTAAGAATCTAGAGGTTGAAGGAGAGTATGTCCCTATCACTGTTGGGGAGTTCTATAGTCTCTCACCATGTAGCACCGACTCTCATGAATATGAGTTTGACAATCTTTCAGAAGTTACTACTGATAAAGACATTGACCAAGTGCATGCCTATGAAAATTGTATCGAAGTGGGTGAAACGTCTAGGGTTAGGTCACGGGGGTCTGATCCAACTAGTGTCCTAGAGTCGTCAATTCCTGACGTTAGTATTTTGAAGCGTTTGAATACACCTATGGATGAGGTTGCCGTGGGTCTCGAATTGCTGATCCATGCACTTAATGACTATACTATGAATGCAATTGAACCAGCCACTACTCTCTCACTCGCACATCCCGAGCTTATAGACTGGAACCCCAATGCATCTAGCGAAGTCCCCACATGCCAAAATGACTACGCTCTCGCCTATTACCTAAACGCTATTGAACCTGTAATGTCTTCCACCAATGAGCAGATTATCAACATGACTGAGGCTGACATCAAATATCTTAGTCACATAATTAAAAGGAAAAAATGCAAGAGGTCTGATGGTGAAAATCACATTGTGGCAGTGTCGGATCCCAAAAAAGTAAAAACAAAAGACGTATCCAAGGGTGAAAACCTCTCTGAGGTGCCCGCGGATGAGATATTTGATGTCCTTCCCAATCACTTTCAGGAGAGATCATCAATGTTAATAGAGCCGATGCAGCCAATTAACCTGGGCATAGAACAACATCCTCATGTGATACATCTAGCACAACCATTGTCACCTGAAGAGAAGGAACAATTCATTGCCTTTTTCAAGGAAAAGAAAATAAATTTTGCTTGGACATATTCTAACATGCCAGGATTGGATCCTGATCTTATCATGCATCACTTGTCCATAGCACCAGGCATCAAACCGATTAAATAGAATCTTTGAAAAATGCACCCTCATGTTGCATTGCTTGTTAAAGTCAAATTGGAGAAACTTCTAAAGGCTAGTTTCATCCATGCAATTGATTATGCTAAATGGATATCCAATATTGTTCTTGTTTCCAAGCATGATAAATCTATCAGAGTTTGTATAGACTTTTGTGATCTTAACTTGGCATGTCCTAAAGACAACTTTCCACTCCCTAATATTGATATAATCGTTGACATGACGACTGGGTATGAGGTGTACTCACTTATGGATGGTTTTTCTGGATACAATCAGATAAAAATAGTGCCAGAAGACCAGGAGAAAATGACTTTCACATGTGCATGGGGAACCTTTTGTTGGAATGTGATGCCATTTGGTTTAAAGAATGCTGGTGCTACATATCAATGGGTTGTTACTACAATTTTCCATGACATGATGCATAGAACCATGGAGGACTACATTGATGATACCTTGGTCAAAAGTGCTAAACGCAATAATCATCTATGAGATTTGGGTCCCATCCTAGATCGTATGGAAAAATTTAGTCTTCAGCTCAATCCTAAGAAATGTGCATTTGGTGCCACATCGAGGAAATTGTTGGGATATATTGTTTCTACGAAGGGAATTGAAGTAGATCTAGAAAAAGTACAAGCAATAATGGACATGCCACCACCTTGAAACATCAGTCAGATGAGAGGACTACAGGGAAGGCTTCAATCTATTCGCAAGTTTATTTCACAATTGGCACATAGATCACAACCCTTCACAAAGACCTTACATAAGGGTGTGAAATTCAATTGGAGCCAGGATTGTGAGCAAAGCTTAACACAGATCAAACAATATCTTGTCAATCCACCAATCCTGATGCCTCCTATGCATGGGAAGCCTTTTCTTTTATACATTTCAGCCACTAAAACATCTTTGGGAATCCTGTTGGCTCAGGAAGACAATGACAATAAACAAAGAGATATTTATTACTTGAGCCAAACATTGGTCCCTTATGAGAAAAAACTATAGTATTATTGAGAAAGCTTTCTTGGCAGTTGTCTTTACTTCCTAGAAGTTGAGACACTACATGCTTTCCCACACTACACGGCTTGTGGCTAAAATAGATCCATTAAAGTACTTGCTCAGTAAGGCAGCTCTCATAGGAAGATTGGCTAAATGGGTCATGATACTAAGTGAGTTTGACATCCAATATGTTGAACGCAAAGCTATAAAGGGATAGGCAATTGCAGACCAACTGGCTGAGGCACCATACAAAGTCTTCTACCAATAAATATTGATTTTCTAGATGAGTCAATTCTGACACTCACTCACCATACATGGGTTATGTTCTTCGATGGGTCCTTCACACAACAAGGATCAGGTGCTAGATTACTCTTTATTACACCACATAGATACTCATTGCCCAAAGCATACAAGATTATGTTTCCTTGTACAAATAACATTATTGAATATGAAGCTTTGATCAATGGTATGAAAATTGCAGCTGAATGGAGAGTAGATCAATTGGATATCTTCGGTGACTCTCAGCTTGTTATCAACCAAGTAAATGATGTGTATCAGACAAAGGATGAGAAATTAATTCCTTACAAATGCATGGTTGATGACTTGATGAAGTATTTTGCACACATCACCTTCCAACAAGTTCCACGTGTAGATAATAAAGCGGCTGATGCCATGGCCACTTTGGCCTCCCTGCCACAAATGCCAGAAAATGATCTTTGACATGAGTTCTTGGTGGAAGCATTACACTACCCAGCCTATGAGACACCTGATTCCAAGATTATTTGTTCTATTATAGGACAAGAATCATCCTGCTACCATCACATCTATTCCTACCTTCATAATCAAACCATTCTGAAAGGTCTGACCCGAAATGAGAAACGTTACCTAATCTGTAATGCTTCACATTATGCCATTATTGCTAATGATTTGTATAGGAGAAGTCTCGACAGAACACTCCTTAGGTGTTTAGAACTGGACGAGTCCAAACACGCACTAATTGACGTTCACGAAGGCATTTGCGGATCTCATTCCAATGGCCTGACACTAGCTTGCAAACTCCTTCGTGCTGGTTACTACTAGCCTAAAATAGAGCAAAAAAGCTGTTAAGTATGCTAGGTCCTACAAGCAGTGTCAGCTACACAGGAATCTCATTCACGCTCCAGCCAGAGAGCTGATTCCCTCTACTGCAACATGGCCATTTCAACAATGGGCCTTCGACTTGGTGGGGCAGATTCACCCAACCTCTTCCAATGGACATAAATTCATTATCACGGCTACAAATTATTTCACGAAATGGGTAGAGGTAGTCCCTCTCACAGTTACTGATGGAAAAACTATAGCACTTTTCATCACAAACTACATCATCTATAGATATGGTGTACCATCCTCAATCATTACTGACAATGGAGGACAGTTTAAGAATAAAGACCTCAAGGAACTGTGCAAGAAATTCAAGATCACACAACATTGGTCTTCCATTTATTACCCCTAGGGTAATGGCCAAGCTCAGGCATCCAATAAGGCAATCCTCAAAATTCTTCATTGCACAATTAGTAAGTTAGGGAGAGACTGGCATCTCTAGATCAACCTAGCCCTGTGGGCATATAGGACAAGCATTAGAACTCCAACGGGCATGACTCCTTTTGCGTTAGTGTATGGGGCGGATGTTGTGCTTCCAATAGAGGTCGAGATTCCTACCTTGAGAATCTCTATTAAAGGCCTTATCACTGATGATGACTACAGGATAGCTTAGCTTCAAGAGCTTGTGTTACTGGATGAACGATGAAAAGTGGCATGTCATCATCTACGAGCATATCAACAAAGAATGGTACGAAGCTACAATCAGAGAATTAGGCCACATGACTTCTAGCTGGGTGATCTCGTCCTGAGAGAGAACCCTAAGAATCAACAAAAATGAATGAAGAAGGGAAATTTTGAACCAAACTGGCTAGGTCCTTACATCATTACTGCAGTATATGGATCTAGCGCCTATCAGCTTTCTACAACCGAAGGAGAAGTGCTTAAAGAGCCTGTCAACACTCTCCACCTAAAGCAGTTTTACAATTGATTTAATATCAGCAAGCTCTCTGTACATATCTATATGTCCTGAAAAAAAATCTAAAAATAAAAAAAAGTCCTGAAAAAATTGTTACCCTGGTGGAAATCTAGCAATAGGCACCTTGGTAACACCAAAAGAAAAAGTGAAAAATCTCAAAAATACAAAAAAAGAGAAAAAGAGAAAAATACAAAAAAATTGAAAAAAAAAAAAGTGCCATTGATAAAAACTTGGAAACAGGCATCAAGGTAGCAAAAAAAGAAAAATCTTGCCAAGAAGGTGAAAACCTGGTAAACAGGCACCTCTTGTTCCTAATGCTTCATCTTACAGCGCATCTTCTGGCTACTTTGTATAGTCACTTTCATGTTTTTTCTTTCCTGCTTTTCCTGCTCATGTATCCATGGATTGAGTCTTGTCACAGCTCGAGGGCTTTTCCCCTTTGTGTCACTATTTTCGAGATTCTCCTCATAGAATCTCCTTTGCAAAAGTCACTAGTGGTTCTCACTGCATCTACCTACTGTCGCTAGTGTCACTCTTTTTTAGATTCTCCTCATAGAAT
Source organism: Cupressus sempervirens (assembly GCA_028749045.1). Lineage (NCBI taxonomy): Eukaryota > Viridiplantae > Streptophyta > Pinopsida > Cupressales > Cupressaceae > Cupressus > Cupressus sempervirens. The sequence continues at coordinate 122,276,759 of CM053785.1, read as the reverse complement.
CTCCTTCACAACAGTCACCAGTGGTTCTCACTACATTTGCCTATTGTTGCTAGTGTCACTCTTTTTAAGATTCTGCTCATACAATCTCTTTCGCAATGGTCACCAGTTGTTTCAGCTGTGTCTGCCTACCGTTGCTCAGGTTATGTCTCTAGATTCCTTTATGGATGATCTCTCTTGCATCAGTCACCAGTCATCCTGGCTATGTCTGCCTACTGTCGCTCAGTCTTTCTTAGGTTCTTCATCATGAAGATTCCTCTTTGACCTCAATCACCAGTTGTTCTGACTGCGTCTGCCTATTGTTGTCACCCTACTGAAGAGATTTCTTTCAAATGTATTCTGGACAGTGAAACTTGACATCAATCCCAAAACATTGAACTCAAAAATGATATACTTGTTTGGATATGCTAAGCTTTTTCTTTGTTTGCTTTGTTTTTTCTTTATCATATCTCCTCGAGCAACTCGATGATGTCATCTTCGACTAGAGAAGTAATGACTGGGGACATGACTTTTTCTTTTCTTTCTGTTTGCAATTTAGTTCTAATTAGTTGACATATTCCTATAAGAGGGGTGTCCACTATAAGAGCCTTCGTCTTGTATCAGATGGCCGTGTGTACCTCAACTCCTTTTATATAGATACGTCAATGACATTGGTTCTTTTCTTTGTTTGTTGGAGTAAACTCATCATGCTATAGTAAATACTGATACTCGTTTTGCTAAGTGAATGTACGGGTCATTGCGAGTATATCTAGTGCACTTCTGTCTTAGGTTACGAATGCAAGGGTCATTGCGGACATAATGAATACTGAATACTTAGCATAAGAGGGATCTCCTGTGTGTTTGGTGTGCCTATCATGCAAGCAACATTTAGGTCATCCTAGTGTTTATGCTCTGATGCTTATGTTAACTTGCTACATTAAAATGGACAAATGTTTTGGTCATTTTGGCTTCTTGTGCCTCGAATGCTTACATTTAATCCCGAAAAACCAATAACGTATGTTATATTCATATTTCCATGATTGCAATGTCAGTGGGAATTGTATAACATACGAGCTTTATTTTATATCAGTGATGATTAAATATCGAGGCTTGGTAACCAGACCTAGGGTTGCATTTAATATAGTCTTGCATTACATACTTCATTTGCATAAGCATGCAATATGATGGTTATTCTGTTCATACTTACATATATTAGATTCCCCCATGGTTGTACAAGCATTTGGTTCATTGATTCACGCTCCTCAATGGAATATCTATGACTGTCAAGCAAAAGCACACAACACTACGTGAGATGTCAGTTCATACATATACATTCTATCTAAGTACAACATACATCTCATGTACATTAAAGTAAAACAACACAAACAATAACATGTACATAGGTTTACTCGGCTCAAGATCTCATATATATATATCCAAAGAATGGGTCAATACAAAAATGGGTGCTACTCGAGTGCAATCGATTAAAAATGATACATATGGTGCTGGCACACCAATCGATACATAGCCAGGGAGAAAATCAAAAATTAAGCACAGAGCATCTAACTTTGTCCCGAACCCTCACCTCCAAGAGGAGCAAGGGCAGTAGGTGGCGGAGGCGACAGTGGCATATCTGGCCTGACAGGAGGTCGTGTGCCCCCAGACTCTCACGCATACTAAGGAAATTATTGCACTTGAAGTATCTCATCAGGTATTGCACTTGTATATGTCACATAATAGTATGCTACAAGAGCTGACTAGAAGCTGATCTCATCCTGTGCCAGCTCTAATCTCCGCTCTGCAGTCTCAATGCACTCTCTCCAAAGATCAGTGTCCCACTGTCACTCCACCAGTTGCGCATCCCAGATCGCCACCGCAATTTGTAACTCTCCCAACTGTCAGGAGGCCTGATGAAACCACTCATAATACCACCATATCATGTCCTACACCCCACCTGCTGGATAATCTGGCATATCCTCATCGAGCATCTCTAGTGCTTGCCGCTGTGATGGTGCCTCCGACTGTGCTGGTGCCTGTTGTTGTGGTATCTCCTGCTCAGGGGCCTGCTCCTCTATCCTCTACCTCCTCTGCCGATTGTGTCCTATCCCACTGCCCCTGGCACCTAGGTCTAATCCCATCTGACAAGGGGGAATAGGCATCTGCTATGCCTAGTGCTGGACCTGTGGTGGAATTTGTGGCTGACCTGGCAGCTATGGCTGTGCCTGCTGTTGCTGGGGCACCTATCTTTGTACCTGCCCTACCATCCCTAGTGGATCTATGAAGTGTGGGAATGGATGGCCAATAAAAAATGCCTAATATGCAGGTGTCATTTCTGCATCTACTACCTCTGGCAGGTAGTCCCATTGAACTGCAACTAGACTGCGGATATCTATCATGGATTGCCCTAGATCCATCCGTGGAGGCCATCCCCGCTCAACATCCTTCTGCACCCTGGCATAGGCACAATACTCATGTGAAATGTCTTGGGGATGGCCATACTACCACCACACTCATGAAATAGAAAATCTCTCTATAACTGATGTCGTCCTGCCCGCCAGAGGTTGAGAACTAAACATCCATGGCAGCTCTCTAGGGGCATCATCCTAGTCCTTTATCTCTCTCTAGGGTCGCTATACAATGGACACCAGGTCATCAAGATGCATCTTCCAGTGCTCAGTCTTACCCAGGTGGGTCTGGGTAATATGCCCTCGATATCTGCATATGTACGGCTCCATGGGCTCTCTAGCATCCTCAAAAATTGATCAACATACAAGAAGATGCTCCCAGACCTAGATCTATAAAATATATACCCCCGCTGCCATGGTCTTCTTCTTATGGAAGACAACCTCGTGCATCTCATGGAAAAGGTGGGCCAACATGCATTGACCCCACCCGAAGATCTCTAGTGCCTCCAGCATCTTGCGAAGCATGGCACCCCATCCACACTCCAATCCATGCTGTCCTCTGTCAGGCATAAGAAGTAGCTCAAAAATATACCCAGCATGGATGCCATCTTGTGTATCGTCCATAGGTATGCATTAGCTCATCCCAGCTGATGGCTCTGCCCCTCGGTAACTCTCTCCTGAACACAACAGATAATGCCTCTGTCCCTACTTGGGGTATTATATCATAGATGACCCAGGCATCGTGAAAAGGAATCCTCAGAATCCTCCAGATGTCCTCTGGAGTGATGGTCATCTCGCCCATCTGCAAGTGGAAGGTTTTCATCTCCGAATGGAAACGCTCCACCAAAGCTGTGAGTAAGTCGTGATTCACCATCACTGTTGGAATCTGGCATAGAGAGGACAAACCCAATTGGGAAATGTGAGCCCAATCTACATCATCAAGACTCCACAATAACTCCCCATATGCTGGATAATGAGACCTGAATGAAACATCACCAAAAGACTCATGTACACAACAAACAACAAACAATAAACGAAATGATCAAATAACCATGAAACTAACCACATACATCAACAACTCATAACAATGGAATTTGGTAACCCAGAAACCCTCCAGGAATAAGAAGGTAAAACTGGGGTGGGGATGATACCCACAAAAATTATTGCAGCAATATTGTTCAACCACTTCTGATGGTCTGCCCCGTTAAAGGCCTGCCCTGTTAAAGGCTTTACACTGTATTAATAGTGACCTGGTTAGAGGCTTTTCAAACACTTAACATGAAGTGTCACCCTGTTAAAGGATTTAATCACTTATTTAAAGGATCTACAAAATAGCTATTAAGCTAACCTATCACTATAGGATTTTCATTCTTATACAATTGCTAGAAAGTATTAGGTATAATGAACCTAATAGATTACAATCCTTGATTGCTGAATGCAGACACCTTTTTCGCTTTCTCTGATCTTGATCCTTTGTGATCTAATAACCCTCACTTCTAAAAATAGAATTCCTTGTGCACCCTTGTTTGTGCACTCATACATTTACAATGAAATTTTATCTTCCTTATAAAGACATTTGAGGATTTAGGGTTAGGTATGGATCTACGATCCATATTCAATCTTCATTTTCCACTTATTATTTGCACTTCTTCTATTGGTTGCATGCCTTCATCATTTTTCTTATTGGCTGCATGTAGATTGCATAGGAAAAGTAAAAGATTCGATCTCATCATTAAATCCTTTGAGATTTACCTTATGTCAGCTGTAAAAACTGTTTGCATCATAGTTTGTGCAATTACAAACTCTTATGCTGATATTTTGAGTTACTCGGCTCCTGAAGTATTGCTGATACTTGGCACATGCTGTTTCCTAGATAGCTTGGCACCTAAAAAAAACTATATCACTTGGCACCTTATGTTAATCGGCACTTTTTAACACTCGACACTTGTTAACACTCAACACCTTATGTTACTCGACACTTACACTTCACTCGGTATCTGAAAACTACTCGGCACATGAAGATTACTCGGTACCTGAAGTCTTTCCTAACTCAGCTTGCATGGTGTACTCGGCTCCAATATAGAGTAGGTAAGTGTTATTGGTACTCAAGTGTCAAAAACCATTATGAGGTTAACAATCTCCCCCTTTGACATGAGTGACAAAAACACTTAACTGACCTTATAAGTACATTTACTAATCTGATTGGTATATACAGAGTTTAAAGAAAACTTGATCAAAATTTGTAACTTACAATCTTACAATATATACCTCAAAAATTTTATAACTCCCCCTGAGTTGATTGTGCCTTGTTTGTATATCATGCTCCTCCTTTGTATCTTTTCTCCCCCATTAATTCATCTCATAATATCTATATCTCCCCCTATTATGTCTGTTTTCTCCCCGTTTTTGACACTTATGTCAAAGAATGTTTTAGGGTTAAGACCATATTTAGCCAAAAATGTGATGTTTACCTCCATAATCATTCTAAGAGCTGCATCCCAATTGTTCAAAGCAATTTTCAGTGACTTATGCTAGATGGCAGTCTCGACAGCAAGATGAATAAGTCCATCTGATGTAGAAAGATTTGGGTCTTTCTTGAGAACAGTTTCAGCATATACTTGCTCTTTATGGAGTATCTCTAAATGTGGGGTAATGGAGGATTGGAGTTGTATTAATTTGGCCTTGATATTAGCCTCATCTTCTGTTAATATAGCTATTTCTTTGTGAGTGTGAAGCGATTGAAAAAAATGCTTCTTACTTTGAGCTGGATCATTTGGTAGTTGCATGCTTGAAATGTTTGAATTTCTTTCCAGGCTCAGTATCTTTTGGCTTGTCTCTTGTGTGAAGTATGAAAAATCACACAATTTTTTGTACAATGAGAATATATTCTCAAGTACCTTTTTTGCTTTGTCAATAAGCTTTGCCAATTCAACTCATGAAAGTTCAATTTGACTTGATATTTTCTCATTCACTTTCCCCTGAAATTTTCTTTCTGACCATTCCATAAGTTTTGCATTTGTTTCTAGGTCTTCATTTGTCACCTGGTCAACAATATATGTTAATTGCTCTGTGATATGCTTTGACTCATCTGGTGATTGCAAAATGAAGGCATTCATAAAGATGTCCTTAATTTCATATAGTGTTTTCTTTTTTTTATACTCCTTCCTGAGTATCTCCTGTCTTTTCCTCCTATTTAGTGCATCCTGCACCTCATTGATTTGATCAATGGTTATTGTTTTTGAGTCATAGCCTGGTATGACTATCTCCTCATCTAATTCAAGGTCTCCATAGTGAAGTACCCTTGCAACTCTGGTAGTACTAGATGTTGGTATAGATATTTGCAATGGTTGATGTGAAGGAGTTCCCGAGGTAGGAAAATCTATTAATGTTTGTATTGCCTCCTGTTCTTTAAGGGTTTTCACTGTTTCCTCCTCCTTCTATCTACCATGATCAATTATTGTAATCTTTGAAAGTGCACCTTGTGTTTGTGCTGTAGGATCAGATGTAATAGTTTGTCTTGTTTGTTCTGTTCCTTTTTCTATAGCTGCACTTGGCTTCTATCTTGCAGCATCAACTATGCTTGTTGGCATTTGAAATTGACTACTAGTAGTTGTAGAGATGATAGAAGGTGGTTCTTGTGGATTCACCTTATCTTTGACTGTAATTTCTACTAGTTTTTACATTTCATCTATACTGACCAATACTAGATCTGTACATAATATTGCTTGTTGTGTAGATTGGTCAAGAATTCTTTTAAGATCTTCTATAGTTAATGGATTGATATTCTGACCAGAAGTATCAGGAACATCAGTAATAGTTATAGTGTCTGCAGGTGAGATGGATGCTTGAGGAGGGCTAGGGGGTGGCAATTGTGTGTCTTGCACACTCTGATCTGGTTGGTGCTCTTGCTCAACTGTTCTCATTATATCCTATTTTTGTGTCTGTTCCTCCTCTCCATCTTTCTTTTCTTCTTCCTTCTTCTCTTCTTCTCTTTTCTTTTGTTCTTCTTCTTTCCTCTCTTCTTCTTTTTTCTTTTCTTCATCTTCTTTTCTTTTTCTCCTCTCCTCTATTGGTACATCAGCTTCTTCCTTGTATTCTTCTTCAAGAAAATCTTCAATCTTTTTGTACAAGTTTTTCCATGATTTCAATGTTTTTTGAACAATTTCTTCCATCCTGTTTTGGAGTATGAAGAATGCCCTGTATTTAGGTGTAAACCTATTATTATGCCTTTTGACTGCATTCTTTACTTGTTCCCTAGTCAAATCTGGCAATACACTTGCTAGGGTTGATTCCCTCATATCCTTCTCCATTTTCAAATAGAAATGTCATCTGTCTTCTACAATTTTATATAGTTCTTTTGGCAATTGTCCATCTAATTCAAGTGGAGTGTACTTGAACTGTGCCATCATTCCATAAACTATTTCTTCTATTCTATTATGTTCTTTATTAAATTTACTAAAATCAATTTTATTTAAATTACTTAAGTCACCATTTCCAATCTTTTTACATAAGGTATCAACTGAAGAGTGGCTTACCTTTTTAGATTGGTCTTCTTCATCAGTGTCAGGTTGAGCCACATATCTTCTTCTTTTCCTTGGCTCTTCCTGTGTTTCCTTGATTTGTTTCTTCTTTGTAACTTCCTCTTTGGCCTTTTGAGTGGAGGCCCTTGTTGATGCTCATGTTGTTGGCTTTTGAGGTGATTGCGTGGAAGCTTTCTTTGATCTAGGCTTAGCTGGAGGGTGTTTTGTTGCCTTTCTCTTCTTTGGCTCAGCTTCAGTTGGTGCTTCCTTGGCTTCTTCTTCCTCTGCAACTTCCTCCTTGTCTTCTCCAAGACCTTGAGTTAATTCCATTGGCCCTTGTTCTTGCTCATCTTCATCATCACTGTCATCTTCTTCTTCTTCTGCTTCAACCTCAATTTCTTTACCAAATTTCTTCTTAATTTTCTTTAATAATTTGTCTTTCTTCTTCAATGTGGAAGCATTTTTTAATTCCATGTTTATCTTTGATCTTACCACATCATAAGTGTCAAAATGTGGAGCACTTTTATCTAGTTCTTCTGCCAATAAGGCAGTTATTGCTGCAGATGCCTCATCAATATTAATTTCATATCCAAATGGCCTTAGCCATCTTACTCTTGGTATTACTGCTTGAATATAGGTAAAATCAATGTCAACTAAGAAACATATATCATTAGTATGTTTTTCTACTAAGAAAATTGGTATCCTTGATCTTTGCTTCATGGATTTCTTGAAATCCTCAAAATAGCTTGTCATCAAGGTATCAAAATTTTCTCCCATTTGCTCTATATATTCATTGATTTGGGCAATGATGGTTCTATCATTTCTCCATGCCACTTCGCCAAAAGAAGGAAACTCATTTTGAACATAAAAGAATATGCAAACTAGAATTGCTCCAAATTTGCATTGAGTTCCCTTTATTCTTCTTATGGCAGCTAGGTTTTCATTGATCTGTTGTAGTGCAAGATCATAAGTATGATCCTTTTTCACCAATTTGTAGCCTACATCTACTGCAATACATGGTACACTGTTGAGTCTACTAGATTGGTAGAATTTATGGGCAATGACTCTAACAACAAACTCAACTAGAGGATCCTGTATGGTGTGAATTGTCATTCCTCTTTTGTTCCACTGGGCACCAGTGTTCTTTTCAATAACCTCCTTTGATTCACTTCTCAGGGTTTTGTACCGATCTAGGGTTGGGTAGCCTATTACTCTATGTATGATTTCCTTGGTCAATTTGATGGGAATACTTCTAACCACAAATTTCTGTCATGAATTCTGCTCAGCACAAGTCTAATGCATTCTATTTTGAATATGGTGGGAAAGCTTAAAACTCAGGTTAAACCCTTTCTTTCAACAATTTTGAATTCTTCTTTCAAGACTCCATCTACACACAGTTTCTCATAGGCTTGTCTTATTTCCATGTATCCTAGGGCTCCTATCTTACAATTGTAACATTTTCACACGTCTTGGACCATTACAACTTTTGGGGGAATATGGGAGAGAGCTTCGATTGGGTCATTTTTGTAGGCAACTTCAGGTATAGGATGGAAATCAGGTTGCTTGACCTCATTTGAAACTAACTGCACTTCAAAAGACTCATTTACCTCAGTTTTCTTCGAGCTTGATGCCATCTATGCAAACTAGGGTTTACACAACAAAAGGATACGAAACTACGTAGCTCGGCACAAATGAAAATACCTCAAGATCGATGAAAAATGTGTTGAATGTGGTTGCAATCTGCTTGATACGCTAGATTCTTGCTATGAAGTTGCTCAGCTCTCTTTCTTCTTCTTTGCTTCTTGATCACGATGAGTAAGACTGATTGAAATCGCGATAATATACCCTATTTTTGTCGCATTAAATTCTCAACTGCCAACTTAGCTTCTGAAGAAATTTTAACCTAACTTGGCTTGTACTACATTTCCACTTTACTCAGCTTCCATTGGAGTTATCCAACTCGGCATCAATTATCAGCTCAGTCGCTATTGGGAGCTCGGCATCTGTTGGAGTTTAACTCGGTACCCAAAGATAGCTCGACAACAACATTTAGTTTTTGTCTTGACATCTTGTTTCATGTAGGTTTATACTTTTCTTAGCTTCTTTGTCTTGGGACTGATGTGTGATATAGCTTTGTATATCAGTCCTGTGTACTTCTCATGCTTAGTTTGATGAAGTGTGATCACTTGACCTATTGGGTGAAGTAATCCCTCCACTTGATGTGTTGCACTCATCTTTCTTTTTCCAAGTCTTGTTCATTTGCCCCCTTATCTTTTCGACATCAATCTTTTGTTTTCCTTTGTTTTCTTTAATCTTGGGTGCCTTTGATCTTGTAGGACAGTTTCTACTGATATGACCAATTTTTAAACAACTGAAACATGTAGTTTGATTCAACCATCTTTTTTAGTTTCTTTTGAAATGTGTTCTTATGCAGTTCTATGGTATATGTCCATATTCTTGACAATAATGATAGCTATATCTGGTATTGTAATCCCAATGATAATGACTTTCATTCCCTTCTATTTTTGCTAGTTGATTTGATGTCCACATAGGTTTTGATCTACATTCAAAAGCTCTATGTCCATATTTTTTGCAATTATAATAATGTCCATCAAATCTCTGAGTCCTTGTGACATTGGATCTGTAATCTTGTGTCATATGTCCTTGCATGTTGCATTTGTGACAACAACTCTTATTTTTGGGTGTGTTTGATTGATTGAATCTTCTACTCCTGCACAAATTAGCTGTATGCCCCTTCTTATTATAGTAATGACAAGTGGGTTTTGAATTCTTACCTTTGTCACTTCTTTGTTCAGCACTCTTTGATGATTCCCCAACTTCAGTTCTATTGTATCCTAGTCTAGATGTATCATGGGCAGATTTTGGGGATTTTAGCAATTGTTCAAAGTACTTGATGGCTTCACTTGACTTGTTGAGATTCTCTGCTACCTCTTTTTCTCTGTTCAATTCATTCTGCATTTGTTCATTCTGCATCTTCAAAGTAGAGATCTCAATATCTTTTACATTGAGTTCATGATGAAGGTTCATCATTTGGGCAAGTGTATCCATCTGCATGTTTGAGATCCTTGTCAATTCAGTACATTTTTCTTCAAGTCTGTTTGCAAGATTTTTTTTGTCATTTTCCATCATCACTTTATCTTCAACTGCTCTTTTCTTGTGTTCAGTAATTTCACATATCATTATGGCCTGTGATTCATGTTCCATCTTGAGAGATCTTATCTCATTTTCTTGAACTTTATTTTTCTCCATCAATTTTGCTATTGTTGCATCAAACTCTTTAGTATCTCTGTTGGAAAATATGTTGGTGGTATCAATCTCCTTGTAGTGTATATCATTTTCAGCTATGGCTAGATCCTTCCTTTTTTTAATGAGTTTCTCAACTTGTTTCTAAATTCCTCCAAGCTATACAGAGCAAGTTGCACATCTATCACCTGATTTTCAATGATCTTTCCAAGTTTGAAAGATTCCATCTTTAGATCTTTTTCCTCCAAGTTGTTAGGCTTTTCTTTGTGAGAATCTGGATGCTCTGATACCAATTTTTGGAATATTCAAATATGGAAAGAATACTTATGAGAGGGGGGGGGGGGGGTTGAATCAGAAGTATCACACTTTAGCCAATAAAACTTTTAACTGAAAGTAAATTGCATGCATGTAAATACATCAAATAACCATGAAACTAAACACATGCATCAAACAACTCGTAACACTGGAATTTGGTAACCCAGAAACCCTCCAAGAATAAGAAGGTAAAACTGGGGTGGGGATGATACCCACAAAAATTACTGTAGCAATATTGTTCAACCACTTCTGATGGTCTGCCCTATTAAAGGTCTACCCTATTAAAGGCTTTACATTGTATTAATAGTGACCTGGTTAGAGGCTTTTCAAACACTTAACATGAAGTGTCACCTTGTTAAAGGATTTAATCACTTATTTAAAGGATCTACAAAATAGCTATTAAGCTAACCTATCACCATAGGATTTTCATTCTAATACAATTGCTAGAAATTATTAGGTATAATGAACCTGATAGATTACAATCCTTGATTGCTAAATGCAGGCACCTTTTCCGCTTTCTCTATTCTTGATCCTTTGTGATCTAATAACCCTCGCTTCTAAAAATAGAATTCCTTGTGCACCCTTGTTTTTCCACTCATACATTTACAATGAAATTTCGTCTTCCTTATAAAGACATTTGAGGATTTAGGGTTAGGTATGGATCTACAATCCATATTCAATCTTCATTTTTTGCTTATTATTTGCACGTCTTCTATTGGTTGCATGCTTTCATCATTTTTCTTATTGGCTGCATGTAGATTGCATAGGAAAAGTAAAAGATTCGATCTCATCATTAAATCCTTCGAGATTTACCTTATGTCGGCTGTAAAAACTGTTTGCATCATAGTTTTTGCAATTACAAACTCTTATGCTGATATTCTGAGTTACTCGGCTCTTGAAGTATTGCTGATACTTAGAACATGCTATTTCTTGGATAGCTCGGCACCTAAACAAAACTGTATCACTTGGCACCTTATGTTACTCGGTACTTGTTAACACTCGGCACCTTATGTTACTCGGCACTTACACTTCACTCGTTACCTAAAGTCTTTCCTAACTCAGCATGCATGGTGTACTCAACTCCAATATAGAGTAGGTAAGTGTTATTGGCACTCAAGTGTCAAAAACCATTATGAGGTTAACAGATTTTATGACTCATGATTGGACCTTGTTATCTTTTATTACTCTTGGGTATCTAGGTGTTCTATCTAGATCCTTGAAGGTTAAGCTCCGTTCTAGAGATAATCTTCTAAATGCTTTCAGTTTCAGGTATCTAGGTGTTCTATCTGGATCCTTGAAGATTATGCTCTGTTTTGGAGATAGTCTTCTAAATGCTATTACTCTAGGGTATCTAGGTGTTATATCTGAATCCTCAAAGGTTAAACTTTGTTCTGAAGAAACCTTTTAAATGCTTATCAATTTCAGGTATCTAGACGTTCTATTTGGATCCTTAAAGATTATGCCCTATTCTAGAGATAGTCTTTTAAATGCTACCAATCTTAGGTATCTAGGTGCTCTACTTGGATTCCTTGGGATTAAGCTCTATTCTAGAGATAGTCCTTAAAAGCTTATCAATTAGTCTCCATGTCATCAACTTTGGAACCAATCTCATCTTCGCATCATGCTTTCTGGTTTTCTTTGAATTGAACGTGCTGCTCACACATTCATTCAAAGAGGGGCAAAATGTAATACCCCAAAATTGGCTCATTGCCATGATACCAATTCTAGTCTATTTCTGACCAATCCTAAAGTCCTATTCCATTAGGAAAAATCTTATTTGGCTACTCGCTACTTGACTTAATTGTCAGATGCAGAAAACCCTAATCTACATTCATCATGCTTATTATTTAATTCTTATAGTATTTACTCATATTAGTCACATTAAACCTATTGATTAATATTTAATTTAATTACTATGTATTTATACTTTAATTAAATTAAATTATATCCTAAGGCTAATGTACTATGGAATTAAATTTATTTAATTTAATAAATGTGCCTATTTTAATTAATTAAAAAAAATTATTTAATTAAATGGAGTACTTACTTCTAATTAATTAAACAAAGTTATTTAATTAAATGGGAAGCCATTCCTAATTAATTAAATGAAGTTATTTAATTAAATAAGAAAAGTGTCTCTAATTAATTAAAGGATTATTTAATTAAATAGAAAAGGTAATTATGAGAGTATATCTCATTTTATTAAATTAAATATCTCACCAAAATCTCTCTTCAGCTCAAAAAGGGAAATTTCCAATTCACTATTGATAAAAAAGGAATTAAATCAGTTAACTCCTTATTCTACTCAAATTAAATCAATTAACTCCTTTTTCTACTCAAATTAAATCAGTTAACTACCTTTAATTTGGGAATCTTCCTTTATGACTGAACTTCACCTTTAATCCTGACCGTTGATTGAAATCGATCTCAACCATTGATGGATTCCAGGAAAGTCTATTTAAGAGACCCTCATCTCTTCATTTTGAGAGAGGATGAATTTGGAATTTGCATCAAATTGCTGCTGGAATTCATACTCACATTTGCTCACATTTGCTCATATTTTGCATACATCTTGCATTCTTAGTTTAAATTCATTTAGCATAATATGCATACATTTTAGCATAGCTTTCTTTTACATGTTCTTAGATTAAACGTGCATATTCCATTCTAGATTAATTTGCATTCTCATATAGATTAATTTCATTTTTTAAATCCTTCATTCTTAGAGGGTCTGGTTGCTTAAACACCTCAAATATGAGGATCTCTAACAAGAAATTCCCTTTAGATAGAAGGCAACAGGTCACCTTGCCAGCTAATTTTCAGATGAACAATCCAATGTTCATTCTGAGATGAATCCACAAATAAGGACAATGTTGAAGTGTGTGTGTTAGTAGAGGCCACATATTCATGCATACACACACCTTCTAGTGTTAAATGTGCTTTCAAGTCTCAACTAACCCTTGATGGATCTAGAAGGAAGAAAGAAAGTAAGCATGTGGATAGTGACAATGAATTAGATGACAATCTTGAAACATTATTGGCAAGAAGGATACTAAGAGGAAAAGGAAAATATAAAGGTAAACTTTCTATAATCTATTTTACATGTAAAAAAGTTGGTCATATTGCTATAAGATGTCTTAACAGAGTAGAGGAGGAAAGGAAAGATAACAAATATAGGGGGAAGAAGAGACAATAGAGGTAAAAAAGATTACAAAGACAAAGGTAAGAAATCTTATTACATTTTTGAAGAAGATGGTTTTGATAGTGATTCTAATGAAAATGATAAAGAAGTTGTTTATGTTGCAAAGAAAGATGAATCTGATAAAGATGTGAAAACTACTCTAATTTCACATGTGAATAAGAATGATAGATGGATAATTGATAGTGGTTGCTCACATCATATGAATGGTGATACAAGTAAGTTTGGGAAGCTGCAAAATTATAATGGAAGTAGTTTAAGTTTGTTAATGATGAGCCATATTATGTGAAAAGTAAATGATCTATAATATTGAATGATAAGATCAGATGTGGCAATGCATACTAGGTTGATAGTTTGAAATATAATATTTTGAGTGTAGCACAATTGAAAACTTTAGGCTACCCCATTGAGTTCCAAAATAGGAAGGAAACAATCTATGATGCTACTAGTGAACTAATTGGAAGTGGAGAGAAAACAAGAGGTAATTTTATTTTCTTTCTAGACCTATCTGAAGATACATGTTGGTTTGTGCAGTTTGAAGATGTTTGGTTATGGTATAAGATGCTATGTCATGTGAACTATGATAATTTGGTAAGCATTAGTAATATGAAAAGAGTAAGAGGGTTACCAAGATTGAGCAAACTTGATAAGGTGATGTGAAATCAATGTCAAATGGGAAAAATGACAAAATCTAGTTTCAAGAGAAAGACCTATTGTTTTGATGATATTTTGGAGTTGGTTCTTATCAATTTATGTGGTCCTATTAGAGTACAAAGCTATTATGGTAACATATAACTTTATTTTGTTTGTTGATAATTTCTCTAAAACGATGATTGTGATGCTTCTAAAAGAAAAGTCTATTTTTTTTAAATGTTTAAGTGGTATTTGGCTAGAGTTGAAAAGGAAACTAGAAAGAGCCTAAAGTGCTTGATATCAGTTGGAGGAGGTGAATTCATATAAGATAAGTTCAAAACATTTTGCAATGACAAAGGAATCAAGAGACAAATGAGTGCACCAAGGACTCCACCATAGAATGGGATAGGTAAAAGAAGGAATAGATCAATCACGAACTATGCAAGAACATTGATGATGGAATAGAGTACGTTTGACAAAAGTATTGGAGAGAAGTTGTATGTACTACAACCTATACACTAAACTGAGTTCAATTTAAGAAAGGTACAAATAAAACCCCTTTTGAACTTTGATATTGCTATGCACCGAATTTCAATTATTTCAAAGTCTTTGGAATAAATTGTTACATATTGAAATATTCAGGGAAAGGAAAATTGATGCAAAAAGTGATGAAAGTATATTTCTAGGATATTCCACTAATACAAAGGCATACAAGTGTTTGAATTCTAAGACTTAAAAAATTGTGGAAAGTGAAAATGTTAAAATTGATGAATTTATAGAAAAGAATGAAGAGGAATGCAAGAAAGAACATGAGGATTATATAAAATTTGTATACATCTGTGAAGGAGAACCTAACACATTACCTGAACCAAAGAAAGAGGTTACCGAGCATCAATAGGTAGACATTGTCGAGTGTCAGCAAACAAGCTTTGTCGAGTCTTAGTATGTTGTCGAGCATCAAGCTATAGGAGCTGAGTCACACAGAGAAGAGAGTGACACTAGATAGACAATGTCAAGTTGTAGCCATAAATACTTGAAGAAGATGAACAAGTGAGACCAAGTGAAATTCCATAAGAAGATAAAAGATCTGAACCTATCTTAGCAAAATTTGTGAGAAGATACTATATAGAAAACCAAATCATTAGATACAAAGATTGATGAGTACGACAATAAGTAATTTGAAAAATGATACATATTTATTGTGAGAGATTGAACCTAAATTAGTCAAAGATTCTTTGGAGAATGAAGATTGGATTAAGACAATGAATGAAGAGAGAAAAACAAGACATGGACATTGGTACCCATGCCAAAGGACACAAATGGGATTGGAACCAAGTGGGTATTCAAAAATAAGTTTAATGAGAAAGGTGATGTCACAAGGAACAAAGAAATACTAGTTTGTAAGGGATATGCACAAGATGAAGGGGTTGACTATGGAGAGACATTTTCCCCATTTGCAAGGTTAGAAGGAGTAAGAACTTTTCTTGCATATGTTTCTTACAAAGGATTCAAAGTATACCAAATGGATGTCAACTTTATAGTTTTGAATGGAGTCTTGGAAGAAGAAGTCTACATTTGACAACCTGGAGGATTTTTTGAACCTAGCAAGAAGAGTATGGTATGTAAACTACACAGAGAATTATATGGTTTGAAAGAAGCCCCTAGAACATGGTATGAAAGGTTACATACTTATTTGGTGAAAATTGGTTTTGCAAGAACTAACAACAATAGGAATTTGTACCTGAAGAATGAATCTGAAAGTAAGATATTGTTGATAGAGTTTTTTTTTTTTTTTTTAATGATATCATATTTGGAGGACATGGTGTGTTGTGCAAATATTTTTTTAATGAGATGAAGAAAAAAATTGAGATGTCAACGTTTGGAGAGATTAAGTTCTTTGTTGGTTTGCAAGTTTATCAGATTAAGAAAGGAATTTACATTACACAATCAAAGTATATCAAGGCAATATGGAAGACCTTTGGAATGGAAGAATCGAGACTAATTGAAACACCTATGGTCATTGGACATAATCTTTTAAAGAATGATGATTTTGTTGAAGTGAATTAGACATTGTATAGGTCAATGATTGGAAAATTGCAATATGTTGTACATAATAGAACTAAAATTGCATTATTTATTGGTATTGTTGCTCAACTTTTTGGTAATCCTAGAGAAAATCACTTGATGGATGTGAAAAGGGTACTGAGATATCAGAAAGGACCAAAAGGTTGTGGATTAGGTTACAAGAAGACTGACAAGTTTGAGCTAAAAGTCTATACCGATGCTGATTGGGCTAGAAATGTTGATGACAAAAAGAGTACAAGAAGAGAAGCTTTCTTTCTAGGAAAGAGATTGATTTCATGGACAAACAAGAAGAAAATTTATATTTCTCAATCCACAATAGAGGGTGAATATATTGTTGCAACATTTAATTTTTCAAACACTGTGTATATAATGAAATTGTGTAAAAGTATGAAGGAAGGGATTAATGAACCTGTTGTGATATATTATGATAACAATAGTGCTATAAACATATCTAAGAATCTTATAATGCACACAGAGACAAAACACATTTCTATTAAGTATCATTACTTGAGAGAGTTGGTACAAGATAAAGAAGTAAGACTAGAGTATGTGAACACAAAGGAGCAGATAGTTGATATATTCACTAAGGCATTACCTAAGGATTCTTTTGAGTATACAAGAGGTAAATTAGGGGTCATTCCTCTATTTGAAGCAAACTAAGAAGAGATGTAACATTGCATCAAAGAGTATGATCATAATATCTTACACTTTGATGCAAAAGGTCACACTTTAGAAGCTGCCTAAAGTCATGAAAACATGTACAATAGTATAAGAATATGACACTACAAGTCAAATATGAAAAATAAAGTAATATTGCAAGATCATTCAACATAGTGGCAAGAGGATGATGTGTCAATTAATGAGCAAAATGAATACAATATATAATGGATGATGTCTTTGGCATTATTTTCAAAGAGGGAGAGATGTATTATAATTACCATCCAATATCAAAAGAAGGAAATGTATGACGATTAAAGGAGAGATGTTGTGTTACCATCTAGTGAAAGAGGGAGACATTGAATAACACAAAGAGATGTCAAATAGGGAGTAAACACAATTGGTGTCATGATGAAGAATCTACAATTAGTACTATGAAGGAAGCATATTGGAGGTTGTGTAATATCCCGCCCGCCCCCACCCTTTGCTACCATTGTAGACTTAGTTATTAAAGTTCTATATGATTCTTCTATAGATGTGTCAAATATTAATAGATATTTGAAATGGAATACTTTTATGTGTTGCGTAATTGATTATGTTAGGTTGTAACAATTTCCTACTTGCAATAATGATGCTTTAATTTCTCTTAGTTAGTTAATGAAATTACTTTTATGATGATTTCTTAGAAAAATGTTTATTATGTCCTCATGATGATGAGATATTCATGTTAGAATATGATGTTATTTATATTTAGGATTTACTATTATACTTACCCCATACTTGCATGTGTATGGTTTGTGTGTTTATTTTACATTTATGTTTGATGTGATTGATATGGTTGAGGAAGGGAGTCTTAGTTGCCTACTAGTCGAGATCTACACGATGTACCACTCCCCACCATTGCCTATTTAGCTTAGATATATGCACATGCATATGCTCAGGTCTTTTATATAGATTTGTAGGTAGCGGGCATCGACTTCCCTGAATTGTCAAGATGAGCATGCCCTATCACAATAACTCAATGGGAAGAATGTGGAGATAATGTTAAGGTCCAATCCCAACCATAAATTAATTACTTGTCATGAGAAGGACATGTATTTGACTTTCCACCCTTTTTAAACCCATGAGTTTATCTTTTCTTGTGTTGTTTAATTTTGAGTTTTGGTCATTTTTGGTAATGTTGCTTTTATGTGGATTTGGTTATGTGATTTATTTGGTAAATGATTTAATTATACTATTTGAGTTAATCATATCATTTTGAAAATTATTAAATATTATTTGATTAAAACAAAAATATTAAAATATGAGAATGTTTAATTAATTAAAAACTAATTAAATGTGTGCTTTAATTTAAAAGAATTAATTGGAAGTCTAATTTAGAAAATTGGTTTAAAAGAAATTAAAATAAGATGAAAATTAATTAATTAATTAAATATGCAATTAATTTAAAATATTTAATTTAAAAGTCTAATTTAAGAAGTTTGATAAAAATAGAACTAAAATATTAAAAGGTTAAATATTTAATATTGTTTTGTTAAAATGATTTAATTAATAATAATTAAATTAGAATTACATTTAAATAATGAGTTTTAATTATTATTATTATTAATTTAACTAATAAACTACATTTTGAATGGTGCTTGCACTAATTAATAGTGGAGAAAAAGAAAAAAAAGATTTTAATTAAAAAGTTCTTTAAGCATACATGAAAGGATTAAACAATTAAAATATTAATATTTTTAATAAAATTAGTGCTTTTGAAATATTGGAGAACAAAAACCCTAGTTAGGGTTATGGTTCTCTATTAGGGGGTTAGTAGTTCATTTTGGAATTGGAGCAAAAGAATTGTTGAAAAATTTGGAGGGTTTGAATTTTCACACGTTCACATATTGTCTCAGATTTCAATTGTGGTTTTGAGGTAGGGTTTGAAATCCATTTAAAAAAATTATTGAAAGATTTGTCTACTTCATGTCTTCCTAGGTGCTTCCATGGTGCTTATTAATTTGTTGTATTGATTCTGGATAAAGAATTATGTTGTAGATTTTAAAAAGAAAAATTTATTGATCAAGAAAACTTGACTAGGAAAATTTTAGAATTTAAAAAAAAAATTATTATCACTATATTCTTTTAAAATCCTTTAATATAAGGAAAATTTGATTATAGAAAATTGGACAAAAACAATGAATTGAACAACTAAGGTTTCAACTTTTAATTTTCCATTAGAACCATGTGTTTATCATGAATTTTCTAAATAAAGATAAATATTCTTCTTATGTCTAAAATAATTTAATTATAATATTTATTGGGAAAATAAAAGATTACGTGAGAGGAAAGCATGTTATAAGTAAACTTATACATCCATGTGAAAACAAATATAGTAAAAATAGAAAACTAAATATATAATGGTTGCATAATTTGAGAGATCAAATGAATGTGTAAATACTGATTGCGTGTTTATTTTTATTTTACAAAAAATTAATTTAATTTCCAAATTTATTTATTTTTAATTTTATTTTTAAAAAATAATATTTTTCTTCATGATTAATTATCAATTTTGGAAATTTTTTAAAAATTATGTAAAAAACTTATTTATTTATTTATTTATTTGAAAATAAAATAAATAAATACTATTTATTTTTTTAGAAGTGGGTTTTTAATATCAAATACTTTTAAAACTCTTAGTGGGATATAATATATAATATATTTATTAATGCAAGCGGAGTTACAAATTAATAAATATGCAATTGTGATTTAATTATATTTTAAGAGATGTTATAGTGGAGTTCACTATATAATCCTCTAGTTATGAATATTTAATATTATGAGATTAATTGTAAATAACTTAATTAAAATTATAACTTCAAGTTTGAGTTATCTCAAGTTGCATCATCAATTATAGGGAAAGTAAATATTAATATTGGACTTAAATAGAAGTCAAATTAATATTTCAGAAATAAAATTGATATTAATATTTAATATAATAATACACATTTATGTTATTAATTAAATCATTTATGATTATTTAAATTAATAACATGATAATGTTGCATGACATTTTATATAAACAAAGAGATTTGACAATTATATGCTTATTGATTTAAATAAATATATTAGCATAACAATTTATATTAACATGTATATTCTTACTCTATTTCTAAACATCCTCATGACCCAAACTAAATAAGAGAAATTGATGGAATTTAATTATGTAGCTGAAAGCTATGTGTTTTCTTATAATCTATTTAGAGTCTTGTGATGTTTATTTTCATGATGATTTTCTTTGTGGATTGTTTAGTTGGCCAAGTTAGGATGTGCGCTAGAGGCAATTTTTTAGATTTTTTTATGATTAAATGACTAGATGTCATTATGTACTTTTTAATTTGATTTGAGATTTATATTTTATGAGCTTTTTGCTATTGATCATTTATGAGAACTTGGGTTTTGAGAACCAATGTTATTTTCGGGTTGCCTACTAAGGAACCGAATTTGATCAATATTACTTTTGTGGTATATGACACAATTGTGGTTTGTGAGTTTTGAGAAGGTAGTCTAGGTGCTTTTCTATGAGAGTGGCTTGCAATGGGGCTTGAGGCCCAAAGAGGCTGCTAGGGTAACTCATTGTAAGTTGTGTAATAAGTGATAACATAGTAATTTAAAATATTTAGACACATTAAAAAGATGAGTTGGTGAAATTTCCTCGCCCATGTATTGAGTGCTTGTATAGGCTAAGGATGGGAATGGGATGATACCTAGTGAGAGGTATGACTAGTTTTCCTCATCTTCATGAGAGGGTATTCTAGTTCCACATGTGTCATGTTGGGAGTCTAGGGTCCAAAGTGACCAGTTCAAGATCTAGCGAGAGACTGCTCTAGGGTAACTCAAGTAGTTTACCATGTGATGACACTCCATAGTATGTAGCTTGAGTCTCCTTCATGATTTTTTATATATTTTCCTCTAATGGTGTACTTGTTAGATATTACTTTTGATGGTGTATTTATTCTGAGTTGTGACTCATTGATTGGAATCATTTATTGTTGATAGTTGACTTTTATTGATGAGTGTGAGCTATTTATTGGTGGTGTGCTTATTGTTTGTGGTTTACTTTTATTGATGACAGTTGTTATTTGTTGATTATTATTCTTAGACATGTGGCCTTTGACTTACGGTGAATATCTTTCATTGGATTGATCTTGAATTTTGATACTTGGTTTATACTTGTTATTTATATGTTGACTTGATATGTGGTGTTGGTATTGGATTGAGTGTCCTTTCAATTTTAATTATCTCTTCTTCTTAAGTAGTTTGTGTTACCTTTGAGGTAGATTTGACTATCAGGATTTCTCACCTGGGATATGGTTTGATATTCATTTGTGGATTGTACATTATCTCTTCTGGACAGTGGGAGTGGGATCCTAATTAGGTGAACATGTAGTTGGGAGATAGTGTCTTCTTACCATTTGGGTCCCCCTCAGATTTTTGGATGTTAAAATGTAGTAGTGACCAAGCATAGTGAAGATTGAGCAAGCCACTATAAGTCGAGTGATGGACATAATAGTAGAGACTAAGTGATCCAATGAAGATTGAGTAGAAGAAAACAATGATGACTGAGTGTCAACAAAATAATAATTTGTGAAAGAATTGAGATTTGCGGCCAACATGGTTGAATTTTTGAATTGGTCACAATGTGTGAAATATAAGGATTGATAAGCTAGCTTATTTAATGCAAGAATTGAGTTTGCTAAGCGATCAAAGGAAAGAATTTAAGAGAAGTTTCTAGAAGTGTCAAGAAAGAAGAAGGAAAAAATATGGATATATTCATTGAATCTAATCAAACCCTAAGATCTATGGTGATTTATAAGAAGCAGAATCAAAACTCCCTATTTAAGGAGGGATGAGAGATGTTTTCTAAGCTTGGATCATTGTTGATTGGAAAATTTGTGGAGAACCTATGAAGAATAGAGTAGAAGAGGTAAAGTAGAATATTGGTGAAGTGTAATTGCTTGAAGGATTGCCAAGAAGATCAGAGATGGAGAGTATAATGAAGTCCAATCAATGATCCAAAAAATGAGCCGAATGGAGATCTGAATTTGCAAAGTGATTTGTATCTTAATAGATCAAAATTAGTTGTTACTTTCTAACTATTGTGGCAATCAAAATCCTTTAATCAAGGCTGACCTAATAGTCATTTGTAAATCCTTTAATCAAGGTGAAACTCTAATGGAATGATCCAAAGTCCTCTTATAAGGCCACTCCTAAAAGGGTGATTAAATCCATTAACATGGTCGCACCTAATAGTTTGTTTTGTAACCTTTAACAGGGGTGGCTCTTACTCGAGCTCACTTCAGAAGAGT
This sequence comes from Cupressus sempervirens, assembly GCA_028749045.1. Lineage (NCBI taxonomy): Eukaryota > Viridiplantae > Streptophyta > Pinopsida > Cupressales > Cupressaceae > Cupressus > Cupressus sempervirens. The sequence continues at coordinate 122,254,354 of CM053785.1, read as the reverse complement.
GAAATAGTGGTAGCATGTTACTTGGTGTTTTTTTCCAAATTGGGTTTCCATGTTAAGTTCCTATGTATTATAACATGTTAAGTTCCTATGTATTATAACATGTGTAAATTTTATTTGCATGATGCATTCTATTTACTGATGTTTATTTATATTAGTTTGCATATATCGAAGATAGAACTAAGTACTAAAATTAATATAATGATTTATAGTTAAGTTGCTATATTGGCCGAGTTAGTTTATGAGATTGATAAATTTTTTGAAGTTGTTAAAAGTTGAATTGATACATATGGACCCAAGGATAACTGATTCACCCCCCCACCCCCTCTCGGTTAATCTAAATATTCTAACAGATCTTTCAGTAATGAATGACCACCATATGGATCCACTTATGTATCTTCTTAGCTAGCATGGATAAAACATGTATAAGGTTCCACATTATGTTAATATTGTAATAAGAATGCAAATCCAACAATGTTTAGGCATCAAATGAAGTTCACTAGATTGATTGAAATAAATTTTGCAGCAAAACTTATCAAAATTACATCATATTAATGTCATTTAATAATCTATATATATGTCAAACATTTTTATTGCTCATTGTTTTTTACAATATATGTGGACATGCTAAAATTACTTGCATTTCACTTAAGCATAAAATTTAATATCTCATTCACAAGAAGATGACACAAGTTAAGGATATTCATGGTTATGAATATATAGTACTTAAGCTTATTCTAATTTTCTCAAGAATCATTACTTTAACATGTAGTAAAATAACTTGCATAAAAGAAGAACATACTAGGAAATATTCTACAAATTCTTAATAATAATGTGACTTCTGTAATACTTTTCAATAAAAAAATTATTATTATCATAATCACAATTAGTAACATTTGATCTCATAAATATACCATGTGTATGTGATAGATGTCACTCAAATTAATAGACTACTTATATAAAGCTTTGTCAATGATTATATAGCTTACTTCAGAGTTAATGACATAGTCATAAGAAACCGCTCATAATCCTATAGACTTATATGATTAAGGGCACAACATGATTCTCCCTTATTCAGAGAAGTTGGGAATTTCTAGAACATTAGCTATAAGGGAAAATTGAAAAGTTGTGTTGCAATGTTTTACCAATTTATCAATATAAGTGACCATAAGCATTCCTAACTAAAAAAATATTTTTGTTCAAACATATAATGCGATTGTATTTATTATAGATAAATAAGATGTGACCTCATCTCTCAAACTAAAAGTGTCACTTTGAGGTTAATTCACTAAAAAATATTATTAGAAATTTTGATATTTCAACAACTCCTCGTGCAGATGACACTTTTTAAAATATACAATACCTTTTTTATAGATATGGTTTCAAAAAAAATCTATTTTAATAAATTTAATTGTTATTTTTATTTATTTGTATTTTTTTAATAAAATATGTTATCAATACCAAAATATATAGTTGATTATCATGTCAAGAAAAATAGAATAATATTATTTTTAAATGAATAAATATTGGTGCACTAGATAAAAGGTTTTCTGTTAAGATAGTATTTTTAAGAAAAAAGGTAAGGCCCCACTGAAACACTTTGGTTTGTAATACACACATTTTATATGTATTATTTTTAATTTTTATTATTATCAAAATTAATAAATAAGTGTTAAAGTTTAATGTTATAAATACATCGTATGTTTATTAAGTAGTGGTGATGTTCTAGTGACCACCAAGTTCAAACTCCATTTGGGTCATTATGATTTCTTTTGTGTGTGTTTTTGTTGATCCAATGCACTCATAGGTTTAATCCTCAATATTGATAATTGTACATGTGATCCCATGTTTGTAGCCTTATCATTTTATAGCTCTAGGTCAAAATAATTTCATGTGATATTAGAGGGTTTGTTGTGCCAATGCCAAATATGTCAATTTCAAAAATTTTGCCATCATTTACAAAAGTTATAATATACAAATAAATCTTAAGGATACGTATCGTTGTATAAAGAACAATGTCATGTATAACTTCATTCATTAGCAATTCATCAGCAACTAAATTATAGTATCAATTTTATAAAAATAAATATATTCAAATAAATTTTATTAAAAATACAAATATAAATTTTCTTAAAAAATACATATTACCATTTTACATCATTTCAAAATTCAAATAATATGTCACTATTTAATGATTCAAATTAAAAATTTGAATTAATGATCATACATAATGAGCATGCTTATATAGGCAAGGAAAAAAGAGCCAATGATAAGGAGTGTATAAGAAATCACCCACACAGGGTCAAATATTGTGTACACCAAATCTAAATAATCCTCCATTATACATTGAAGTATGTGCAACATCTTGAGGATGATAATGTGATAAGTGCAATAAATGTGGATTTCACTCATGAAGTGGAATGTGATACTGACTATCACCACCTAAAGTGGAATTTCCCCTACACCTTGTGTAAATATAGGTGCAAACTCCTATGTTTCTCAATCACATACTACTAGGTGATGCATTATTCTAAATAAGCTAAGTATAACTAGCAAATATGTAATTGCACCAACATCCCCCATAAGTGAAACTTGGGGGAATGTACTTAAACTCACAATGCTAGATATTTTCCAACTTCGATACCCATGTACAATATGCATGAGATTCAATCTCTCACAAAAAGGAGAAAGCCCAAAAGAACCTCATGGGACAAAACTATCCTACAAAAAGAGAGATGAAAATAAATAGGATTCATGAATTGAAGACTCAAGATACCCCAAAGACTACATACCTCATGCATATGTAATCAAGTATACCCCAAAGGAAGCAAAGAAGGAGACAACTGGGCCGCCACGATGGATAATGACTTGCAAAAAAAGTGATTGTTTGAAGAAAAATATAGTCCAATTCCTGCAGGTAACATTTCTCTCATTGGAAAGAAGATATACCAAGTAGAATCCAAATGTAAGAATGTTTCCCATTCTAGATAGTGTAAGAGCATATAGTCCACCAATATAACCAAGAGGGGGGGAGGGAGGGCAGGGAAGGTGAATCAGTTATCCAACTATCAACCTTCAAAAAAATTAACAATATAATCAGAAACCACAACAAGATACTCATGCATAATAATACCAGACATGTTAAGTAGGGAAACCATTGATCAAAGGGAAAACTCTAGTGGGGATGGTACCCACAAGATGATGTACTAATATAAATATTCCTTTTTAGAGGATGGACTTTGTTAGGAGTCTACAACAACATTCAGTACATATCAGTCCCTGTTAGGAGACTTTGAATCCATGTTAGGAGTTATGTCAACCTTGTTAGGAGTTGTGGAAGACAACTGGACCCACTACCCAAATAGGTTCAAGGGCATGACCAATGAACTCACTGTCCAAATGATCTTTGTATTGTACCTTGTAGAATAATAGAAATGAATAGTACTTCCTTCCTTTGTCATGTCAACCATACCTCTACTCCTTTTGATCTTGTAGCTAGATCACAAAACTCACATCCAATAATCCCTTGGATTGCTTACTCACATTCATTAAAAACTCTACTCCTTTTTGCACTTCACACTTCATACAATGATCACAACATGCACACACATCTTACAAGAAAGGAAAACATCTTTCCTTTATACCATATCTTCAAAATAATTCCTTGAGTAAGCCTTGAGGCTTTACCAATTAATTATAATAAGATGATTAATTAACTACAATTACAATAGCACTATCGGCTCACAGTCTATATAAAACTTACACATACAATATTGGGGCTTGCACATTTGGTGACATCATCATTTGACTATCCTTTATCACTATGTCATTGCACATCTCTTTATTACATCTCAGATGAAAGATATAATACAAACATCATAAACTACTTTCCAAGCACTATGTTTATGTACTACTCTCAATAAATTAAGTACACCTTTTGTACATCTTTGACCTACATGATGTGCACTGAACCATGTCATTAGGACATTGTACTAAACATGTCCATGATCGTGCATCACCAGACAAGAAAAATCTTGTCCATACAACTAAGATTCTCTTTGCTATTTAGCCAGTCTTTATAGACTTACTGCTATGTTGACATCAATGAAAAACACAGTAATGAATGCAACATGTCAATACTTTCTAATGTTTAGGATACTCCCCCAATGTAGTATCATCAGAATTCATGTTAACAATCCCTCTTTGGCATTGATGGAAACATAGATGAAAAATATATAAGTTCCACGAATACCAAAACAATACTTTATTGCTGCTTCTAGATATTGTTCTCATCTTCTCAAATCCTATTCATTTATCAAATCTAAAATCCTCTGGAACACTTCTCTTTTCATCATCTTCTTAGGATCAACAATAGTTGTTCTTATGTTGTATATCTCTCCCATAGAGATATTCCTCCTTCTTTACATGAATCTTTCTAAATCTCCCTAATAACTATCTCTCCCCCATTCATGTACATATCTCCCCTATTCATACTTAAGCGATGTTTTTCATGCATATTCTCTCCCCCATTGACATCAATGACAATGTCCCCATTATGTCAATCTACTATTCCAAGTCTTCAACCAGAGCAAGTGTCTAAAGGCACTGTTCAAGACCGAATTCCAAGAGTCCTCAATGACTAAACTCATCTTAGATACTCCCCCAGACAGGAAGCATCATGTTTAGTCCAGTCTAACAATAGTGCTCTATACCAATGGATTGATGCACTTACTACATCATCTACTCAGAAGTAGGCAAGGGCATAACCCCAAGCATACCTCTCAAGTACTCAATTGTATCTTTAGGTAAAGGCTTCATAAAGATATCTACAATTTGACCTTTAGTACTCACATACTCTAATTTGATCTCTTTTACTACTAGTTTCTCTCTCAACACATGATACTTAATAGATATATGCTTAGTCTTAGAATGAAATATAGGATTCTTAGACATACTTATTATACTTGTGTTATCACAGTAAATGATAATAGGTTCTGCAAACTCAATCTTGATATCCTTTAACATTTGTTTCATCCACATCACTTGTTTTATAGTTATTTTCTTTCACAACATACTCTACCTCAGATGTACTCTAAGAAATACAATCTTGTTTCTTTCTTAGCCAAGAAACCAATCTCCCTCCAAGAAAGAATGCTCCACCACTGGTGCTCTTTCTATCATCCCCACTACTTTCCCAATTTGCATTAGTATATGCACATAGAGTGAAATCACTTGATCTATCATACCAAATTCCATAGTTAGATGTTCCTTTTAGGTATCTGCATATCTGCTTTACTATTGCATAATGATACTCATTAGGATCAGCTTGAAATCTAGCTACAATCCCAACTGCATTTGCTATATCTAGTTTGGTGTGAGTTAGATACTACAAACCTCCAATCATGGATATGTACTTCTTCTCAACTGTGGGTGTCTCATCCTTGCTAGATAAATTGTGACTAGTTATCATAGGTGTACCAATAGGCACACAACTTTCCAATCCAAATCTCTTCAACAAATCTTTCAAGTACTTAGCTTGTGAAATGAAAATGCCATCACTGTTTTGCACAATCTGCAATCCTAGGAAAAACATCATTTCTCCTATCATGCTCATTTCTAACTCATTCTTCATTTCTTAAAAAAACTTATCACTTGATTCAGCAAAACATTCTCAATTTCTTTCAAATACAAGTTACTATCTAATATACCTTAGAAAATCCAAGTTTTTCCAAATAGATGTCCAACCTTGCATACCAGGTTCTAGGTGCTTGCTTTAGACCATATAGATCTTTCTTTAGTTTGCATACCATATCTTGGTCTTCTGTAAGAGGAAAACCTTTAGGATTCTCAATATATAACTTTTCTTTACGTTCACCATTCAAAGAAGTTGATTTAACATCCATATGATATACTTTGAACTTCTTATTCAATGCACTAGCCAAGAACATTCTTACTATTTCCACTTTGGCTATAGGGGCATATGTATCCTCATAGTCTACACCTTCTTTCTATGAGTAACCTTTACATACAAGTCTAGTTTTTTTTCTCGCAACTTTGCCTTGCTCATTCATCGTGTTTTTGAATACCCATTTGGTTCCTATCACATTCTTGTCTTTAGGTCTAGGAACTAACTCACATGTTTCATTCTTCACAATCTGATCTAATTCTTCCTTCGTTGCTTGAATCTAATGAACATATTTACATGCTTCATCAACACTGTTAGGTTCAACTTGAAAAATCAAACTTAATTCAGATACTTCTCCATTTACCTAATTTTTATTTTTTCTCCCAATGTTCTATCTAAGAGAATGATTGTTTGATATACTTCTGCTAGGAGTTGTCAACTCAATTCTTTCTTCTACTCTAGGCTTAGATCTTTTCTCTTCAATTTGATTCCCATTCTGCAAATTATTATTATTCTCAATGATAACTTCCACATTTTCATGGTTAGCCTTTGAATCAAAAAGAGTTAATATTTTTTATTTTTGTCTTCCCTCCAAAATTGCCATAGTTGAATTCAAACATAGTAACCTTCACATAGTTGAAAATCCAAATAAAATGAGGATAGAATACCTTATACTAAAACCCTAGGTTATGTTTTAATTCCTAAGTAATGCATGATTAATATCTCCTCACGGGCTCATGTTTTATCTACTGATAGATCCAAATAGATCTACCACTATTTCTTTGTCATTATGCAAAGCTACAAGCACTTTAATTCATGCGACATAGCGAAAACTCAAAGCGTATACTTTGGTGGACCCTTCCTGTTAGAACAATTGAGTAGTTGTTAGAGCATGATGGCAGTTTTTTGGTTTCTCATTGGCTAAGGTAATGACTGTACAAGGTGGGTCCTTTCCTTTTATGTGTCATTTCATCATGTAACTTACTTGTTCTCAGACCAAGGATCATCTATGGATGTTACTATGTCACATTGTGGAGTTACAAGGTAGTTACCCTAGTGACATAGCGGCGGATTGACATGTGACAAGTGGGTCTTTTTCTTTTGTGATTTGTGGTGTGGTGGGTCATTAACAGATGAGTTTGCATTATGACTGTATTTCTATTGGTAGTCATATTTTTTTAGACTTTTCGACAATGCGGGGAAGTGATGTTATGAAATGTGGAGATGTGGATTTGTTCTTCTATGTGGGCTACCAGGGCTAAAAAGAGAGTGCCAAGTAGCTTCCAGGTGGAAATTATGTGTTAGTTGCTTCATTCTAATTGGTCAAAGGTTTACGTGTCTATGAAGGTGGATGTTTAGTGTTAAGTGGGCCCAAAAATTTTATGAGCAGTGCAGTAATGACTAGGGTCTTTCATGATTGTCAATCGTTTGGTGATTCACGATTGTCACTTGCCTGCATTATGGAATTACAAGGACTTTAGGCATTGTGGGAAAGCACCAAACAACCACATGCCCCAGTAGGCCCAATTAAGGAAATAACACTATAGTCAATGGTTGTTAAGTTGGTAGTTTCATAAAGCCATTGTGGTTAAGTTAAGAAGGTGGTGCGGTTAGTTGGCCAATGGGGCAATCAAACTTACAAAGACCTTGTGAGGTGGCAAAAGGAAATAATATTATTGGTCCACATGGATCATCTAGGTTGTAGGGCTTTGTTTGACTGCTAACCTTGCTGATTGTAAGCCAGAAATGAAGGAAAATTGGGTTTTCTTGTACAATCTGATCTTTTTGATCAATCCCAACCACTTGCAGGTAATGCTAGGTTTTAACGACACAAAGGAAACTCTTCCCACCATCCGATCATCCATTTTGAGGAGTTTTTAGCATTGATTGGCATCGTTTCCATCACTTTAGGGTTTTCTCTAGTTAGGGTTTCCATGATTTTAATGCCTCTGTAAGTGTACCAAATCAAATCTATTGTTTGGATCATCTTAATGGCAGTGGTTGTAAAGTAACTTCACTCAAGAAATATCTTAGTTATGATTGAGTTATAAAGGCAAATTTGGTAGTCTTTTTAAGGGTTGATTTTTCTCTAATTCTCTAACATTCCTTCCATGCATACTGCTATAATTTCTCATGCCTATGAGCCATTGTAATCCTTTGTTGAGTCTCTTTTAGCCATTAACACATTGTGCAAGTTCTCTTTGCCTCTAGTTAATGTTTTGTCTATATTCTGTAATTTGCATGATTGTATCTACTTTTAACATTTGAATGATATTAAGTGAAGACTCTTCCTCTAGCATGCTTTTGTTGTCTGATCTACATGTGGTTGTTGAATTAAGAAAAGTCTAAATTTGTAGCTTCAAGGTTATAATTGGTTAACTATGCATTTATGGGTGGAGACGAGGTCAAAAACTCTATTTTGGTGCATCACCCCCTTAGGTTAGAGTAGGTAGATTCACTTTCATGCATTCCTTCTCCCTTTTCTTCTCCAAGTGTAGTTAGGTGCACTCTAATAAAAAAGGAAGCTAGCCTTCTCTTGAGACTCAACCTCATAGTTCAAGTCCCACAACTTAGAGGTTATTTCCATGTTTCACAAGGTTATCCTTAGGTAAAAACTTTGGACAAAGGCACAAACTTTTGTGACAACAATTTCTAGCACGTTTGGTGGGACTCTATAATAAGAAGATTTCAAATATATTGGTGTTAAAGGACAATAATTCAAAGTTGATGTTGAGAAGATAGTGTTGCTTTAGTATTCTAGGACTTCAAGAGGCTCCTTCTACAAAGCACTTGGCAACTCTACACCCTTCATATCTGGTTCCAAACCAACATTGTTTTGATTCATGCCCAAAGTTGAAACAAGTAAATTTCAGTATCAAGAGCTTTCATTTTCCAATCCTAGAGGAAATCACCAGTTAGGAGTGCAATAGTAACTCATACCCCTGCAAGATCCATTTCTACTCCTCCTGTTGTGAGATCTCAACCTAAAAAGCCATAAGCTCATATTAATATACCACTTGCTTATATGGCCACAACTCATGGTTTTGCCACCTTTAATGGTGGAAGTCCTCTTTTATTAGCTCCAAGACATGACATACCAGTAGTTGCATTTAAAATCATACCTAAATTCACTAGTGAAACTTCTATCTCCCCCTTAGAACACATTCAAGAGGTTGCAAATGTTTTCAATATCCATGGTATTACAGAAGATGATGTGGTTGTTAGATTGCTAGCTTCATCTTTAAAAGGGAAAGCCCTACAATGGTATAGGGGCCTATCACATAGTTCTATAATGTATTGGATAGATCAGGGGTTGGATTATGTTAACACTTTGAGAACAAAAGTGACTATTTGTCACTTTTAGAACAACTAACTACCATAAAAAGCGCCCCCCATGAATGTATGACTGATTTCAACTACAGATTTCAAAAGACATGGGACAAAATACCTACTTCAATGAAGCCTACCCCTGGTAATGCCTCTTACATTAGCTCAAATCTTTTAACAGTGATATTGCCACTACATTCCAAACAATGGGAGGAGATACCTTACTTGATGCTTATGAAATAGCAATAAGGGCAGAAAACATATTGATAAAAGAGGAAAGTTATCTCCAAGGCCTCCTATGCCTTTCTTCCCTGATATCCCAAATCACCAACAAACAATGGCCCCCATTGCCACAACTTCTACATCACACCCCCTTGCCCTAGACCCTCAAGATTCCATATCTTCAAATGGAATGGATGAAATCAGGGAGATGATGTAGTCTATGATGTTGAACATAGATAAAATATTGCAAGGCCAAGAGAAGAAGTTGGAAGATAGCTTCTCTGTGATGCAGAAGGTGAGCAACAAAGTGGTGACTTTGGAGACATAATAAGCTCAAGGTAATAAGGCTCCTCAAGTGCAATATCAAACTCAAAATAATGGTAGGCCTCCAAATCATAATTATGGGAACAATTCTTTTATCAGATGTAATGGGCACCCTAGAAATGCCCAAGAACTAAACCAATTGCTGAAATAATAATAGTTCTCAAAATGATAAAATCAATACATAGCAATGTATTCCAAAGGCCAAACCTCAAGGGAATGACATCTAGAATGTTATAAGAGAGGATGAACATCCTCTAATGCCACAAAAGATATGTGAGTCACACATCCAAGTTCTTATCAAATGTCATTCACAAAAATCCCATGCTAAACAATGAGACTCTTACCCCTATTTATCCTTTTCCTTCACCCTTCTAGAAGGAACTAAAAAACTAATTAATTGCAAGTGCTAGAAGCTTCCCCCTTCCAATAATTAATGCACTCTCTAGAAACTCCTCCCTTGTAATACAATAATTAATTGTGCTTCTAGAAAATTAAATTACTAGAGGTTTCCACATTTCCAATAATTAATGCACACTCTAGAAGATTCTCCCTTGTAATACAATAATTAATTAAATTAATTAAATATAAAGTCACCTTTTAGTATTTAATCTTAATTTATTTAATGACTTTATAAGAAATTAATTTAATTTCCTCTTATGCTCCACTTAGACTTTGGAGAACGTGAAGGCTAAAAGATGGGGTCATTACAGTCCACTTTCCTTGAAATTGCTTGTCCTCAAGAAATCTAGCAATAAAATGAACTCCAACCTCCACCTGGATCCCAAATGAAGTAGTATGTGACATCCCTATGGACATTAAACCAACTGCAAACTAGAATCATCAGGACCAACCACATGTCTTGCAGCCTAGCACCCAAAACTTGTGTTGATGATGTAGAAATCAAAATATCACCAGAAGGAAAGTCTATAGAAGATCTCTGAAATATCTTCTTCTCAATTGCTGCAACACAAAACTAAATCTTTGTAGATGGTGAAAACCGAGCCCAAATCCTCTCAGGTGAGTGATCAACATCAACCTCAAACATCGGATTGTCATAAGACAATGTTGCATCCATGTTGAACATAATATTATCCTAGAAGTGAACATCAACACTTTTTTGATCGATAGTATAATACGACTCTATCACTATATCACTCACCTTATTAGTAGTAACAAATGTACTATCATCAGAGCACACATCTACAACTACATGCATACTGCTAAACTCCCCGTTGGATGGTTCAACTGACACAAAAGTGGCTGCTGATATAATAGTATCCTTGCATTCTCTTAATCCCACTATTGTTGCATCACCATCCCCTGAAAAAGCTTCATATGTGGACTCTTGAATTTTCATACATGACTCAACACTAGATTGTGAATAAATAATAGTAGAGCATAAACGCACATCTATTGACTCTGCTGAAATGCCCACATCACCAACATCATAGCTAGGTGGCTCTATACTTGTCTCGATACCACCTGAGGAAGCAAGTACCTCTTGTACTGGAGCAACATACAAATCTTCAATATTGATGCCCATCTATCTAGCCATAAGCTGCAACATCATATCCATTCGCCTATTTTTCTCCTCTTGCAAACACTGCTCTGCCTCTAATGTACCCAGTAACCATCTGAGCATTTTGTCAAACACTTTTCCCTCTATCTAGCTATTCCAAATTCCCTATAAGACCTCCACATGATGGTAGGACTTATAGCTCTAATACCACTATAATGGGCATAAGACTTATAGCTTTGATACCACTGCAATGGGAACCCACCGGTTATAACTTTGTGAAACACTTTGCAAGAAAGCTCTGATACCACTGTAATGGGCACCCTAGAAATGCCCAAGAACTAAACTAATTGCTGAAATAATAATAGTTCTCAAAATGATAAAATCAATACAATACAATGTATTCCAAAGGCCAAAACCCAAGGGAATGACATCTAGAACGTTACAAGAGAGGATGAAAGTCCTCTAATGCCACAAAAGATATGTGAGTCACACATCCAAGTTCTTATCAAATGTCATTCACAAAAATCCCATGCTAAACATGAGACTCTCACCCCTATTTATCATTTTCCTTCACCCTTCTAGAAGGAACTAAAACATTAATTAATTGCAAGTGCTAGAAGCTTCCCCCTTCCAATAATTAATGCACTCTCTAGAAAGTCCTACCTTGCAATATAATAATTAATTGTGCTTCTAGAAAATTAAATTACTAGAGGATTCCACCTTTCCAATAATTAATACACACTCTAGAAGCTTCTCCCTTGTAATATGATAATTAATTAAATTAATTAAATATAAAGTCACCTTTTAATTTTTAATTTTAATTTATTTAATGACTTTATAAGAAATTAATTTACTTTCCTCTTAAACTCCACTTAGACTTTGGAGAACGTAAAGGCTAAAAGATGGGGTCATTAAATTAGAGTAGGTAGAATAGTCATGCTTCTACCTCAATTGCGAATCAAAGTAGGGCCTTAGTCCCTCAAAACAATATGGCTCAAGATCAAGATTTTTGTCCCTCCTGCAATTACTCCTATACCTATTGTATGTGTCAAAAGAATGAATCCTATTTAGTTTTGACCACTTAGGAGCCCACAGCAGGACAATCATATAATGAAAGCCAACCTAAAGATGCCTCACATATGCAAAGATAGGGTGATTTCTCTTTCATGAATCATCAGGTGGAGGAACATTGCAATGTAAATTAGGACTCCATTGCTCACAATACTAGGAGAAAAAGAAGAGTTGTTGAAGATGCTACCCCTCCTTCCCCTAATCAAGCTTCAACATCAAATGCAATACCTTATGTACAAATGGTAAATGATCAAGCTGATGCCCGCCAAGAACAAAGACAACATAATAGTAGAGGAGATATGAATGGGCCCCAAGTTATTCCAACTCAACCCCCTACACATACACCTCCCAAGGCTTCTACCAAAGCACCTAATGCCTCATTTAGTGTGGTAGAGTAGATGAATAATACAAATGTGAATATTTCCATGTGGGATGTTGTTGCTATTATACCCATGCAAAAGAGGCCGCTACAACAAGAATTAGAAAGTATTGAACCAAAGGGTCAATCACCTAGCATGGAAAGTGCCACAATCCTAGTACAATCATCAAGGGAGGTAGAAGCAAGTAAAAGGTTCATACTTCCTCCATTTTATTTTTCTCTAATTATAGGGGATAAACTAGTCCACAATTGCATGATTGATTCAGGGGCTAGTAGTTCAATAATACCCAAGTGTGTTGCTAATGCTTTAGAAATGAAATATGAGCCCTTTGTTAGGGATGTATTATAGTTGGATGGTAGTACTATCAAGACTGTAGGAATCCTTAGGGATGTTGAAATGGCCCTACATGCATGTCGTGGTTGTATTGTAACTCAAGATATATTAGTTGCTAAGGTCAAGACACACTTTGCTATATTTATTTCAAGAGACTTCATTGCACAAATAGGTGGCTACATATCTTCTGATTGGTCATATATGTTTTTTACAACAAGATATGGAAACAAGGCTTCAATCAAAGTAGACACTCTAGCCCTCCACCATATTGAACCCTACACCCCTAATCTCATCAATATGAATTCCATTATCCTAGAGATGGATGAGAATGACATAGTAAATGAGCCTACCACTTCTCTAATAGAGATGCCTAATTTTCTCTTAGATGAATGGGCTAATGCATATCAATTTGATCCCATACCAAAAAACCTTGAGACAGGCCTTGGTACATACTATGTGTCAGAGAAGGATGCTCTTATCCCTAACCTTGTGAAGACCAAAGAAGATATGAGTGGGATATGGAGTATATTTTTTGATGAATCAAGAAATAGAAATGGATTAGGCGCAGGAGTGATGTTGATTTCTCCTGCACAAGTAAGGTACTACTTCTCCTTTAGGCTCCAATTCAATTGTACCAATAATGTGGTTGAGTATGAATATTTGATTCAAGGTCTTTTAATTGCTCAAAAAAGAGGAATTTAAGCATTGAATGTATATGGAGATAGTGAGTTGGTGGTCAATTAGGTAAGAAATCAAAATATCACTAAGAATGGTTTGCTCAAGCCTTATAAAAATAGAGTATGGGATTTTCTTAAAATTTTCAATGCATTTAATATGCAGAGCATCCCTAGAAATGATAATAGATATGTTGATAGACTTGTAGCCATTGGTGCATCTTATGATGTGCTAGGAAATCTTGAGGAAGAGAAGAAGCAAAAAATCAAAGTGGTAGTTAGACCCACAATTCTTGACAACACCACCAATTGGCAAGTGTTTGAATCTAATGCACAAATTGTAAGTTTCTTGCATAATGAGGCATAATTCTTAGAGAGAAACCAATCTAGGTTGCATGACCAGTATGGAGATCAAATCATTAATCTCAGTTCCAAAAAGTTGTCTAAGGGTCTTACTACCTTAGAAAGTGTCTTCAACCCTAATGACCAAGAAAGAAATAGAAACATGAACCCAACTGCTGACAAAGATGATTATACACCAATTGTGGTTGCTAATGGGAAGACCTTAAACATGGGAAAGGTATGTTATGAAATTGAGCAAGAAAATTTCATTCATCTATGTCAAGAATTTAATGATATAATTGCTTGGACATATGATGATTTAAAGGGTTTTAACCCAAGTTTGTTTTAGCATACCATAGACCTAGTAGAAAATGTCAAACCAGTAAGGCAAAAATAGAGGCCAATGAATCCTAAAATTGAACCATTAATAAGAAAAGAGCTATGCAAGTTGATTGAGGCTAATATAATTTTCCCTATCAAGCACTCATCATGGGTAGAAAACCTTGTCCCTATTAGGAAGAAGAATGGAGAATTTATATTATGTGTTGATTTTAGGGATCTTAACCAAGCTTCCCTTAAAGATTGTCATCCCCTCCCTTCCATGAAATAGATATTTTACAAGGTTACTGGTTCAGAGAGGTTTTCATTTCTTGATGGATTCTTTGGTTACAATCAAGTGCTGATCAAAGAGTTTGATAGATACAAGACTACATTCACTACCAAATGGGGTACCTATGCTTATAGTAAAATGCCTTTTGGACTAACAAATGTAGGTGCCACATTTCAAAAGGCAATGGAGATGACCTTCATAAACATGATTGAAAGGTTTGTATTGGTTTACCTTGATGATATCATAGTGTATTCAAGGGGTATAGAAGATCATTTTGGTCATCTCAGACAAGTGTTCATAAGGTGTAGAGAGTTTGGGGTATCCCTAAACCCAAGCATGTCTTTGCCACCAATCAAGGAAAATTATTAGGACACATTGTATCAAAGGATGGTCTAACCATTGATCTAGAAAGAACAAAGGCAATACTTTCTCTTCCCTTGCCTATTCATAAGAAAGGTTTGCAAAGTTTTCTTGGTAGAATAAATTTTGTGAGGAGGTTTATCCCTAATTTAGCTACCATGGTGAAACCTCTTACAACCATGCTTAAGAAATGGTCTTTTCATGGACCAAGGAAGGGAAGGTAAGTTTTGAAGAGATCAAAGCAACAATAGCCTCAACCCCTACTCTCATCAATCCAAATTTTGAGAAGGATTTCATTCTTTATACCTTAGGTTGTGCGTAAAGCATCTTTGTTGTCTTGACTCAAACAAATGATAAGAATGGAGAAAAACCTATTTCCTTCTTTATTGAAGGGCTTAAGGAATATGAAGACAAATACAATTATGTGGAAAAGAAAGCCCTTGTAGTCATAAGAGTTTTGAAGAAATTCAAACACCTTCTGTCTCATAACAAGATCCATTTGTTAGTACCCCATGCTAGTTTGAAGGACTTTCTTTTGAGCAGAGATATTAGTGAAAATAGAGATGGATGGATCACCAAGGTAATGGAATATGATGTGGACATTTAGATTACCAAGTTGGTAAGAGGGAAAGGATTGTGCAAATAGATGATCTCATCTCAGGAGTCAGATGAGGAAGTTGCTATGGTATTGACAGAATAAGAAGAAACAAGAAATGATAAACCAAAGAGTTGGATGGATGACACGAAGACCTTCTTAATAGGAAATGGATATCCTCAAGGGTTGGATAAGGCTAAAAAGAAACAATTCAGATTACACTCAATATCATATGTTATAGTTGATGGTACCTTTTTTAGGAGAGACTTCAATGGAGCCCTATTGAGATGCATTGACACAGACCAAGCTAAAAGAATGATTAAAGAGCTTTATGATAGTCCTGATGGTGGTCACTTTTTAGCAAGGACAACTGCAATGAAGATCACGAGGGCTAGTTATTTTTGGCCATCCTTGTTCCATGATTGTCATAATTATGTGAAGAAGTGTGAAAAATGTGCTTTCTTTTCAGGTAAGAAGAGGCTTGCAACTCTTCCTCTTCATCCCATTCAGGTGGACACTCCTTTTTCTCAATGGGGATTAGATTTCATAGGCCCTGTCAATCCTCCTTCTAGCTCTGGTCATAAATGGATCCTAGCTGCTATGAATGACTTCACTAGATGGACAGAGGCAGTTGCATTGAAGGATGCCACATTATCTTTAGTTTTTGAATTTCATGATGGAATTATTACCAAGTTTGGTGCCCTTCAACAATCATTTTAGATAATGCAAAATCTTTTGTAGGAGCTCAGATTTGTGCATGGCTAGTTGATCATAATGTCTACTTGAGCATATCTTAAAACTACTATCCTCAAGGTAATGGATTGGTTGAGTCATCTAACAAAAACCTAATCAAGATTATGAAAAGGACTATAGAGGTTAACTAGAGGTGTTAGCATCAAAAGTTGAAGACAACACTGTGGGTTGATAGAATAACACCTAAGAGGGCAATTGGAAATTCACCCTTTATGTTGGTATATGGCAAAGAAGT
This sequence comes from Cupressus sempervirens, assembly GCA_028749045.1. Lineage (NCBI taxonomy): Eukaryota > Viridiplantae > Streptophyta > Pinopsida > Cupressales > Cupressaceae > Cupressus > Cupressus sempervirens. Next base: position 122,237,707 of record CM053785.1, on the reverse strand, counting down.
AAGGCTTCTAATTTCACTAGAACCATCACTAGAATTGGCTCATTAGTTGGAGCTAATGGACAATGATGCCATGATGGTAAGAATGGCAGAGCTGATGGAGCTAGAAGAGAAAAGGAAATAGGCCATGCAAATCCTAGAAACACATCAATAAAAAATGAAAATGAGCTTTGATAGGAATGCCAAGGTTAGAATCTTTAGAGAGGGTGACCTTTTGCTCAAGTGGGATGTAGATAGAGCAAAACTAGGGAGACACTCAAAATTTGATGCACTATGGAGTGGTCCATATATGGTTATTAGTTGCAAATAAGCCAATGCTTTTCAATTAAGAAGGCCTAATGGTGAAATTCTGCCTATTCCAGTTAATGGGATATATGGGTAAGTGCACCAAGTTGTGGTGCCAAAAGGGGGGTATAAGTGGACACCTTTTTCCTGAAATCAGAAAATTCTAGACTTCAACAAGAATTTGAAGATAGTTACGCTCAAAATTTTAAGATATGACAAAAACAAAAGTCGTAGTCCTTTGAATCTAGTTTCTAAACTACTAATTTTTTTTCAAAATGGTTTAGTTTTAGGTCCTCAAAAAAGGGGGCCACAGAAAGTGGTACTGTTTATTCCAAAAAAACATAACATAGTACAAAGTGTGGCCCCCCTAAAATTTTAACTTTTTTTTTGAAATTCTTTAATCGCTCCAGTCAAAAGTTACCTAACACTATGTAGTTTGTCCCAAATTTTTTGGGTAATTTTATAATGTGTATTTTTTTTTTAATGAATTTTTAAATTAGATCCATCCCAAAAATGTGAAATATCTGTGTGCTCCCCCTAGAAATGATTGAAAACTAATCTAAAATCAAAACTTCTTTTTTTCAAAGTGTGTAGAATGGAGTCTAGTTTCTAAAAAACTAAGTTGTTACAAAATTCGATGAATGAGCTAAAATCTACAGCCCAATTAGTACATGGTGGTTTCTGACAAAAAATGAACATACATTCAAAAGAAATTATAGATGAAAGACTTAAAATAGTTCAAATTAAAAATAAATTATATGGTTAGATAGCTAACACAGAGACCTATAATGTTATGTAACCTAATCTTATCGATACCCAACCACGAGGAATCTTGAAGGGGAGCACACAAGAAAAATCAATCATTTTTTGTATGTTTTCTGGAAAACACATCTCAGACCTGTTTATAAACTCCAAACCTTTGGCTTGGATCTCCAAGGCAAAACCAAGCCTTAGGCTTGGTTTTAATGCAAAGCTTTGAATAGCACATGCGCCCTATAGTGCGCACGCGCTATTAAAACGCTAGTGAATTTGAGGTAGTGCGCACGCACTATTGAGATCTAAATTGCAAACCAAAACCAAGAGAGAGCTAGGGGGAGTGGGGTGAGGGAATGGCTATTTGTGTGTGTGTGAGAGATAGAGAGAAATTAGGGGATGGGAGAGGGGAGAGAGGAAGTGAGAAAGAGTAGGGGTGCCAGAGAGAGTATAGGATGGGAGATAGAGGAAATGTGAGAGAGTAGGGGTGGCAAAGAGAGTACAAGATGCACGAGAGAGGAAGTGTGAGAGAGAGAGTAGAGGTGGCAAAGAGAGAGTACGGGATGGGGGAGAGAGATTGAAAGTAGGGGATGGGAGAGAGAGGAAGTGTGAGAGAGAGTACAAGTTGGGAGAGAGAGATTGAGAGTAGGGGATGGGGGAGAGAGAGAGAGTAAGTGGTTGGAGACGGAGTGGGAGAGGAAGAGTGAGAGAGGAGGATGGGAGTGCATGTGTGTGAAAGAGAGAGAGTAGGGAATGGGAGAGGGGGAAGATAGAGTAGCTTGAGAGAGAGTAGGGGATGGAAGAGAGAGTAGGGGATGGAAGAGAGAGTAGGCGATGGGAGAGGGAGTGGGAGAGGGAGAGAGAGGGGGGGGATGGAAATGTGTGTAAGAGAGAAAGAGAGAGAGTGTGAAAATGTGAGAGAGGGTAGGGGGTAGCAGAGAGAGAGTAGAGAGGGAGAGAGAGAGAGAGAGAGAGAGAGAGAGAGAGAGAGAGAGAGAGAGAGAGAGAGAGAGAGTAGGCAGTGGGAGAGGGAGAGTGAGTGAGAGAAAAAGTAGAGGATGGGAGAGGAGAGAGGGGGGATGGGTGTGTGTGAAAGAGAGAGAGTAGGGAATGAGAGAGGGGAGAGAGAGATAGAGAGAGTAGGGGATGGGATAGAAAGAGAGTAGGCAATGACAGAGGGAGTGGGAGAGGGAGAGAGAGGGTGGATGGAAGAGAAAGAGATTAGGCAATGGCAGAGGGAGTGGGAGAGGGAGAGAGAGGGGGGATGGAAGTGTGTGTAAGAGAGAAAGTAGGGGATGGGAGAGAGTGTGAGAGTGTGAGAGAGAGTAGGGGTGGCAAAGAGAGAGAGTGAGAGTAGGGGATGGGACAGAGAGGGAGAGAGAGAGAGATAGTAGGTGATGGGAGAGGGAGTGGGAGGGAGAGAGAGAGGGGGAATGGAAGTGTGTAAGAGAGATAGAGTTGGGGATGGGAGAGAGTAGGCAATGGGAGAGGGAGTGTGTGTGAGAGAGAGAGGGGGGGGGAATGGGAATGTGTATAAGAGAGATAGAGTAGGGGATGGGAGAGAGTGTGAGAGTTTGAGAGAGAGTAGGGGGTGGTAGAGAGAGCTTGTACAGGATGGGGGTGAGAGAGAGAGAGAGAGTAGGGGATGGAAGAGAGAGAGTGAGAGTAGGGGATGGGAGAGAGAAAGTAAAGAGGGAAAGAAAGTACTTGAGAGAGAGAGAGAGATAGTAGGTGGTGCAAGAGGGAGTGGGAGAGGGAGAGAGAGGGGGGATGGGAGTGTGTGTGACAAATCTAGAGAGTAGGGGATGGGAGAGGAGAGAGAGAGGGGGGGATGGGAGTGTGTGTCTATGAAAGAGAGAGAGTAGGGGATGGGAGAGGGGAGAGAGAGTAGGGGATGGGGGAGAGAAAGTAGGGAGTGGGAGAGGGAGTGGGAGAGGGAGAGAGAGAGAGGGGGAATGAGAATGTGTGTAAGAGAGATAGATAGGGGATGGGAGAGAGTGTGAGAGTGTGAGAGAGAGTAGGTGGTGGCGGAGAGAGCTCGTTCGAGATGGGAGAGAGAGAGTGAGATTAGGGGATGGGAGTGTGAGAGAGAGTAGGGGATGGGAGAGAGAGAGAGAGTGAGAGTAAGGGATGGGATGGGAGAGAGAGAGAGAGTAGAGAGGGAGAAAGAGAAATTGAGAGAGAGAGAGATCTAGTAGGCGGTAGGAGAGGGAGAGTGAGAGAGATAGGGGGGATGGGAGTGTGCGTGACAAATTTAGAGAGTAGGGGATGGGAGAGAAGAGAGTGGGGGGATAAGAGAGTGTGTGTCTATGAAAGAGAGAGAGTAGGGGATGGGAGAGAGTGTGAGAGTGTGAGAGAGAGTAGGGGGTGGCAGAGAGAGAGTACGGGATGGGAGAGACAGAGTGAAAGGATGGGAGAGATAGAGTGAAAGGATGGGAGAGAGTGAGAGAGAGAGTAGGGGGCGGTAGAGAGAGAGAGTACGGGATGGGAGAGATAGAGTGAAAGGATGGGAGAGAGTGTGAGAGAGAGTAGGGGATGGGAGAGAGTGTGAGAGAGAGTTGGGAATGGGAGAGAGAGAGAGAGAGAGTAAGAGTAGGGGATGGGAGAGAGAGAGTAGAGAGGGAGAGAGAGAACTTGAGAGAGAGAAATAGTAGGTGACTTGGGAGAGGGAGTGGGAGAGGAGGAGAGAGAGGGATGGGAGTGCATGTGAAAAATCTAGAGAGTAGGGGATGGGAGAGAAGAGAGAGGGGGGATGGGTGTGTGTGTGTGTGTGTGTCTGTAAAAGAGAGAGATTAGGGGATAAGAGAGAGTGTGAGAGTGTGAGAGAGAGTAGGGGGTGGAAAAGAGAGAGTATGAGATGGGAGAGACAGAGTGAAAGGATGGGAAAGAGTGTGTGAGAGAGTAGGAGGTGGCAAAGAGAGAGAGAGAGTACGAGATGAGAGAGACAGAGTGAAAGGATGAGAGAGAGTGTCAGAGAGAGTAGGGGATGGAAGAGAGTGTGAGAGAGAGTTGGTGATTGGAGAGAGAGAGAGTAAGAGTAGGGGATGGGAGAGAGAGAGAGAGTAGAGAGGGAGAGAGAGAACTTGAGAGAGAGAGAGATAGTAGGTGGTGGGAGAGGGAGTGGGAGAGGAGGAGAGAGATGGATGGGAGTGCGTGTGAGTGATCTAGAGAGTAAGGGATGGGAGAGGGGAGAGAGAGAGTAGCCCAAGAGAGAGAGAGAGAGAGTAGCGGATGGGAGAGAGGGGCGGATGGGAGTGTGTGTAAGAGAGAGTAGGGGATGGGAGAGAGTGTGAGAGAGAGTAGGAGGTGATAGAGAGAGAGAGTAAGAAGTGGGAGAGGGAGGATGGGAGTGTGTGTGAGAGATCTAAAGAGTAGGGGATGGGAGAGGAGAGAGGGTGAGAGAGATAGAGAGAGTAGGCGGTGGGAGAGGGAGAGCGAGAGCGAGTAAAGGATGGGAGAGGGGAGAGAGAGAGAGTGTAGGGGATGGGAGAGGGGAGAGAGAGTAGGAAGAGAGAGAGAGTAGGGAGAGAGAGAGAGTAGGGAGGGTGGAGAGTGATGTGTTCTCATTTAGTGCATACGCGCTATAACGTGTACGCACTATGTAAAATCACCTAAAAATGGTCAAAAAGCAACTTTGGGGCCCATTTCATTCATTCTTTGCTTTTGTTCTGTTCTGCACTCTGTTATCCTGACAGAAATTGCGGGTTTCAACACAGCAAACACTCTTTCAAGGTGGCAAACACTATTTCAAGCTAACAAACACTATTTCAAGGTGGCAAACACTTTTGGAAGCTAGCAAACACCAAATTCAATCATTGGATACACGATTTGAAGACTTTTTGAATATTCCTTGTATAGAACAAGTTAGTGCAATTTATTTTAAATATTGTTTGTTGATATATAGATACAAATTTGATTATAATTTGACATGTTGTTTAATATATAGTGAATTCATTGAAATTTGTATGTTTCAATGAAATGTTATTTCAAAATGGTTAGAAATTTGACAAGTCGTTTTATATATATATTGTGTATTCATTCAAATAATTATAATTTTTATATGTATTTGAATAATTTGTAATTTACACATTTTAAGTAATTCAAATGTTTGAATAATTTGACATGTAAAAATCATCATCATGCCAAGGAAGAAACCAAAAAATCAAACAAATGAAGATAGGGAGAGAGATTTGGCAATTAAAAGAGATAAAATGAAATTACTACGTGAGGAAAAAAAATTGCAAAGCAATAATGAAGAATTGACTTTTGAAGAGGATCAAGAACCACCGGTACTAAGAAACAGAGAGGAAGAATTGGAAAGATAAAGAGAACGAATGAGACTGTTATGCTCAAGAAGATAATTGAATTGTGAAGCTACACCATCTTCTAATGTTGGAGTCATATCGTCCGCTACACCATCTTCCAATGTTGAAGTCATATCGTCCTCTCATGTTGAAGAGACATCGATTTGTAGATCCGACGATATACACACTCCATCATGTCATGTTGAAGGCACAACATCAACACATCAAGTAGGTGATATTCCATCTTTTGCATCTTATTGCCAAGGCACATCATCTTTGGTTCAAGGTACGCAATACACTCAACCTTATGTTGATGTTCAAAATGTTGAGAGAATTGAAGAGATTATAACACCTTCTAGAATTCGTTTTAGAAGACCAAAATATTTGATTGATATTGATAGTAACATTTTGAAATCAATGCCTGACAAGATTAACAAGCGTACTTGTCAAAAAAAAGTTAATCGTATGTGGAGATTTTTTTTGATGAATTAAATATTACAGGTCAATGCCAATTATTTGTTGAATGATGAAGAATTTAAAATTTAGGCCTATCATGAAGATTCTTGGGCTAAGAACGATGGATGATTCAAATGAAAAAAACATTGTAAAGAATCTAATGAATGCTTATGACAAAGTGGGTTCTAAATCACGCACCAAAGATAGTAATGTCGCAAGACGAGTACTTACATCGACAATAGTAAGTAGCCAAATGAAGAAAGCTTGACTCATGAGAAAGACAAGCAAAACATTAAAAATTGGTAGAGGTACTCTAAGGAGATCCATGCTAAGGCATGAGAGATTGGAAGATCCAACAAAAAATGAGTTATGGACATTTAGCGGTAGACTACCGCGAAAGGATAAAGAAATTAGTGAAGCCTTGAAATCATTGATCGAAAATTTTTGGAAAAATAACACACGTGTTTCCCCTAATCAAAGAGATGTTGTAAGAAGGAGGATTGGTAGCCAAAATCGTGAGCCACATGCGAAACATTTTTTGGACACAACTCAGACACAATTTTTTGCAAAATTTATTGGTATGTATCCTCAAATTCGAATAAGTCAAAGATTTTTTGAGATGGGTAAACCTTTTTATGTGAAGATAAATCACACACGCACAACTTCTTGTTGTAGGATACATATTGAATTTTCTAACCATTTTGATGTTTTTAGGCATATATGTGTAATTTTGCATTCTCAGTTTATTTTGCAGGATTGTGACATAAATGAGCCACCAAGATCTTCAAGGGAATTCATATCCAACATTTTATGTGAAATAAGGGACGGCCAACAATTTTACAAGACATCATGCTTGGATGGTATGTGCTTATTTTGTGGTTCTTTGCAACTTTTATCAACTTGTCAACATATGGATAGTACACATGCAATTGAAAATGAAATAGTAGATTATGGAAAATTTAAGACAGTGACATATGCTCTAAAAGATGAGAAACATGGTAAAAGATGTGATTTAGTCATTGAAAAGATTCCAATGTATGAGTTCATGAAGATTTTTCATGAAAACATTATTTACAAGTATGCAAGGCATACCCATAGAGCTCGATGGCTAGATTTGAAATTCAAGTTGTGCAAGGATACGTTTCCACTGGATACCATTGTTTCGGTTGTAGATTTCGTAGAGAACTACACACTACAACCACAAAATGAGGTGCAAGCAAAGTATTATACTTCTCAACAGGTTTCCATATTTGTTCACATAACATTCATGCATTCACCTACAAGTATAGAGGATGACAGGAAGATTTTGAGGGAGTACCATTTTTACATTAGCGATGATCGATCACATTCTACGGAGTTCGTACATGGTTGTTTTCAACTATTTTATGGAGATTTGGCTAACAGGGGCATCACATATCGTCAGCACATTATTTGGTCAGACAATTGTGCATCTCAATTCAAGAATGCACGGATGTTCTATTGGTTGAGCAGGATGCACAAGTTGTGTAGAATTCAATACATGTGGAATTTCACAGAGGCTAGTCATGGAAAGGGAGAGCACGATGGTGCAGGCGCATGCATCAAAAGAGCCTTAGCTCGTGAAGAACTAAAGTACAAAGATGGAGCAATATTGACAGATGCAAACTCCATCGTCCAGTGGTGTAATGCTACAATGGGTCCAGGTAAGGAAGGTGAGTCTACGGTTCGTAGATTTTTTTGGTTGATAGATAATACTAACATTGCACCATATCAGGATTGTTGCACACTAACAGGATCCAGTGAGTTGCACTCTTTTAGAAGCTCTAATGCAGGTTCATGGAGTATCCACACACGAAAAATGGCATGCTATTGTCCATCATGTGCAGAGGAAAATTGGGATGACTGTGAGTCGACTGAATGGGTGGACAAATGGGATATACGGATTTTGGACCCAATTGACACCTATCGTCCCCCACAAGCACTGGAAATGGTATAGATGGAATCGTCTATTGACTTTGACCGCTTGTCTGATCTAGTGCAACCTGGTAATATATATATTTATATATCTTTGTAATTTCAATATGTAACTTTATAACTTTTACGCAACTATTTTCTGAATTAATGACCGCATTTTGTACATTTGTCACTGCAGGCCATGTTTTTGTTGTTATTGCACCTGAAGACAATGAAGAAGGGATAGATTATTATTTGTGTCGTTGTGTTCAAGCCAAACAAAAATTGGATCACTCGGTTATAGATGGTGAAGGTTTAGAGTACCATGTCGGTGCGGTGGTTGTAACCGGCACATGGCTTAGACGATATTCTATGAAGAACCCTAACTTGTGGTTATTCGAGGATTGGCAAACAGAGAGGAAGATTCTTCATTATTCAAATCTTGTTGTCGCATCAAATGTCCACTTGATAAAATATGGTGGAAAACCACATAATAAGAATCTTTGGAGAGTTCGCAAGTCAGACCACAAGGCAATACTTGAGACATTAAAATGTCGAGCAGATCCAGTTGGCTCATTAGATTGAATATAGAGAGAGGGAGAGAGAGAAAGAGTGATCAACTGGATCCAAATACATTGTTGCAACCTCTTCCCCAAGACTGTCCACATGACTAAGGTGGACCGTATTGTTATGATGCGTAAGTGATGAGACTTAGTTTAAATCATAGATTTTATGTTTTGATTTGTTTAGAATCTAGATTTTATGTTTTGATGTCTCCAATTTTTTTAAAGCTAGAACAATATTTTTCATATTTTCTTATTGTGACGATATTTTTCTTTCATTGTATGTTCTCTTGGATGACAAGAGGGAGAGAAGAAAAATAAGTAGATTTCCAAACAGCCAGCCACCCTTCTTCATGTAATTTATTCATTTAAGGTAAAAGTCCCATTTCCTTTGTTTGGCTTTGGTATTTGGTTATTTAAAGTCATTATTCTAGTTGGACCTTCGTATGTTTGAATTTGGAATTTTTTAGTGTCTATTTGTTATGATTATACTGAATTATTAATTCTACGATGTTTCTATTATTTAATTATTTAAAATAAATTAAAACTTTTTGTATAAAATTATTATTTTTTATTTCTATCTATTTGTTATGATTATTTCTATTATTTAAAATAAATTAATTATATAATATCTCTATGATGAACTATTTATACTTCTAAACTTTACGTATTTTACACCATGACCAACAATCAAACTATTATAACAATACAAATACATTTAAATAGTAATGTAAGAATGGTTTAGTTCACATAAAAAATAAGTCTATCTTAGATATTCTAAATACATCACAAAACTTTATCGCTTCAAAAAAATTGGAATTTCTCCCATCTACTTGAGTTCCCATCAGTTGTCCATAAAACTGGGAAAGGGAATAGGTGCTATGCTCCCAATCCCAACATCCTCCTGTCCACTACTAGGAGATGTGTGTAATGTAGGATTTAGCTCCATCAACTTAGTCATTTCTTTCACTAGTCGATTGGGACTCTCACCATTTGTTGCCAACTATGGTGACAATGCTTGGGGTTACACTTATTAAGTAAGAATATTTCCTAATCTAGGGATTAGAGCATTGAACATATCAAAATGTGATTTATGCTATGGGAGAAGAGGTATGTTGGGCATACTAATTGATTCTAGAGCTAGTGCAATTACATCTCCTTCCACTAGTGTTGTAAATATAATTTCTATAGTTGTTGAAGGTGCACCTCCAATATTTGGTCTATATCTCTTTCAAACATTTATATTATCCTCTCTTTCTTTCCTCTTCTATTCCTTTAGTGCAACCTTCTCCGCAACTCATTTTCCCCTCTCTATAGCATCTAAGATCTCATTTCTTGCAATCTTTTCCTCTCTCCCATCTTTCCTATCCCTGATCTTCTCCTTCATGTAAAGTTCATTAGCCTCAAATAACTTTTTAGTCTCTCTTGTTCCTTATAATTTTGTATTCTTTTCTTTGGTAGCTATAGGAATCTACTGGGTAAACCACTATGTTGTTTTCTGTCTAGTGGCATGTAACGTATAAAATCAACATCTCCATCATAGTCATTTTGGGCCTGGGTATCAAAAAATTGTTAACTATTTATTTCATCATGGTTGTCACCATTTGCAAAGCATTAGATGATGTCCTTGGGGTCAACATGTGGTGGGGATGGAATTAAACGGGAAACATTTTCATCCCCACAAGTATTTGGTTACCCAAGGTTTGTGACAACCTCCTACAACCAATCTGGTTGTGAATCTTGCATTAGCAAGCTTAATCTAATATCATAATTGAAAATGTGGTTTTTTATATGTCTCTTAGCCTTGAACAAATAAAAATTGGAATTCTCTAACCAACAGTAATGTAAGGAGACCCACCCTGCTAGTTTAGGCCACTATGCCCAAACTAACCAATGACTTCTTCTGATCCTATAGGGTTTCTTCTTGACCCTATTCCCAAGAGGATATCTACCAACTATCCCCTTCCCTAGGATCTATGCACACCAATTGACTATGTGACAAAGAACTCATGGTGGATAAATCTGAAGGAATTTCGTAGGAATACCTTTCTTTCCAAAATCATTCTCATCTATCCATCTTACTTCAGATTCTGGTTGATCCTTCCATTTGATAATATGCTCCATATAGGTGCCATGACAAGTCTTCTTCTTGATTCTTGAATCCATAACCTTTTCAGCTTTTGGCTGAGATTATAATGGGATAGTGACTTCTTCAACCTTTGATTTTGTTTGTCCTTCTATGAATGTAGGCCCTTTATATTGAACTTAGTCCTTGACATTGAAGATAAGGTAAATTTCCAAGTTTGGTGGGAGTTCTATTTTGTCAGCATTAGAACCATAATTTGCAAGTACCTTACAAGGTCCTATCCTATGCATTTGTAGCTTGGTTGGAACACCCTATGCAAGTACCAAAACTCGTCCTTGGCATCATATCATGGCCTCAACACCTTGGATCATCTCAAAACATCTCATCTGACATGTTCCAACTCCTTGCACACTCTCAGCAACTCATCTCTTACACTTTCTCAATTTTGCCTCTTCTAGGCTTGTTCCAACTAGCCCTTGCCAGTCACTAATTTGTTATTTTCTCCAAAATTTTCCATAGAACTTCCTAAACTATTGGGTGATTAAAATACCCTTTTCATCACTCTAAAATATACTCCAAAACCAACTACACTTGTTTTGTAAAATATCACTCAAAACTGGCTATTTCAGTCTGCCAACTAGGCCTAGTTTGAGGCCATTTACAAAGCAACTCACAATCCCTTGACTTTTGGAACTCCCATGACCCAAAAAAGTCTTAAGAAATGACTCAAATGCAAGGATTCTTCTATTTTTTTGGTCTCATGATCAACTTTACAATGGTTTTTACAAAACCCTCCTTTCTAGCCCCTTTACCCTAGGGCTTTCTAGAACTCTTACTTTGTAACGTCTCTAGAACCCCAAAATGGTTCAAACACCTTCACTTTGGTTATATTAGATGACTTTAAACATAAAATGCAACTCTTGTTTGGAGAAAACACTAAATCCACCTTGGGAGCAATCACATACCCCTTTTTATGCACTCAAATTTTAGGGAAAACTATGCAAATACTTCTTAAATGGTTTCAACACTCGACTTTTCAGATGGAAATGGTTATTATAGACTCAAACCAACAAGAAAAATCCCAAACTTGAGGTTTCTCAACACTCAACAATCAAATTTCAAAACTGTTACCAACACTTACTACTAGGACAATTTCTAGTTTTAATGGTCAAACTCCCAAACCATACAAAGGACCCCCCACTGTTTTTGCATTTTTAAACACTCTTTTTGGAGACCTACAATAACCTCTCTCACTTTTTGGAGATCACACTCCGTTTTCATTTTACGATGCCATCTCGGGTGATGCTGAAACTTGCAATGTCGGCTAGTACAAAGTTGCCAACTGCCAAATCTCTCTCACCTTTCCTCGTGGGATCAAACTATCTACTTCGTTAGCTCCACGTGGTCGGGTAAACCCTATCCCCAACCTCGTCCTATCCCCTTCAGTGCTCAAACGTTCTCAGGCACGCCAATCCAAAATGTCCCAAAGGGTCACTAAATGCCATAGGGCTGCGATCTTTGATGGGGCATATCTCAGAGCTCGTGCGAGGTATGGATGCGATTCTAGTTCCTACAAGACCATGTTGTGGAGACCTACAATAACCTCTCTCACTTTTCGGAGATCACACTCCATTTTTGTTTTACAACACCATCTCGGGTGATGCTGAAACTTGCAGTGTGGGCCAGTACAAAGTTGCCAACTACAAAATTTCTCTCACCTTTCGTCGTGGGATCGAATTGTCTGCTCTGTTAGCTCCAGGTGGCTGGGTAAACCCTATCCCCAACCTTTTCCTATCCCCTTCAGTGCTCGAACGTTCTCAGGCACGCCAATCTGGAATGTCCCCAAGGGCCACTAAATGCGATAGGGCTGCGATCTTTGACAGGGCATATCTCAGAGCTCGTGCGAGGTATGGATGTGATTCTAGTTCCTACAGGACCGTGTTATGGATACCTACAATAACCTCTCTCACTTTTTGGAGATCACATTTCATTTTCATTCTACAATGCCATCTCAGGTGATGCTGAAACTTGTAGTGTTGGCCAGTACAAAGTTGCCAACTGCCAAATCTCTCTCATCTTTCATCGTGGGATCAAACTGTCTTCTCCATTAGCTCCGAGTGGCCAGGTAAACCCTATCCCCAACCTCTTCCTGTCCCCTTCAATGCTCGAACGTTCTCAGGCACACTAAACCAGAATGTCCCTAAGGGTCACTAAATGCCATAGGGTTGCGATCTTTGATGGGGCATATCTCGAAGCCCATGTGAGGTATGGATGTGATTCTAGTTCCTATAGGACCGTGTTGCAGAGAACTACAATAACCTCTCTCACTTTTTGGAGATCACATTCTGTTTTCATTTTACAACGCCATCTTGGGTGATGCTGAAACTTGTAGTGTTGGCCAGTACAAAGTTGCCAACTACCAAATCTCTCTCATCTTTTGTCGTGGGATCAAACTGTCTGCTCCATTAGCTCCGGGTGGCCGGGTAAACCTTATCCCCAACCCCTTCCTATCCCCTTCAGTGCTCAAACGTTCTCAAGCACGCTGAACCAGAATGTCCCTAAGGGTCACTAAATGCCATAGGGCTGCGATCTTTGACAGGGCATATCTATGGGTTGTCAATACTTCGACTATACTTTAAGTCAACGATTATTAATATGTGAAAAAATGGAACTCGTTGTATTATGAAGTACTGAGAAGATGGCCTTGCCCTTCCCCAGGAGTTTCAGAAATGGGAGACATTAGGTAAGAGAGTGAAAATGTTACTATCGCTTCAACGCACATGACGCAATTGGAAATGCAAATTTTGATGGTAATCATTTTGTGATAAGGGAGAGACTAGGGATGATCATTGTTACTATCTCTTTAGTAGTGGAATTTTGTTTTCTCTTGAATTTGGTGGTGGGGGATCAGTGGTAAGACTCCTTGGATATTCCTTCTTATGATGTTAGTGACAAGTGTTGCTCTTTGAAAACACTTGTACAATCTTTTTTAAATTATTAGATAAAAACAGAGAATTGTAAGTATTAAACATGATTAGCCTTTAGTTCCTAGAAGATCTTTATTTCCCCATCAATGCATTTAGAAAGTTAAGTTTTAAGAAGATCATAAATAGAAAAAATTAGAGAAGCGATTTAAACATTTATATTGATTGGAAAGATGTGAGTCTTGAGTTTCCTCTACCTTTTAAAGAATGTTCCTTAGCTAGTAGACCTAATTCCACATTCCATAAGACTGTCATTGCGCTAAAGATTTAGGAAACCAACTGCTCTAAGATAAAGCTTCCCGGTCAATAATAATCTAGCCTATTGAGGTACATAATACTTCTCAATTAAACTTGTGTTAATTCAGTATTAATTTTGTAATTAACTACAATTTCAGTATCTGTGTACAGGGGGTGACTGAGAAAACTATTTGAGGTCCAATTTGAAAATATATTTGTAAGGATCTCGACCAAGGTTCACAACTTCGATGATTAATACATTCATTTAGGCCAGAAACTCACTACAAAAAAATAATATATAAAAAAAGTAGTGAATAACGTCATGTCTAGACCCAAATCAACCAATGAAAGTCAAATTAGCATAATGTGGAACAACAATATATGCATTGAGTGGGTTGTCATAAAAAAGCTTCATAATAAAATTCATGGCTAGAATTAAAAGACCTTAAAGAACATTTATGCTTGTAACACAAATGGCCATTCAAAACTGAATATGATTACAATATTTGAAATAGCATTACAAGAACTTGTAATGCTCTTGTGAACATCGTGTTAATTCTTGTAAGAATCCCTAAGATGCTTGTTATACTCAAAATTTTGTTGAAATTGAATTAATTTTTATCCTGTCGATTAATTGGCTTAGGGTGATATATGCTTCTTGGATGGAATAATGAGTTCGTGATTAACTCTGTATTAAGATTCATAGCATCTTCTAGTTATTTGCAAAGGAAATTTATAAATTACTTGCTAATGTCATATGGCTTGCTTGAGAAAGATGTCTGTGTTCTTATTGATGGGTACTAATGACTATCCACATTTAGTTGTTCAATATCCTATTTGACAAGCTTTCCATAGACATTTCTTTGCCATACTAAGTATTTTTGAAAACATATTTGAGTAGAAGGACTACAGTAGATACTACATGATGTTTTAACAAATAAAGTAATGGGTTAAAGACTATTATTTCCAAGGTATTATGTCATAGTATTTTAATTGTAATGATCTTAGACTAATGATATTCTTGAAGGTAACTTCGACATGCAGCAAGAAAGACAACCTATAGCCAAGGCTATATTGTGCCTACAACCAAAGCCATAAATGCTCACAACCAAAGCCACTAGTGCACATAGCCAAAGCCATGGATGCTTATTGCCAAAGTTACAAGTGTTTGCAGCCAAAGCCATGAGTATATGAAGTCAATGATTACAATTGTTTACAACTATTCACCAGAAACAACTTCTTTGCAGTTTTTGAGAAATACTAATAAAGCAAAAAAGAACATCTACTAGTTGGTAGACATAATGGAAACTCTCTAGCAATTGAATTTAATTTATACATGCACATATCTAATTTAATTTCATACACGAACATATCTAATTTAACGTCATACATGAACAAACATATAATATAAAATGATAACCATTAATGTCATATACATTAACAAACACATAATATATTATGATAACCAATAATGTCGTATATGAACAAACATATCATATATTAACCAATAATGGCATACATCAAATATAGAATGTCATATGTACATCAAATGTGTATCGAATATGTCTCTCAGATGCCTATATATATACATGGGGAAGGAAACAAGTCTCTATATATATGTATCAAATATCTCAACTACATCTTTTCCTTCCCACGAGGGGAAGGAAACAAGTCTCTCGACGTCCTTTGCCGTCATGTGGAGGGAGACAGTGGAAATGACGGGACCCTCCTGACACGCTCACTTGACCACTTGTTGAGGCTCTTCTCCAGGTCCAACTGATACAAAGAAAGTAGATATGAATCAATATTTATTATATGTTGAAATCAAATATATGTACTCACAAAATCAATTATTTTCTTACTGCCAACAAATAGTCACTCTGTAAGTCCACCTCAAATGCTCGTGGACGATCAGACGTGACAAGACCCTACAACAATTCAATAAATATAATCACTTATAAATAACATTAGAAATTTTGAGATTAACTATTATAAACAACTAAAACGAAGAAAATTCTTTCATACCTCTGTCAGTGGTTGTGAGCTAGCCACAGTTGCGGCCACTCCACTATCAACAGACTGTCGCAGATGAGGAGGTGTGTCCGACATCATGAGCTGCATGTCATACAATACACATTATATCTAACATGAAACATGGAATAAATATATTCAAATGAATTAAATTAACATGAAACAACTGTACTTGTGTGAAGCTCGTATGATGTCTCTGCTCTGCGTCTGTGGTAAAGGTTGAGGGTCCTATGGAGAACTGATGCACATGCATATTTTTTTGGTCAATCCTTAATATGATTACGTAATAAATATATGTATTAATTAAAATGATTAAATTGATACATACCTCAGGACTCGTCGAAGGGACAAAAAATGGGCCTGGAGGATCGCTGCTAGGCCCAGGAACACTTTGACCCTAAATTTTGAACAATGTCAATAAATCCTAATTAATTAATCATTCACTATATGTATGAAATGTGATCAAATTAGTAATTTACCTGTGTGTCGATGCCAAATGTCTCGTTTAGGAACTGATAGCTGACAAGCTCATCATCTGCACCATCTTCAACATGAGTGCCAAATGTACATAGGGATCCGCATGAAGTGCACATGTGAGCACGACATATAGAAGGCTCCCCCTCAACTAATGGGCTCATGGAATGGATGAGGGTCTGCGTCAAAGAATTAATGGTCCCTAGAGTGCTGGCCTCTACATGTTCCTTCACAACTGAAGGAATAATCACATGCTCACAGTGTGGATGGACCACAGGTGCCCTAACTACATTAGGGTCACGACGTGCTCCGAGCCTCTCAAATGATGACCCCCCACCTCTACCCTGGGAGTCTAACATATCAAAATAATTGGGGATCTCCCCAAGGACAAACTCATAATATAATTTCTTCAAAAAATACATGGGGACCTCGTGATTGTTGCAAGGAGGGGCATCAAAAACCATCCACCATCTATCTCAAAAATTATTTCTAATAGCATCATGTATGCACCAATGGATGGGGAATCGTTTAGTACCCTCTCTAACAGTATTTTGCTCACCGGGTTTTCTAAATAATGCACATATACTACCTTTTGGTATTTCCTTTTTTCTAACATCTTCATATGACAATTTATTTGCATAAAATCTTTTTTGTTCATCCCTCTTAGCCCGCCAAATATCTAACTGACCACTAATTGAGGCTATCTGAGTGTTAATGGATTCAAGGGATGATGCCAATTGAGCCCTCATTGGATTGGTTTGTCCGGATTCTTTCAACCGAGCAATGATTCCTTCTAATTGAGTTTTGCCTCTCTTTATTTCATTTCTTATATTTTCTTGTGTGCCTAGTGGAGGTCTTGCAATTGGTTTGGGTTGTGGAATTTGTTCTTCTTCTTGAGGAGGGTTTTGGTTTTGGGGTTCTTGAGGGTTTTGATGTTCTTGTGGATTTTTTGATTGATTATGAACATTTCCTGATAAAAAATCAATTGAAATTCAAATAAATAAACAAATCTAAATGAAATTTGTAAAAACCCTACAAAAGAATATAAAAAACTTACAAAACAATATGAAAAATATATCAAACAATGCAAAGTTAGGTTTATATCACTTACGACGTCGTCGTGGGTGCGCTTGTGGTCTTGGATTTCATCGACGAGGAGGCATTTTGGCAAATGGTGGTGCAAATGTTGAGTCTTCAACTCGCGTACGCGCTGCTCGCTGTAGGAGTAGAAGAAAATGCTGATGAAAATGATGGGATGCGGGTTTGCAGCCCATCATATATACTTTTTTTTTATTTTTAAAGCGTGTACGTGCTATAGCGCGTACGCGCTTTTTAAAATAGGAAAATAAAATTTCCTTGTCACCTTTTTGGCACCACAACTCGGTGCATATGCCCATATCTTAAGTCTTGCTTCTGATAAAAGATGAGTATTTCATGTATATAGTTAGGTTAGTTTCCTTCCTATGGTTTTCTATTTTCCAAGAAGTGCACGAGTACGTGTGTTTTGCAGAGGTTGCAGAGGATTTTGGTTCCTGATTTCAGTTGCAAAGAGGTAGTTTTGAGGTTTATGGGCATGTTTCCTATGATTTTAGGGTTTTTACCAAGTGGATCTTCACTATTTATATGACTTTATTGCCCAATGGATGCACAGGCTACTGGTAAATGCATAGTTGGCTTGCATCCCCCCTAAGTCACTAGATTTGTTGGTCATTTTTGCCTTCCTAGCAAAATTGCCATATTTGAATTCTGTTGGGAATTAACAAGTGGGAAGTATACTTCTGAGAGGGAGGGTGAATCAGAAGTATTAAGCTTTGACCAATAAAACTTTTAACTTTAAAAATTGCATGCATGAACATATAAAAGTAACATGTAAAGTAAATGCATCCATATAAACACTTGACACCAAATATGATTACCCAAAAACCATCCAATGAGAAGGTAAAACTTAAACCAACCTATCTCTATAGGATTTCATTCGTCTAATACAATTGTTAGATAGTATAGTAGAATGTTTGACCTGATTACTTGCAATCTATTAATGCTTATTTCATATCCTTGTTCTGTCCAATTTGATCCTCACTAATCTGGTATGAAATTGTTGTGATCTTGATTCACTGTTTTGCTAACTGATATTGCAATGTTGTCCTTCTTCTACTTCAATTCAACCCTTTCACTTCCTTCAAACTTTGCTAGTATTCTCTTCTTGCATGCATTCTCTTCTCGCATACTCTCTCATACATTATTGAATTATGGGGTTTTGACCTCCTTAAAAAGGTTTCGTGACTTAGGGTTAGGTATGAATCTGCGATTGAGATTCATCCATCTTTCCCGCTCAAATATTTCCATTTTTCTAATTGGTTGCATGTTGATTGCATAGGGAATCAAATAGATTTGATGATGATGAATACCCACCATCTACTAGTAGCTCAAGTAGTGACAAAAGGTCTTGAGTGCACATGCACTCAAAAACAAAATTTTCAAACAGAGAAGTGACAAGTGTTGTGGAATTATCCATAGAGCAATGTGAACTCTATCATCTCTCTCTCTCTCTCTCTCTCTCTCTCTCTCTCTCTCTCTCTCTCTCTCTCATCTCCTTCACCCCCCCTCTTTATATATCTCAATCTCATTACTTCTGGTTCTTGATTACCCGATGAGGTTATGGAGAACTAGAAGAAATACTTCTAGTTCTTAATAACACAATCACATTATGTTAAGCATAACATGATCATGCTATTTCAAAGTTTGAGATTTTTAATAATTTTTTTTTGTCTCAATAAGGAGCCAAGACCCATTTTCAAATTTGATCAAAAGTGCACATAACACGATCGCATTATGTGCACTTTTGGCTTTTTTTCTCATGGTGCCCACTTTTTTGCACACCATCTTGGTGCATATGAGCAATCAGTGCATTTCACAATATTTTAAGCATTGTGTTAGTAAACTAGTGTTTAGTTGATAAAGGAAAATGACAACAAAAGAGGGATGTAACAACATGTCACATTTTAAGTTATTGAAAATAACTCATAATGATTTGAAACAACTCTCCCGTCTCTTTCTTTTCTTTGTACTTGTCATTATAAAGTCTCTCTCTCACTCTCTCTCTCTCTCTCTCTCTCTCTCACACACACACACACACACACACACACACACACACACACACATTTTATTTTCTTATGACTCTAAACATCTTGAGGATTTATCACATCCTTTATCAAATCATTTTGTTTTGTCATTGTTCGTACTCCTATATACATATAGAATAAGATTACACAATTTTTTTTTCTATCGATATGTGTTACTTGTTGCACGGAAGTGCAAACACCAGCATAATAATTTGACTGAGGCAAATCCCTAAACAACCCTAAACACATTTACAATTAGATGAATCACAAAGTAGCGCACCCTACTTATAAGCAATTTATGCATGTTATTCAAATAGTATAATAGTGTTACATGCAAATATCCATGTAGTGCATTAGTGTCTTTGATTGAGAGATCCAAATCTCGATCCTAAGTTCCTCGTACTTTGTACTTTCATTTCTTTTTACTCAACTAGTTATATAATCTCTCTATTTTCATTGTTATATTTACATTTGAGAATTTTAGTTAAATTACTCTGTTTGAATATCATTAACAAAATTTATTTTGAAAATAACCTAAATTTCATTTATGTGATTACACTTTTACGTGTCATTAAACTCTTTTTATTTTTGGTGGAGGATTTTTCATCCATAAAGTCACTTTTGTTATTCAAATGGGAAGACGAGACTTAGGTTTGACCACTTCGATAATGAGCAAAGGATTGGGGGTATACATTCCACCAAATCCCCTCAGGACATAATCTCAACCTCATTTCTTATGATGTACAATCCTCGCACTCAACAAGACTTGATCCAAGTAATCATAATCTTTACGAACCTTTCAACTTCATCGACATAGTAAAGACAATTTAGTCCTTTACATTTTAAAAAGATTTATTAAATGGAAAAATATCACCCAAGACCAACCTCATCTCTTATGATACACAATCATTGCACTCAATAAAACTTGATCCATGTGAACCTTTAGACTTCACCCAAAAACCCAAAAATGGATTTGAACCTTTACATTTAAAAACCAAAAAAATCACATTGCTTGACGTGTGAGTGGCG
This sequence comes from Cupressus sempervirens, assembly GCA_028749045.1. Classification (NCBI taxonomy): domain Eukaryota; kingdom Viridiplantae; phylum Streptophyta; class Pinopsida; order Cupressales; family Cupressaceae; genus Cupressus; species Cupressus sempervirens. The sequence continues at coordinate 122,217,454 of CM053785.1, read as the reverse complement.
TGAGCAGAGCCAGGAGACATGGAACCTTCCTTGGCGTGCACCCAATCAACCAACTATACACAGACCATTTCTTATCTTACACCCATTCTTTATTTTGCCCCGGTTTGACTTGTATTCCTGAATGCCCGACGCCTAGCACAGTTACGTGTCTCAAGGGGCCTCCAAACGGCACGTTCCACCCTCCACTCTCTCTGCCGTCAGACCAAAACAATCCACTCGTTCAAGTCAACTACAAGAGCGACCCTTGACCCTCCCCTCCTCTCAATATATACACCTGCAATTCCATTAAAACTTCATTACATCTTTCCCATGGAACTTCTTCAGCCCCACGCTCCCCTCGATCTGAACCAGAACAAATGGTTACTCATGTTCAATCACTTTTGTAACTCTCGCCGGCCAACAAAAGAAAACGAAGAATCAAGTGAAGAAAATGAAGCAGAACCAGATGAAGAATCGTCAGATTCACAGGTGATACCAGGGCTGCCAGATGAGATAGCATACGAGTGCCTCCTCAGAACGCCCCTCCAATCTCATCACGCCATGTCACGAGCGAGCTCTCAATGGCGACGCCTCCTCCGCACCGTCGATTTCTACCCCCACCGATCGCAGCTCCGCCTGGCCGACACGTGGATCTGCGCTCTCGCCAGAGACAGCCGCTACACCAACACCATCCGCGCATTCGACGTAAACTCCAAGGCCTGGATATCGCTCCCGCCAATGCCGGAAAACCGCCACCGGCGCGCTGTCGGGCAGGAAATCGCCGTTGTCGGCGGGAAAATAATCGTCTGCGGAGGGTGGAGAGAAACCCCGCTGGATTCGGTCAGCATCTTCGACCCGGTTTCGTTTTCCTGGTATTCCGGCCCACCCATGCTCTCACCGCGGGCTCATTTCGTCAGCGGGGTCATCGGCGACAGGCTCTACGTCGCCGGCGGCGGCGACGGGAAACAGCCGCGGTCAGCCGAGGCGGAATTCTTCGACCCTGTGGAGAACAAGTGGTTTCCGGTGGCGTCTCTGGAAACGGGGATATCGTTCTGCCTGGGAGTGTCCGTGGCCGGAAAGCTGTTTGTCCAGGCGAGAGGCGGTGTGCCGAGGGAAACCATGGTTTTGTTGCCGGAATATGGGATGTGG